>JAPTHN010000014.1:22845485-23445485 GCA_026936325.1 Platynereis dumerilii | reverse complement strand
AGCAGGAGAAAGTGAATGTTTGGCATGTAAATGGAAATGTTGCGTAAAATGTTTCAGACATAATCCTCTGATGGACTGATGTCACAAAACCTTAATTTTTCTTCAGCTTTTTGACTGCCATGCTGAAAATTTCTAAAATTGCAATTAGGTCATCTTGCGAGTCTACATTGACACACAACAAATGTTTTTTTGGAGTTTAACTAAAGTTTTGGCATAGTTTAAATTAAATCACTATCAACCATTTGAACCACCGATATATTCACAACCTAACCTGACATTTCAGAAATTGATATATATTAGGTATAAAAAATCCAACATAATAAGCAGTATAACTTTGTACGATTCATATCTTCTATGAATGAAGAAGCAACTTAAATATACATCACTTAGATGAACTGAAAAGCAAGAATGCAACATTGAGTCTATAGACTCTGCAATGTATATATCTTGGAAGCAGAAATTCTATGAAATTTTTAACAATGCAAACATGAATAGAAATCTTAACACAAAACACCCTTACAAAGATATTTCCTTGTAAGATTCATTTTAACATTTGCAACTGAATCTACTCTGAAATAAAGTTGAATTAAAGATTCCTAAGAACTACCTTTTCAGGTAGAAATGTGATATTTTGCAACAATTTCAACAGAACAACAGGAAAGGAGAGGCAACAAAATGGCTGCTTTTAAAATGTCTGACATTTGTGATAGAAATGCAAAGAGCTATTTCTAAAAATGAACTTTATATTATTCCTTTGTGAATTAAGAATCAGGTGCGTGTTTTTTTCTGTTATATACCGTCTTTTGATATAACATCTTTTCTACTTAACAAACAATATTGCTTGAAGGTAGTGCCATGTTGAAACATTTAAAAATGATTTAAAGATAGAAAATTGATAAAATTCAAGATTGCGAAGTACTTACTAACAACCGTTTCCTATAAATCGTCATTGAGCAATATATTAGTCTGGCGCGTTGCCTTTGAAGATGCGCTGTCCCTCATAGGAATAAAAAAATGACTGAAAAAAACTCGAGTGACGCCCACTCGACCTATATGGTCTCTTATCTGATTTTTAACTGATCTATAATTCAACACTTGTGTCTACAAAATGTTTTCTTTTATTAGTTAATTCTTAAGTAGGAGACGGTTTCTACAGCTTGTTTTTCTTTGGATTTTTCTTGCGGAGAATAACTCCTTATGTCGTTTTAAGTTCGCAAAGGCAACACTACTTGCTATAAAATCTTGCACCATGCAACTAAGCTTTATGAGCATCGAAATAGAAAGAACAAGATATTAGTCAGTCGGCATAAGCAGTTTGACATCCGGAAGGTAAAGCTGTCACAGCTGTTGACATATAATATGTTGAGAAGCTAAATGAAATACAGGAAGCATTACAAGATACCTGTAGCTAAATTAGTTGCTCCGATGTTTAATGTAGCCATTGTGGGAAGCAAGTAGGAGGAAAAAAATAACGGATGATATGACAGATACAACGCATAAAGATTTTCTTTGTCCTCATTACTTTTACAAATTTAGACAATGAAAACGATTACATATAACACGAGGCAAAGCATATTTTATCCTTCTTGTATCAACTCTTGTTTTTCATTGTTCTTATCGATTATTTTCCAACACTTTTGGATCTGATTTCAGAGTACATAATTATCTAATTCTAGACCAAAATCGAACCAGCGTTCATGCAGTGTCCCATTTGCTTGCTCTTGTAATTCTATTTAAATACCGAGAGTATAGAATACAATTTTGGCTTGTCATTATTTTTCCAGGTTTTTGTCTTTGTTAATTGTTCGGTCTAGGCGTTGAACTTTCCTCTTATTTTTTTGTAAATTAATTTCCATGCAAATGACTGCAGGTTTAACTTAAACAAAAATAATAAAGTTTTTCTTTCGCTTATTCTTTTTGCAATCCCAATAGCTGTCGGCATATTACACCTTAATTATTTCCCAGAGAGTCAGATACACTACCATACCCCCCACAGAGATGTCCAAGTGAGTGCTTAATTTCCACTTTCTTGTGTCAATTGCTTCAGCTATTTCTGTCGATTCTCTGCAGTCAGTTAATTATGCTGTTATTACAGAATTACGTTTCCCTTCTCCAAATTGGACTTGATAACCTTTCCAATTACAGTTATCTGTCAAAAGCACTAGTAAAGCTAATAAAAAAGCTAGATTGACATCATTTGTATGAACCATTAGTCATGCAATTTAGTGCAACACATTATAATTATTGCGCAGCTTGTGGTTGGTAAGGAGTAAAAGAGAAAATGAGCTTCTTTCTGAAAGTTTCTTCTCTGTATGGGGGTTTCCACACTCTCATTAGAATAAAAAGGCACGATGATTGCTTCAGAGAGCTCTAGTTGTGTTAATAGAAAAACTTGACATAATATATCAATGACATTAGATTGGAGATGATAAATTTTATGCAGTACGCACAAAGTGTGTTTAGAAAGTGGAAGGTGATGTCGGTACTAGATAGAAAGTTTGTTGCAGAATAAAAATTTCTGATCACATTTTGTTTTTGGACGAAGCCGATCTAGCAAGCTTAAAGAAATTGAGTTATTGTCATAATTTTCAGGACATAATTTCCAATGGGAATTTTGATTCGACTTGACGTCAAGGTGACATCATTTAAAGCCAGTGAATGATGTCATCCCGATGTCAGTTTGTCATCAGATACCACCATATGTCACCTGCCTGGGATTAATAACTGAAACTTATCCCCTCTCTTTCTGCCTATCACCTTCCAGCTTCCATGTCAATTCCAACTCTTCCATCCTTTCAAAGTTCAGTATTTCTCTCACAGTCAGGGGCGGACTGGCCCCACAGTGGGCCCCTGGGCGAAATCACTGACGGGCCCCTATTATTGCAATAGCAGCATTTCAGTGCTTTTCCTAGCCATTAGCCACATTAGCATTGGCTAATGCATCCTCCATGTGGCTGATGAAAATTGCTAATTTTGAATGGAAATTAGCAACACTTCCATGCATTTCACTGAAAATCATCCTTTGTGGCTAATTGAATTTTGGACCTTGGAAAAGCACTACATTTCAATTTTACTTCTAAATTTATTATTACCTTCATCAAGTCCTGGTGGACCATGTCCGAAACTGAGAGAGGGGCGACTGACTTAATTGTTTATTAGTCTATGTTTTTGAAGTTTTAATTGAAGAATTTTCCATTTTTCTAATAAGCCCACTCTTTTACGTCATTTTAAATAATTTATATTTTTCCAATGGTTGCTGGTGGGTGGGCCCCTGCTCACAGTACATTAAATGCAGTAATACAGATTCAAGCACATGATGTAGAAGTCCAGTCTACAAATGACTCCATCAACTTGATCTACCAGCAAAATTAAGGTACTTGCCATCAATTTTGCCAGATCTTATTCATGCAAATGTATCAGGTAGGTTTCTCATTAAACATAGATCATTGTTATTAAGGCAATTCCCATGCTGTCCATGGAGTTCCATTTTTCCTGAGATGAGGAAAAAAGACCTTATTTCCTATGAGGGCTTAAGAGGTCAAGACACTGCCCTGGACCTACTCATTGTCTTTGATAAATGGGGGAGAAGGGGGCATATGGAAGGAAGAGGAAAAGAAGATTAAAAGAAGAGGAAAATAAGAGGAGCAGGGGAGGGAACATGAAGGGATAGAAGAAGGAAAGAATGAATGAAGAGGGAATGCAGAGGGAAGAAGAAGAGAAGGTGAATGATATAGGAGCAGGCTGGTTTAGGGGAGAAGAGGAGAATAGTATGAGCTAATAGGCCAAACTTCTGAAGTATTGGGGTCAAAAAGGGGGAACACCATAGAAATACATAGAACGGACATGAGGCTCGGGCAGATGAAGCAACCAAATCCACCATCTTGGAACTGCCTGGCAGCCTTGCATTTGGTAACTGTGACTTCACCAATAATAGTGACGTCACTAGTAACAATGGCATCATATCACGTCACAATCAGCCAAACACAATATCTTGTTGCTCCTGCTGTGATGTCACAATGACGTCATGTCTTAGGGCAGTTCCAATATGGCGGATTTGGTGACCTCATCTCGAGGTGGCGTTATACAGCCTCATGTCCGTTCTATGTATTTCTATGGGAAAGACAGACAAAGGAAAGTATTGAAAATCAGGAAAGAAGATACATTACAGGAAGAATAGAGAATAAGAAGGCAAGAAAAGTTAGTTCAGTTTAGGGGAGAAGGGTGAAAAAGCATGAAATAAGGCAACACAGTCCTGAATAGTCGGAGTCACAAAAAAGGTGCATGGATGACAGAAGGAGAAGGAGAAGGAGGGAAAATAGGGAGAAATGGGGAACTGTGGAGGAATTGGGAACTGGGGAGAAATTGGGAACTGGGGAGAAATGGGGAAGTGGCGAGAGGAGGTGAAGAGTAAAGAAAGGGGAGACAGGGAGAGAATTATAGGTAGAAGAGGAGAACAAGAAGGCGTCAAACCAAAGCCTTATCATATCACCATTATAGGCCCAACCTGTTTCAAACAGTCATATTATGAGCTGGAATAGCTTCAGCACCAGTAATAGTGGGACATTGTGACATTCAAACAAATTTGAAAAAAGAAGCAAGCAAGCTTGACATAATCATAAATTTAACAATTGCTATACAATCAAAAGGCATCACGTTATTCCACTATATATTGAAAGGCAACAAACATAACAAAATCCAATTTCTAATCCAATGAAGCAACTTATGCAATAGTTTTAGATTTCAGCATATTTCCTTTATCTGAATGTTTTGCTTATAAAGGAAATTAATTGAATAGCGTCTTACATATCTTGCTGATTTATTGCAAATTCCGATGTCTCCCTTTCTTCCTGTTGCTCTTATATTGCAGAATATGAAAATCATGAGTTTTAGATAATTAGCTTTTATGTTTTCATATCAAAAGTCATTTGTCAAATTAATAAATATCATCTATTTGTAATATACAGGAAGATTAATTTCGTTTTTGTATATAAATGAAAAGACATCTTATAGAAACATTGGACCTTTCCATAGAACACGAAAAGCATTGTCATCATGAAGTCATACACGAAATGCTAATAATAACCTATATTATTATTTTTCCAACAAATTTGGTTTTCCACATTATCCAGTTCCATTCAAATATGGATAAACAGGTCATAGGAGTCTGTATAATTCCACTTGTGTGAGATGAAATTAAAATATCCTTTATGATTTTCGTGCAAGTTGAATATCCAATACAGCTCTGTTTTATCTGAATGTACCAAAATCAACAGTTTTAGAAGGAAATTGGATAGATCCATGCTTGCAAGCAGTTGTTCAATATCACACTCAATGACATGGTAGACAACATTAGTTACAAGTGTCATGGCATTGGTTTTCTGTGTTGATGGTACTTTGAGCCGCACCAAGACTGTTTCTGAATATATGCAATTTTGTAATAATTGCAACAATGAAATATTTTAGGTATTGGGACAACAATTTAGTTGAATATATCATAACATGCATTCTATCCAGGAGAATTATAACTGCATGTTATACAGACATTTTTATCTGGTGCAAGGAGGTCACCTTCCTTTATTGGTGTAGCTCAACAGTGCAGAAACTTCATGCAAAATTGAGTTTCATGTCTTGTATTGATGCAATATAAGGCTAGTAAGGACAGTAGGAAAACACAGCCGTAAGGATGGATGGATGATTGGGGCTTTATGTCCTGTTTTTTGCACTTGGTAGGCTAATAAGGACGGGGGAGGACACGGCAATGAGGCAAAGGATGATAGAAACAGCCATCAACACAGCACAGGTGACCTGGCAAGAGCTGGATTTAAACCCTGGACTCAAAAATTGGTAACCCCTAAGGTTTCATGTAGATTTTTATTGCCCCTACCCTTAGGTTTCATGCGTATTTTTAGTACTCCCCCCTTGACATACAAAGCGATACACATGTATATACTGTTATACTCAGTCACACATACAGATTCGCTCCATTTGCACGTAAAAAAGCATGGATAAAGTGAGTTTATGCTTTTTTTTCTCTTTTAGAATTTCTTACCCCCCCCCCCTTGGAAGTGTCAAATTAATACCCCCCCTTGAAAAATGGAGGAAAGTTAGTATCCCCGCGGCAAAAGTCCCACTCATAAATTCTGAATGGTCCCTTGGGATTCGTGGAATACCATACAACTATATTGTCATTACAATATGTAATGCAATAGCTTTTTGGGAAAGGCGAACCTCTATGCAAAAAACATTTGGTATTTCAAAAAGCCTATTTTGCCGTAAATATTTGAGAGTGCATAATCAGAATCAATTTGGAGGCCCACAGCACTACCAACTGAGCTAATACCTCGCTCCCCTAATAATTGCAAAGACACATGACACAAAAAATAATCTATCCCTATGACAAACCCAAGTGACCCACCCACATGCTAGTACTCTGACAACAGGTCAACAAAGACATAACACTATATCTCCCATGCAGTATTATAACCACAATGAAGCTGGATCAAGCGGGGTGTAATGCACCCACTGCTTATGATACCCCAATATTTTAGCTTACTATCTAATATGGGCATTAGTGCTTTTTGGAGCACAAGGGAAAAGGGGTTATCAATGCTATGGACTGAGAGCAACGTTGCCTTAAATTACTTGCCACAAATAACAGGTTCCATATAGCATATTCCAAATAGCCATTTGGCAGTGTCTCCCAAACCTATGGTTAACACAGAAAGTGAGAAAGTGTAGGACTTCAGTGGACAGGTCGGGGTGACCTTATTTTGGTGAATGAATACATCCCTTGACTGTCTATTTGAAAATATTGCTATTATTTATACTTCCAATATCTTTAGTATCTGTCAAATGAAAAAAGGAAAGGCTATGCAATATCATAATGTATTGTAAAGGTTCACATCATAAGGTCCCAGGAGTATTGCCAACAGATAGTCCAACAAAACTGAGCAACAATAATATTCCGATAGATGACAAATACTTAGCTATATGCCAGAACAATACCATTAACCGTGGAAATGATATAAAGATATTCATATACTATTCAATTAGACATCATGAGTACATAATTATTTGTCACGTATTCGTAGGCGTATAGAGAGCAAAATTTCAAATTTGGAGATTATGCCCTTGGAATATAGACATTTACTTCAATATACTGATAATTAAATTGCCAACTCATTGAATTGCATCTTAAAATTGAGAGTTATTGAGAGATTGAAATATCTAATTACTCAAATGCGTGCAGTGCATATGTCTAACATTAAATCTAAGATTCTAAGTACACTCATCCTTAAAGAAGGCTGATATGCTATTGGCAATCTAATTTTGACTTAATATATTGCCAAGCACACTCCAGCAAGACGTGAATTTCTTGGAACAGACAGTACAATGGATTTGCCCTAGCAAATGAGTACATGTTTCATGGTATTGGTCTTAAAAATGCAGAGGTTGAAAGTCTAATAGACTTCAAGCGCAACCTTTTGTCTTGAGTCTTTCGATGTCTTTTGGCATATGAGGTGAAAGGATAAGTCCTAAACAAGGAGCAAAAGGGAGGAAGACCAAACTAATTGCCAAATGTTGGATTTTTTGTACTCATCAAGCAAAGGCTGTACATAATACTAGCCTTACGATAATAATGAAAACAATAAATGTTTGGAGGCTGGATTCAAACCAAAGAGAGAGCCATCAAAAACCTCTCGAAATTGTACCCAAACTAAAGCAGTAGTAACTATTAATTTGTGTATAACAAACTTTCCAAAAAATTGAACAATAAATATCAAATTGTTTGTTTCGCATCAGTCACTAATACATATACACTGTATATGAAAAAGAATCTGATACAAATGTTGAACAAAATGGAAGAGAATTAGAATAGACAATTATCAATAATTAGACTAAAATAAACCAAAAACAGTGATATAAATTAGAAAAAAGTAAATTAAAATAAAATAGACTAGAATAAAATAGAGTATAATGGATCTTCTTTTCCACGAGGAGTCTATCATTTAATATGTAAAAACTCCTTGAATTGTCACTTACAAAGCTTGAAGAAAACTTTGGTTGTAAAAAGTTGAAGTACATAAAAATATCTCAGTGAACTTCAGAAGTTTAACCGTGTGGCCAAACTGGATCATTAATCCCAGAACACCCCCCTACTTTGTTTCTTTTTTAATGGCCCTTTTCCTTGCCACTTTTTACAGTCTTCTCTCTTCCAATCTTAAAACCCAATCTTCTCACAGACAAAAAGACCTGTCACTTGTGGGGATCAAAGTTTCTTTGTTTGGCGCAAAATACGACAGGGGGTGCAGAGGTCATCGTTTGTAGACACACAGACAATGATGCACCTTTTTTATACACCAGGGGTCACCACATGACTCTAGAGGGTATTTTGATTAATTTGCTCCTCCTCTGACCTCTGGCAATGTAACCCCATAATTAAGCTTTACAGTGGCCAACCCTTGTGTGCAAATTTTGATTGGTCAGTAAATATGACCAATAGATATAAAGTATTCATTAAATCTTGTAGCCAAGCTGTAAATTGGGAGTGCCATTGCAAATAGCTCTTGTATCAGATCCATAAGCTTTTGACTAAATATTCTAGGTGGACACAAAATAGGCTTTACACAGATTGGTTTTGTCTGGGGCCCTCCAAGTCAATTGGGATCACAAGATTTGTAGTGACTGTTCTACACTATTTTGTCATTGAATCATTTTCATGACTGGCTGGTTATGAATACGGAATTGTTGCCAAATGACTCAGTAATACTGGGTACCATCACACTAAATTGTCGGTATAAGAATCCATGGTGTTTTGCACGACACAATGACCTATCAGTCATTGGACATTCTAAACAAGTGACATCCCAGAACTGTATTTCTGCCTTGTGAGAATGCACCATCTTAAACCAAAAGATCATTCTTTTTGGGCCTATTTCAATGTATAACCATAAACAATGCCATATATTCATGCGCGGCCTTAAAGCCTGACAGAAAGAATTTAAAAGAGCACTACCAACTTATTATTTTAACCTGCATTTTGTTTTTATATCCATATTTCTGACATTACAGTTTTTAATGCATTGTAACTAATTTTGCATCTGGTGCCAGCTTGATAAGCATATACAGTGCTGCCTGTAAGTAAATGAAACGCTTGACATTGTGCCATTGCATCAATGCTAAACATCCTCATCCCAACTGACTGTGGAGGCATGAATTCTCATCGGATAAAAGGGAAACAAAGTGGGTCATAAAGGCCGATGTGTGAGGTAAGTGGGATAAAAATAGCAGCCCATTTTATTTGCTGTAGTCAGAGTTAGGTATGGGTCAAAGTCTTTGATAAGTAAGTGAACCACCCTTCCCTATTTTTTAACATTGGACCTGCGTTTCACTTACTTATCAAACACTTTGACCCATACCTCACTCCGACTACAGCAAAGAAAATTGGCTGCTATTTTTATTCCACATGCCTCACATATCGGCCTTTATGACCCAAAATGTATTCCTCTCATCGGATGAGAATTCGTCCTTCCAGAAGCATTTTGGTTAAGGATGTTTAACATTGATGCAATGGCACAATATCATGCGTTTCACTTACTTACAGGCTCCACTGTATTCAATATTGCTTCCTCTGGTACCATAATAAGATTACATACATCACATACATACCAACTAAGCTACCCTCCCCCCTCCCATCATTAATGCAAGCCTTTTGTTCAACCAAGCTATTAAACAGACACTGATTTAAACATCTTCTGAATGTCAATTTGGGACTTTGTCATTGAAGGGAGAAAATCAAAAGAAGAAGAAGTGCAAAGATACAGGACATAAGAATTCATTAGTCCTATCACTACCCACGTGACCCACCCACATTCTAGTACTCTGACAAGAGGTCAGTAAAGACATAACAGTAAATCTCCCATGCAGTATTATATCCACATTTAAGCTAGGTCAAGCAGGGTGTAATGCCATCACTGCTTATGATACCCCAATATTTTAGCTTACTATCTAATATGGGCATTAGTGCTATTTTGAGCTCAAGGGGAAAAGGGTTATCAATGCTATGGACTGAGAGCAACGTTGCCTTAAATTACTTGCCACAAATAACAGGTTTCATATAGCATATTCCAAATAGCCATTTGGCAGTGTCTCCCAAACCTATGGTTAACACAGAAAGTGAGAAAGTGTGTTCCTTAGGTGGAGAGGCAGAAGTGTCCTTATTCTGGTGAATGATCATGTCTTCCATCTGTTTCTCTGAATATGTTTCTATTCATAGTGTCCATTTTGTCTATAATATATTTCAAACAAATTAACTAATGCTTTAATATGCAGTATCACCAAATTCATGATATTATACAGGAGGCCTACAGTGTATGCCAGTCAACAGACAAGGTGAACATTATTATTTGACTTATACAGAGTGGAGTCTGATTTACACTTCACAAAAAATCCTTACTTTACTAACACTAAGTAAAAAATATTTGGCCTATTGTTCAAAAAGTCATGAATTAGAAACCAAATGACTAATAATTGTCTGTTATAAACTGTTGTTACCACAGAAATACATAGAACGGACATGAGGCTCTAGCAGACGAAGCAACCAAATCCACCATCTTGGAACTGCCTGGCATTTGGTAACCTTGACGTCACCAATAATAGTGACATCACTAGTAACAATGGCATCATGTCACGTCACAATCAGCCAAACACAACATCTTGTTGCTCCTGCTGTGATGTCACAATGACGTCATGTCTCAGGGCAGTTCCAATATGGCGGATTTGGTGACCTCATCTCGAGATGGCGTCATACAGCCTCATGTCCGTTCTATGTATTTCTATGGTTGTTACAAATCAATGAACTAGGAACTCAATGAACTAGGAGAATAACATCTCCTATTTGAGACAATATAACTCACAGAAATATTAATGTAGCATTCAATTAGACATCTTGATTGCCTAATAATACCATTACCTTTATTTGTCATGTATTTGTAGGCGTAGAGAGAACACAAAATCTAACTATTCAAAATTATTCTATGGGAATATACATTTACTTTAATATACTGATAATTAAATTGCCAATTCATAGAAATGGCATCTTAAAATTGGAAGATATTGAGAGATTGAAATATCTAATTACTAAAATGCGTCCAATGCATATTCAAGATTAAATCTTAAACACACTCATCCTTCGGGAAGGCTGATATGCCATTGGCAATCTAATTTTGACTTAATATATTGCCAGGCACACTCAAGCAATTGTATTTGAAATGAGAATTTCTTGGAATATATACAGTACGATGGATTAGGCTGAGCAATAGATATCTACATATAATATTGTGATTACATGTATCATGGAATTGGCAGTTACACCGTAAGTACAGAGGTTGGAGTGCATAACAGTGCAACCCTTTATAGTCTTACAGTATATCTTATGGAGAGGTCGGATAAGGAGACAATTTTCAAAAAGCAATAGTATATCCATTATATTTCAAAATTGATATGCAGATATATGTTATGATTTAAGTAAATAAACAGTCTGAATCTGAATCTGTTATATAATAAATCTGAAGCTGAATCCAATATCCAAGACCTAACTGTTATAACATGCAAACTTAAAGTAAGACAGAGATTGGTGTCCAATGACTGAGATAGGTGTCCAATGTTCTATCAGGTTAAGACTAATAACAGTTACTACTGTTCTTATTCCTAATCTGGAATCAGTACTTGACATTTCCCCACTACAGTAATTCTTTATAGGACTTCCGCTCACCAATTATTGACAAATCTTATTAACCAGATTACAGGACAATTCGGCCTTGGGTGGACACTTCTGTAGGGCTAGCCTTGGGTCGATTTGACCAGAAGTGGCAGGAAATCTCAGATCACATAAATAATGAGAGGAAATTGCCTTAATTAACAGAAGAGTACTCCTATGCACCAAGAGTCCTCCAAATCGGGCAAAAGATCACAATTAAAGAAATTGCATCGACTGTTGACATTCACAGCAAATGAATGCGATTACGTCCATTTCCTTCGCAGACTTGTCCAACTACTTTTGTATCGCTTCTACGATTTCCGATAACTTTTGCATCCTTTCCGTAGTTAAAGAGTGACATAAAGAAGGATAAATAACCGTCATATATGTCAACAGTAAGAAATGAATACACTGTACGACAATGGATATTGGACATCATATCATCCTTGATGCCAATAGTTTTCTGATTACTTTGCGAATAGAATTCTTCCAACAAATGCCACAAGGTATATCAAAAGGTAAATTATTCATATATCACTCTGTGTGAAACAGATGTGGATGGAATAGGATAGTAAAGAATAGATTAAAATAGAATAGAACCGAAAAGAATAGAATAGATTCTTCGAATTTTACAGCCATCAATATCTTTAAAGTTCTTCACTCTTCAATGAAATGTTACTAATGAAACCAAGAGCACAAAACTAAAAAAGCCAGAAATTTAAGACAAAAACTTTGAAGTTAAAGTTATTGTCAGTAAAAGTCTCTCAGTGAGCTCAAGGGGTTAAACTTTGCCTTAACTTTGTGACTAAACTGAGCCACACTTCCCAGAACTGTCCTCTACTTTGTGACTTTTTAAATGACCCCTTTTCTTCTTCTTTTCTTTACAGTCTTTTGTTTCCATTTTAAACCCAATCTTCTAACAGACAAAAAGACCTGTCACCTATGGGGATCAAAGTTTCTTTGTTCGGCACAAAATACTACAGGGGGCTCTGAGGTCATGGTTAGTAGACAAAAACACAATGAGACACCTTTTTTATACACCAGGGGGCACCACATGACCCAAGAGGGTATTTTGATTTATTGGGCAATCTACTCCTTCAACCTTCTGGCAATGTAACCTCAATAAAGCTCCATAGCTTGGAACCTAACAAGTATGCAAATGTAAACACATGACTGAATATAACCAATAGCCATAAAGCATTCTTTTAATCTTGTAGCCGAGAACAATTTAGAAGTGTCATGGCACATAGCCCTTGAATTAGGTCCATAAGCCTTTTGACTAAATATTCTAGGTAGACACAAAGTAGGCTTTACACAGATTGGGTTTGTCTGGCGCCCTCCAAGTCAATTGGGATCACAAGATTTGTAGTGACTGTTTTACACCATTTTGTCATTGAATCATTTTCATGATAGGATGGTTATGAATACAGAATTGTTTCCATGGGTAATATTGGATACGATCCAGTAAATAGTCTCAATCAGATTCTATGGTGAGCCAATGGTGGGTGCGCAAGACACAGTGACCTAATAGTCATAGGACATCCTTAACAAGCGACATCCCATAAAGTTCTGCGTTCCTGTTTGGTGGGGATGCATGCATTGAGGTGCGCAAAACAGTGTGACCTAATGGTTATAGGATATCCTCAGGAACAAGTGACATCCAAGAAAGTTCTGCGTGAATAGGGTGCGGGTTCAAATCCGTCTCCCGGAGTCTAAGTTCTGTCGGTCATGGACCTGATTGGAAAGCAAAAAAAAGTGCCTTTAATTGTTCAAAGGAGTTTGTACTCCAAATACATAGCCAGCAATCAGTAATCACAGAATACCACTGTTTGGTAATACACAATTCTTAACACTAGGGACCCTCTGTTTCATCCATGTCTACAATGTATGCAACAGATAAGCTTCAATAGAACTAATTACAAATCTATTTGATATGAGCCATATATCTAATCAGATCATTTTTTACCAGTGCATGTCAAAAGCAAATTTTAAGTCCTGCCAAAGGCACTGCCACACACACAATCGATTTCAATCATACTTTTCTGAGGCCCTTCTAAAGACAAGTAAGGAACAATTCATTTATCAACTGACAATAGCAAAAAAGCACTAGCTAGACCTCTATAAACACTTTCATTATTTATAAGGCTTCACAGCACGTGCTATACCATATATGGGTAGGCATTATGACGTCTTAACAAGTGAGGAAAGTCTTAGCAGCACGTTGAGACCACGTGCTGAAACGTCATGGGAAACCCCATATATTATCCAACAACACTGTAACTGACCCAAGGGAGCTATAAAATAAATAGAAAACCCACATGGGGCCCCTAAAGGAACAGCACTAAGAATTGCAGAGGAGTAGGAGAAGGAGAAGGAGTAGGAGTAGGAGTAGGAGCTGGAGTAGGAGGAGAGAGAGCAGGAGGAGGAGCAGGAATAGAGGAAGCAGGAGGAGGGCCATAGAGACAAGGAGTAGAGTAGGCTGAGGGAATAGCATCGGCAAGAAGGAAAGAAGAAGAAAGAGGAAGAGACAGGAGAAGAAAAAGGAAGAAGAAGGAGAAAGATACAGGAAGTAAAACTAAAACAGAAAGAGGAACGGAAGAGAACAGTAAAGGGGCAAAAACAAACCATGGTGATCGACCGGTAAACGAATGATGCCAAAACATTTAAAAAGTTTAGCTATTATTTTAACTCTACATGACAAAACGATGTGGAGAGTTAATTCAGCACACTTTGGAAGCAACAGCAAGTCTGTAAGCAAGGTTTAACCATAATGAAAGAAAAACAGACTTCTTTTAAAAGTCATGAGCAGCCATCTTGGAAGACCGCTACGAGCTAATTCCAAATTAAACAAAAATGGCTCTAAGCTGATGAGCGAACTTTTTACTGCAGTAGATAATCATGCCTTCAATCAAATAAACGGCCTTCATTCCATGAGACTAAACGAATTTCCAGCCGCGTCAAATCCACAAGACGCTTAATTTGATAACTGCGAAAACTCGCTTGCTTCTTAGAAGCTTTTTAGAAGGATTTTAGAAGGTTTTACGAAGATTTTTTGCAGGTGTTTAAGAAGCAGCGATAGCCAAGTTACCAGCAATTTATGTAAGCTGAAATGTTAAAGTGAATTCCACAGTCAGTGGTAATTCGCAAAAATGAATGTTATTTAAGTTGCGCAAGGTTGCAATCTTCATATTTTGGATTGGAATTTTAAAAGCGTAATATTCATTTTGTGCCTATGTGATGAAATAACCTTGGTAATCCTAAGATATCGTTCAAGAGACAGGTCCTTACATATAAGAAGCAGTATTTATCAGATCAAGGGTATAATATTCAAATGGGCATGCAAGTATTTTATTCACAGATAATGAATTGTGCACACTGATATATATAGAACTGACTGACAAACTTAGTGAAGCAACTGAAGGGTAGATAGATGTGGCAAGTGCAGCCCTCTAAGCCAAGTTTTCGGTGCCCTGGACAGTTGATTGATTATATGGAAGAGAGCTGATCCCCAACAAGTTACACTTTCACTTGCCCAGCATAGACACTGAGAAAAGGGGCCGCCAACTTAATGTCTGATTTGAACGACATCCATGCAGCTGGGATTTTGCTCATGAAGGTCCATTGCAAATTTTGGGTTTGAACCCAAGCAAGCAAAGACCTTCATCAGAGGAGAGTTGAACCATAACCAATCAGCCACCCAGTTGCTGATATGGTGGATGGATGGATGGAGGCTTTATATCCTGTATTTATGCACTTGGTTGGCTAATTAGGTCAGGAGGAGGACACAGCAATGAGGTGAAGAATGATTGAAAGGTCGTCCAATATAGGCCAGGTGACCTGGCAAGAGCTGGATTTGAACCCGGGACACAGCAATTGGCAGCCTAGCCCACCACCACTAGACCAACCCTCTCCCCTGTGATGTGGCAAAGACAAACAATTCACACTCTGTTCCAAACAGATCCATAGTATGAGGTGTTACTATATTCATGAGTTCACCAGAACAATGACACAGGAGAGAAAGAAAGGAGGAAGGGGTTATATGATATGGGATGAAGTGCCTATCAGAATGAGCTATGGGTGGCAGGGTCAGGACCCCACCCAGCGGGTAGACCACACTGAATACAAAAGACATCACAGAGAAACAGATTATGACAAAGGTAGAAATATTTGTCTCATACATACAGGGTTCATTGTTCTGCATAGGTTGTGCAAAGCCTGGTTACAAAGATTTAGATACACAGTATTACCACTTCATAATATAGAGTTTCAGCCAGTGTTTTGTTGTTGTGTTGTTTGTTTGCTTGTTTGTTTATCTCTACCAATTTTAGTTGAGCACTTTTGTTTAAAATACTGCTTGAGAGTAAAGTCAGTTTATACAAAAATTGCTGGATGGACGGATGGATGGGTTATTTGGGTTTCACGTCTTGCATTTATGCTTGGTAGGCTAAGGAGGAGGACATGGCAATGAGGCGAAGGATGACATCCAACATAGGCCAAGGCGATTCGGCAAGAGCTGGATTCGAACCCGAGAACCAACGATTGGCAGTCTAGCACTCTACCACTAGACCAATGTCTACCTCTAGCAATTTTCAATTGAATTGTTGGTCTAGTGGTAGAGGTGCATGTAAGATTGAGTTCACTTTCTTTTCTCCAATTCCAGAGAATGGGCCATCTCTTACGTTCTTAGTAAAGCATATAAAGTAGAAATATGACAAATGACACTGTCATCTCAAATGAGGCTTTCAAAGCAAACTTTTAGAACTGAAAATGAATTATTGTACTTATGAGATTCTTTGCTGCATATAAAAGTAGTAATTCTAATCAAACGAAAGTACAAACAGCATGATTTCACCACATGAAGATAAATGGGACTGCATGCCAGATGATCAATTTTGCAGTTTCACTTTAAATTGCCTATGATTAGCCAGATACCTTGATCACATTCCAGTCATCGGAGTCATCAGAGTCATTAGTCTTGATGTAATTGTACCTTCTAGCCATTCTATTTTCCAACCTTGAGATTCTTCAAGACTTCAATCCTTCACATGTAATAGGAATTTACATGTAATGTGAAGCAATTCATTTGATACTTTAACCACATTTGATTGGAGCCTTTGATTTTAGATTAAAGATATCTGTTTCGTCATTAGAATTACGTGGGTACTTTTATGGCCATGGTGAAAGCATAATTTGCTTTTAGATGCAACTGCAAATTGTCCCATTCCTCCTTTCATTGAAGATCTCAGATGATCTTTGGAAATTAGTGAGTTGTATTAACTGGAAAGAGAAGTTTCGACTGTTGGATGGCTGAAGTTTGATTCTTGGTTGTGAATACCATTGAGTGAGATGGTTGCACAATATGTTCGAGCCAACATAGCTTGTTGTTTTAAGTTATGATAATCTGTCCGTTGTCATAACTTAAAACAAGAAGCTACGTTAGCTCAAAGGAATTGTGCAACCATCTCATCTCTCTCAATCATTGAAGCTGCCTAAAACTTCAAATTTTACAGTGTGTCGTACCGAGCAAGTAATATTGGCTCGATGTTCGTTTAGTTTTAACTGTTGGTGATAACTGGTTGGTTGCATGGTTGGTTGCATGGTTGCTTGCTTAATTAGTTGCTTGGTTGGATTGTCTGTGTGTTGGCTGCTTGGTTACTTGCTGGTTTGCTTCCTTTGGTACTTTCTTACTTAATTGGTTGCTTGCTTCATTAGAGAACCGATTGATAGATACTGGGTATGCATATATTACAGTGATGCACTTTGATAAAGAAAAAATGAGGATCAGTTCACTGTGAAAAATGCACTTTGTGATTCATGATAGCCGATGAAGTGTCATCTTCTATACTTTCAACATGGGAAACATAGAGGCAGTTTGATTAGTCATGATCAAGAGAAGGCCATTTGACTTGTCATAACTGATTTTGGATTGAAAATCAGATGCATGATCCTTTTGTTTGGCTGTCACCAACAAGAGGGATAAGTCTCCTTAAATCAAATTAACATTGAAAGTATTGGGTATGATCATGACAAATCATCTGTATGATGACACCCAAAGTGCCATTTTCACAGTGCAACAGTGCACTCTTTTTCGGTATCAAAGTGAATCGCTGTAAAAACTATCAATGTGTAGCCTATTTGTGAAGTCCAAATTGCTATATCTTCTGTGTGCTCTAAACATGCTCAAGAGTCTATGATCATCTTGTAAGTCTTGTAAGACATTGTAAGTTTTCAAGAAGCCTTATTTTTTACCTCATCAGTTTTCTTTTATTGAGCCAAACCAGAGGAGGTATCCTGGGTCTGCACAGTGTCTTTCTAAGCCATAACAATTTCAATAGTGAAGACTTGATCCAAGCAGACTTACACAGGCCACTCAAGTCACAAGGTCCAAGATCTGGTTGCAAAAGTCATTAGGAAAGTCAGGAATAAGTTTGACCATTTACTACGACTGACTACATTGTGGGGGAGGAGGCTATTATAAATGAGTTGTTCTTCTTTTTCTTTCCTGCTCTCTCTTTCGATGCAAGATGCAAGATTATTCCACTCCGTTCAGAATGCTAACTGTTTAAAAGACATGTTCTTACTGCAAGTTTCATTAATATGTTCAGAAATACTTCTGTGATAGTATATTGAACATATACCTCATAGCTAAGTCCATAATTTCTCCACATTGAAATAATATGTTTGTTGACGTCCACTGTGCCTTCATACAATTTCTTTATAATGCGGCTCCTCATCGGCACCCAGTGTTAGTGTATTGCAATCGAGGAGGTCCAAAACACCTGGTTTATTGACATATTTTTATTTTCCGTTTTACCTTTTTTAAAATAAAAACATGTCTGAGTCTTAGTCTTACTATATAAACTACAAATTGAATTAAATTTTAATAAGTCTATGGACCAAAGGCTTTACAAACATCTCGAAAAGTTTTCCAAATATAAAATTTCACATTAACAAACTCACAGAACTTCGATGCATTCAAACCTTTCTAACTTTCTATATTTTTGAAGAAGGATTTAAGCTGGCTGAGATATAAATAAGAGCCTTAAGCCATTTTAATTGCCTACCAATTAACACCCTTAAATCCTCTGCCTTAATTGGATTGTATTCTTACAAGTGTTATAATCCCAATCCTTTAACTTGATTACAAGATATGAGAGAAGTCTGAAAGTTTTCATCATTTCTGGACATGTTGTTTTTGAAAATGTGTTGGAATTCTGTGATTTCTGAATGTTATCTAGATTTTCTTATCCTCATGGAAGTTATAATTGGTTCAGTGGCTTAACTTCAACTTGTAAGCTCAGCCAATACGTTTTAAATAGGAAGAACATTCACTTCCAAATTACGACAAAAAAAAGAGATAATTTGAAAGATTTTACACTTAAAAAACCCTCGATATATTAGGACTATATACAAAGTGTTCACATTTATTTATAAGAATTTATGCTTATTTCAAGTAACTTGTAAGTCAACAATAAATAGTTTAAGAACTCCTTTAAGTTTACGTTAATTTTATTGCTTATTAAATTTGTTTTTGACATGTGTTGAACTGTGTTGAACTGAATTTTTTTAGATGAATCTTACCCGAGTTCTGGGTGTTCATGAGGGTTAATTGAAGAGATGGGAGGGGCAGTGGGGGTCCTCAACTTGTTACACACTTACCCCATGATAGGGATCTTTACTTTTACTTGCCCTTGCAGGCTTGTACAGACATTAGTACAAGGCATTCACAGCATTCATACCATCTTTCATTTTGTAAAGATCATCTTTTCATCTTCTTGCATTGCGAGCCTGATATCAGCACTTGGTCACATGGCTGTGAGAAATTCACTTAACCTGGCTTAGATTTCATTTCCTCTCCAGAGAGGGCGCTGTGGCAGCTATTTCCGGTTTGTTATTCTCGAGAGAATTCACCTTGGGACGAGATCTCCCCAAATCACGTGGTATCTGCTATTTATAGACACAGAACCAAAGCTCAAGGTAATGGAGTAGGTAGCAGTTTTAGTGCTGCTTCAGTTTGGCACCTGTGTAGGTGGAAAGTGGCCTGTTTTGTGTAAAACTGTACAACACTGACTTGGCTGAATTTAAGAACGTTTTAGGCCTATTTCAGTTCACCATATGTTTACAGGGATAACTTTCTGAGTGAGAAAGTCATTGAGCAACTAGCTTTGTAGGTGTATCCAATCTCATATTTGTATTTTTACACACACAGGGAGGTAAACAGTAGTCATCGTTTCATTCCTCATTTCATCTCTCTCTTAAACGCTAGATATTGTTAAAATAAACTTTAGTATTAATTGTATTGACTTATCTGAATGTGTAAACCGTGGACATGTAGTGAACTTTTAAATTCTGGTGCAAGTGACAAATTCACCACCTGGTGTCAGCCAGCCAAATTGTAATTTTAATATTCTTTGGTCCAAATAAATTGAATTGAATTGAAGTGAAGGCAAGTAACAAGTGGGTAGATTGGTTCAAACTGGAGCAATCATTCTACCTTCCCGGCATATTGTCTTCCAAATTTTAAAAACCTGCATTTCATCCGGGGGTCTCACAGATGATTTCATTATTGTAGACACACATTATAGAATATGATTTTTTTATTGGACATGTATTCTATAGGGAAAAGTGAGATCAAAAAACTTATGACATCGCTTTTCCCTATAAAATGACAGTCCAGGAAAAAAAGCAACATTCAGTCTCTTTGTCTAAATTATGAAATCATCTGTAAAAGACAGTGTACAGGATCCAAAGTTAATCCACTTAACTCGAATATTGGTGTCTCAAAACCAGATCACTGCCTAATCCTCAGAATTGCTAATAAAAATAACAAGCAAAGTACTGTATTACCAGCTTCAGTATGTCATTAGTAACTTTTCTGTGTGTGTCTTGTCCTGAAATAAGTTGTTTGTCAAAAAAGTAATTTGTCAACATAATTATTGTGTTCCCCATACAAGTACTGTTATGTATGCCTTGTAGGGATTCACAAAAACAAATACTGTCAAATAGATACCAGATTCGTCACAGGTATTTTTGTATGATGTACTGGTGTACATATTTGGCCAAGATAATTGTTTTCTACTCTAAATAATATTATGTATTTTTGAGGAAATATGATATCTTATACTGTCTGCATGATTAAGATGTGTCTTTGTTTGGATTTCACAGAATTTCTGTTTTTGGGGGTCTGTTCTAATTCAGTTAGAGATTCACAATATCATCAGAATGGATGAAGTATGAGCAGATCATATAATATGTAGGTTCCACGTGAAAAACACATAAGATAAATACAAATAAAAAAATGCACATTGTAAAAAGGCTATGTAACTTCTGACAGAATTTCAGACAATTATGAGAATATTAACCCAAATGGATGATGTCGTTTAGATGAGACGTTAAATTGGCAGCCCCTTGTATCACTGGTTCTGCTGGGGTAGTAATAGATCCCTAACCTGGGCAAAATGAGTAACATGTTGAGGACTCCAGCTCCCTCTCCCATCTCAACAATCAACCGTTATTATGAGCACCAAGAACTGGGCTTAGATTGTTTCTCTCACTATAGTTCTATCTATATCTATCTTGAACCTTACAATCCTCTACGAAGCATCAAAAATGTTTCCTCTGGCATTAAATATGTCTCGAATGGAACCCCAACATCCTCCGTGGCCTAACGGTTAAGATTGCTTGTTTGCACAAACACTGGCTCTGAAGGCGTGGGTTCGAATCCCACCCCGGAACTCAATTTAGTCTGAGCCCATGGGACATTAAATGGAGATGGGTTGTATCAACTGTTCTTTGCTGGAGCAGCTGAGAGACCCTGGGCATCCCTGAATTAATAGGGTATGGGCCAGACTCCCAGTCCTCTCATCTCATCATTCGGCGGTCACCAAAAAATTAAAGTGCAGCTCCCTCCACACAGATGGCGGTTGAACTGTCCCGGTTGATCGGCGGTACACCAGCACAACAAAAGCAAAAAAAAGCAAAGCAAAATTTCAATTTCATTGAAAAGAATTGTTTCTACCCACGTGATAAAAACTCACAAACTTTTGAATACATAACATACAAAAGAAGAAAGGGTTTTGTATTGTTCTAGTAATACGATAGGGGTTCAAATTACAATTTCATATGAAGTGATATTGATGTCTTTGTCTGTTGGGATAACAATATATGGAAGAAATGGAAGAATGTGCTGACAAAGGTATTACGAAATGAGAGGAGATGCTATGTGTTTGTGCAAAGAAACTTTTTTCTATTTTTTTATTTATAATATACTTAGGCGGGGGTGACTGATTCAGCGGAACCACCGTTTCTAAATCTGGCCCTGTATATCAACTATGTACAATGTATTGATGGTTGTATGGCAACCAAACCACGAACAATTAAAAAAAGATGAACAGACATTATTCCTCAATATGTGATGGGGTCAAATATAATGCCATGCATGCACACCTGAAGAAGCGAACTTATGGAGGTTGTATATATTATGAGAAAGCTCCTGTCAGCTTTGCATTATTTTGTGGGCATGGGTACAAGTACGCAAGTGGCTTTGTGTCAAATTTTCTTAATTCTTCAACGCATCAATGACAACATACTTGGGGAGTTATCAACACGTTTCAGATGAATCCTTCATTTTCAAAAAAAAATTCACAATCAAAAACAATGTTACACACAACGCTAAGAGAGTCAGTGACATGGAGCTGCTGTCAGTGCTATGATGTATAGATATTATGTCGTGGGTACATTTCCACCTTTGACTTGTGTTATAGTTCTTCAATGGATGATGTTAAAATGATAGGCAAAAGAGACAACAACACAGTCAACACGTTGCATAGTTGTCCTTCATTTCGGAAAATGTGTGAAATCCAGAAAGAATATTACACGAGGCCATACAATTAGTGAAATGAACTCTTCATGGGCAAGTTTCATGTGGAACCATCATCAGTATAAATGTTTTGATCTCCAAAGTAGAATTCAAAACCTTTTGTGGAATAATTCATGGATTGCATGAGCTTTGCCTTAAAGGCTAATTGCCTTCATTGACCTTAAGACCCTTTAAATTGCATCATCATTTGTCATCCTGTTCAGGAGGAATCAACGGTGTTGTTAAGAAAAATGGGTCATTTTTAGAAAGGAAATAGGCCACATGGTGTTACATTGTGCATGGGACCCAGGGCGTATCTAGAAAAGGCCGGAAAGGAGGCATATCCAGGACATAGTGCGGTTCACGCGAACCAAGACTTTTTAAAGTTATTCAGGTAGCTAGAATAAGATTCTCCCTGAAATAGTGAGTAGTCTTCAGCGGTTTTGTCTACTGTTGGGTCACTTGAAAGTGGATGTCTTGTGAAAAACTTCATTCTGGGCTTTCATATTTCAAGACGGCATTCGTAGCTGAGCGGCAGAAAAGGCCTACGCCGATCCTTGAAATTTCTCTGGTTTCAGTACCTCCAGTTATCACAATTCATAGCAGAAGGCGATCACGAGGTCTAAACTGCTCTAGACAGCACACTTTGATTTTATAAGTCAGTAGAAAAATATCTGTTGCTTTTGTTGACACGTCATCATGATGAACGTCGCCAACCAATGCCTCCCCCCAAATATACCATTGCACGTGACTTATGTTATTAGCAGAAACAGACCACCCAAATACTGTATTTACTTCTGTAACTTCTGTTACATTTTCCAAAATTTATATTTAAGACGACAGTGAAACTTTATTAACACTATTTTAAGTCTGCAATTCTTCTTTTCCTCAAATTTTTGATTAGTAAAATCTTGGTAATATTGGCAAAGAATTTTACCATCACCACCAAATAACTAGATGATATCTAGACGGATTAACATATCGAATATCTTGAAATTATCGGCTTCATCAGAAACTCATCAGTAATTCTAATCTAAAGCCAATTTGACAGGTTCTGAAATCCCATGAAAATAATTAGCAGATTTTTATGAAATAAGACTAATAACTAGTTATATTTTTGACTGTCATTTAATTCGATTCATCAGAAGCTAATTATCAAAGTTAGTAATTGGATGTTAGTGAATAGATTGGATCTGAAATTCAAAACAGCAAAATGCATTAAGTTTTAGTCAGCAGTCAAGATTAAATGTAGAAATAAATGAGTTATGATAACTAGTCAAGCATTAGGATTAATTAATATTATATTTAAAGGACCCAATGTTCTCAGTGAAGTTATTTAGTCATGATTCCCTCACGAACACTGTTTAAGACTTTGATTTCTCTGTGCTGTTCCAACATTTGGGTTTTGGAGTAAATTCCCATTTAAGGAGATAATTAAAATCTAATCATCTGCAATGAGATCTAATTTTGTTTATTAACAGCTTGTGACAGCCTCAAATTTAAACATTTTCTCAGAAGCATTCATAATTTTGAGGAAATGAGACAAAATGCCACAAAATAGTTTTCTGATTAGAAAATATTGCATTTTAATTGAGTTTAAATGCCATATATTTAAATTACTTCACTCAAGGTGCGAGAATAGCTTTTCACCTTGTTACACCTTCATATCAGACTCTCTCAAGATAATTCAGTGCATTTTGATTACAAATGTAGACATATAGGTATCCATGGCTTTGGCATCATTTAAAAAATATATATATACTATATCAAGAGAGCTATATGTACACTCTAAAAAATGCCAGGACAAAATTGTTTTTTTTTAGATTCAAAATGGTTTTTTGAAAAAACAAAATTTCAATGCAAAACCAACACAGATTTTTAAAAAAATCCAAGTTGGTTTTTTGCATTGAAATTTGGTTTTTCAAAAAACCATTTTGAATCTAAAAAACCAATTTTGTATGAATTTTTTAGAGAGTAGGATTACACTCCAGAAGATGCAGTTCCTTTGATGCTTTGAAGATAGCTAAAATTCAATTATCACTGTTTGAGGTCTTTGACCTCATTTCTCTATTTTCTACCATTGTGTCATCATCCCTGACATCTCATCTTCTTCTTCACTTTTTTCCTCTATTTTTTCATGTTATTTGATCAGGGAATTTTAAATAGTTCTCAGATTTCACAAAATATTGTGGACATTCTGTGCGTTCTTTTTATCTAAATCTATTCTCACCCTTAATTTTTTTTTCTTTGATCTCTATGCGCCTCTGAAGATTTGTATTTTGAGAAAATTAAGACAGTTTAAACAATTTGTTTTGATCATAAGTCTTTGAAGTGTAAAGCTATAGAAGACAATCAAATCTTCCTTTTTGAATACAAGTTTCGAATTTTCTGTTTAAAATCTCAAGGCAAATATTATGCTATCCATGTTCATGACATATTGTTCCAAATTTAAAAACAATTTCACACAAGGAGCTGCAAGGCCATACAATTAGTGATATGCACTGTTCATGAGCAAGTTTCATGTGGAACCATCATCAACATAGCAGTTTAGAGATCAAAAGTTAAATTCAAAACCTCCTGTGGAATAATTCATTATTTGCATTAGCTTTGCCTTAAAGGCTGATTGCCTTCATTGAACTTGAGACCCTTTAAATTGCCTCAACATTTATCATCTTGATCTGAGGGAATCCAAGGTAGTGTTAAGTGTTAAGAAAAATTGGTTGTTTTCAGAAAAGGAAACAGGTGTGACAATGTACATGTGACATATATATATGAACACCCTGAATATTTAGGACAAAATTGTTTTTTTGAAATACCAATTGGTTTTTTAGCAATGAAGTTTTGTTTTCCCCAAAACCTGCGCCATCCATGATAGTACGCTTGAATGGCATATCCTCAAAGCCAACTTGGAATGATATGTTGAACATGCTCAAATTTCAATCTAGGTTTTTGTTTGGGATTAAATTTTTCGGTGTATCAATTGGTGTAAACTTTCAACCTAACTTCTATGTACAAATCACATATATATATATATATATGTGTGTGTCTGCACTTATTTCCATTATATTTGCATTATTAAAATTCTAACAGACGTTAAACTTCAAAAACACCAATTCAAGTTAGCCAATCTTCTTTTCACCAGAAATTTTGATTAGTCAAATGGTGGTAATATTGGTAAAGAATTTTACCTTAACCACCAAATAACCAGATGATATGTAGATGGATTAATATATTGAATTACCTTTGATCAGAAACTCATCAGTAATTCTAATCTAAGGCCAATTTGACAGGTTCTGAAATATCATGAAAATAATAATTAGTTGGTGTGTAAGAAATGAGACCATTAACTAGTTATATTTTTGAATGTCAATTGACTTGATTTGTCAGAAGCTAATTGTTAAAGTTAGTAATTTGATGTTAGTGAATTGATTTGATTTGAAATTCAATACAGCAAATTGCTTTAGTTTTAATCAGTAGTCGAGATTAGAGGTGGAAATAGATGAGTAATGATAACTAGTCATGGATAATACTACTAATTATCTAATATAGTATTTCAAGGACATAACCTAAAAGAAATGTTGTCTCTCTGAAGTTAATTTAAGCTATTTTTGAAGCTGCCATTCCTTCATGTATTCCTCTGTGCATTTTCCAACATTAGGGTTTTGGAGGAAACCATATTAAGGAGAGAATTAAAAGCGAATCATCTGCAATGAGACCTAATTTTGTTTATGAACAGCTTGTGAAAGGCTGAAATTTAAACATTTTCTCAGAAACAATCATCAATTGTGTGAAAATGAGATGAAATGCCACAAAATCGTTTTCTGATTAGAAAAGATTGTATTTTAATTGAGTTTAAATGCCATTTGTCTAGATTTCTTTACTCAAGAAGTGAGAATAGCTTTTCACCTTGTTACGCCTTTATATCACACTCTCTTGAGGTAATTTTGTGCATTTTTTTATGACAAATATAGAAATAGGGGTATATCTATGGCTTTTTGCATCATTTCAGAATGGAAAGGCCTATGTTTAACAGAGAGCTGCATGTAGGATTACACTCTACTTCAGAAGATGCCTTGCCTTTGGTGCTTTGAAGACAGCTAAAATTCAATTGGGATTGTTTGAGGTTTTTGACCTCATTTGTCAATTTTTCAACCATTGTGTTATAAGCTATGACATTTTCCTCAATTTTCTCTCTGTTATTTGATCAGAGAATTTCAAAAAAGTTCTCATATTTCACATAACCATGGACATTGTGCGTTTGATTTTCATCTAAATTCATTCTCACTCATGGTTTTTTTTTCTTTGATCTTCATGTCTCTGAAGATTTGCATTTTGAGAAAATATGTAGGCAGTGTAAACAATTTGTTTTGATCTTATATCTCTGAAGTGGAAAGACTCTAGAAGGCAGTCATTGTCTTCCTTTTAGACAAAAATCTTTTGAATTTTCGGTTACAAATCTCAAGGCATATATTAGGCTATCCATGTTGAGAATATATTGTTCCAAATTTAAAAACAATTTCACACAAGGAGCTGCAAGGCCATACAATTAGTGATATGCACTGTTCATGAGCAAGTTTCATGTGGAACCATCATCAACATAGCGGTTTTGGGAATCGAAAGTTAAATTCAAAACCTCCTGTGGAATAATTCACTGTTTGCATGAGCTTTGCCTTAAAGGCTAATTGTCACCATTGATCTTAATACCCTTTAAATTGCCTCATCATTTGTCATCTTGATCTGAGGGAATCCAAGGTAGTGTGAAGTGTTAAGAAAAATGGGTCATTTTTAGAAAGGAAATAGGTGTGACAATGTACATGTGACAAAACACCCTGAATATTTAGGACAAAATTGTTTTTTTGAAATACCAATTGGTTTTTTAGCAATGAAGTTTTGTTTTCCCCAAAACCTGCGCCATCCATGATAGTACGCTTAAATGGCATTTCCTCAAAGCCAACTTGGAATGATATGGTGAACATGCTCAAATTTCAATCTAGGTTTTTGTATGAGATTAAATTTTTTGGGTGTATCAATTGGTGTAAAC
This sequence comes from Platynereis dumerilii, assembly GCA_026936325.1. Taxonomy (NCBI): domain Eukaryota; kingdom Metazoa; phylum Annelida; class Polychaeta; order Phyllodocida; family Nereididae; genus Platynereis; species Platynereis dumerilii. Next base: position 23,417,828 of record JAPTHN010000014.1, on the reverse strand, counting down.
TTTCAACCTAACTACTATGTACAAATCATATATGTGTGTCTGCATTTATTTCCGTTATATTTGCATTATTAAAATTTTAAAAGACGAAAAACTTCACAAACACCAATTCAAGTTAGCCAATCTTCTTTTCACCAGAAATTTTGATTAGTCAAATGGTGGTAATATTGGTAAAGAATTTTACCTTAACCACCAAATAACCAGATGATATGTAGATGGATTAATATATTGAATTACCTTTGATCAGAAACTCATCAGTAATTCTAATCTAAGGCCAATTTGACAGGTTCTGAAATGTCATGAAAATAATTAGTTGGTGTGTAAGAAGTGAGATGCATAACAAGTTTTATTTTTGACTATCATTTGACTTGATTTGTCAGAAGCTAATTATTAAAGCTAGTAATTTGAAGTTCAAAACAGCAAATTGCTTTAGTTTTAATCAGTAGTCGAGATTAGAGGTGGAAATAGATGAGTAATGATAACTAGTCATGGATAATACTAATACTTGAAGAGAATACTGTCGAAACTATCCTGGAAGAATATCGTGAATTGATAGGTACAGCTCAGTCAAAGGCCTCCAAACCGAGTGAAGTTGTGATAAGCAGCATACCCCCGAGAAATGACTGCAAATCCAAACAAGCCAAGATCGAACAAATCAATCATGAACTTTCACAAATTGTGCAAGAATCTGGCAGTACGTATGTTAATCAAGATGATGTTCTGCGACTGAAGGATGGCAACATAAACCTTGGATTTCTCAGCAAGGGACTCCATCTGACAAATGAAGGTGTAACATGCATTGCCAAAAGAATGCAACTTCAAATTAAATCTGCCCACACTGATAACATCTGTAAGGCAAGGCAAAATCAGCATCAGTCCTACAGGCCAGTGAGATATCAGAAGAATGAATCATCTGGAGGATATACAAATTATGGCAAAGGCCACAGAGAATACCAAGACCAAGAAAGACGTACACATGGACACGGTCGCAGTTGCTACTATTGTGGTGAAGAAAATCATGTAGTCAAGAACTGTAGACATGGAAGACCAGTGACTTGCAACTCTTGTGGTAAAAAAGGGCACAAGTCTAAGTTCTGCAGTGCGGCATAGAAGGCAGGCCAGGAAGGTAGTGCCGCATGTAGTACTTTTGATCTGCATGGTAACGGTACCACTTCAGGACAACAGCTGAACATTGCATATCTAAACGTCAGAAGTCTCCTTCCGAAAATTGACCAAGTTAGACACATGATGATGACTAACAACATTGATATATTAGGCCTTGGCGAGACATGGATAGACAATAGTGTATTGGACAGTGAGATAAATGCAGAAGGATATAATGTAATAAGGAAGGATCGAAACAGACATGGTGGAGGTGTCCTATTTTATGTCAGTGATAAACTCTCGTACAAGCACATTGATACTGGCAGTAATATTGAATGCATTTGGATTAAAGTTGATATTAACTCTTGCCCCTGTATGCTTGGAAATATTTACCGACCACCAAGCAGTTCTGAGGACTATCTTAATTCCATTTTGGATTCTATTGAGGCTGCTTCGCTAAGCTGTGATTCAATGATAATTATTGGTGATCTGAACTATGATTATAAACTTGACAAGTCTCTGGATAAGAACCCTGTTCATTACATAGAATGTCTCTATGATGTCAAGCAACTGGTTGAGACTGCAACAAGAGTTACTCCAACTTCATCATCCTTAATTGACGTTATACTGTCTAATATGGGAGAAACGCATGTGAAAACAAAGGTGTTACCTGTGACAATGAGTGATCACTATCTTGTATTAACTAGTCTCAAATGTTCAAAAACATTACCTGGAGTACACAAAACAGTTCGCTACAGAGACTTCAAGAACTTTGATGCAGAGAAATTCCTGCAAGATCTTCGAAGTCAACTGGATGATATAACGAGCCAGGCTGATACTGATGTCCAATCCTTGTGGATTAGCTTTAAAACTGTTTTCCTTCATGTGTGTGATGTGCATGCTCCTTTCAAATCAATGAGACTGAAAAACCGATATAATCCCTGGTTTACTCCAAATATCACCAGACTTATGTATGAAAGAGATAATTTACACAAAAGGGCTGTAAGATCAAAATCAACAGTCGACTGGAGTCTTTACAAACAATCCAGAAATAAAATAACGGATTTACTAAAGAAGCAGAAAAGTGAATATTTTGAAAATGAGATCAGTGCATGTGCTAATAATCCCTCTAAATTGTGGAAGAAAATTAATTCTCTAACTGGAAAACAACAAAACAATTCGCCTTCAAAGGATATTTCAGCGCAACAGTTTAATGAGTATTTTGCCAACATTGGCAAACAACAAATCAATGGAAACAATAACAAACAAGGGATTACCTGGAAAAATCCACCATGCGTCCACACATTCAAGTTTGTTGACATTAGCTCAGCTGATGTTCTTAAAATCATTAAGTCTTTAGATAGTGAATCTTCCAATGATGGCCTCAACTTTGACAGCAAACTTCTGAGCCTGTCAGCGGACATAATATCCCCCATTCTCGCAAAAGTGTTTAATTCTTCCCTCTCGCAAGGAACAGTGCCCTCCGACTGGAAATTCTCTCGTGTCACTCCCATTTACAAAGGCAAGGGAGAGAAGGACAGTCCTGGAAACTACAGGCCCATTTCCGTCATAACCCACATAGCAAAGGTGCTAGAGAAATTGGTGCAGAAACAGTTATTATTGTATCTTATCAACAATGACTTAATTAGTGTCGACCAGTCAGCATACAGACCACGTCACAATACACAAACAGCACTCCATCGAGTCACGGACACCTGGATAGAGGGAATATGTGATGGACTTATGACCGGTGTGTGTTTCCTAGACATACGCAAGTGCTTCGACTCCATTGACCATGAACTGTTGAAAGTGAAGTTATCATATTATGGCATTCAATCATCTGAACTTAAGTGGTTTTCTAGCTATCTGAATGATCGATCACAGGTTGTAAAACATGGGAATAATTTATCTGACATTGAAAATATTGACATTGGTGTGCCCCAGGGCTCGGTTTTGGGTCCTATCTTGTTCACAATTTTTATCAATGATGTCACCCAATATGTTGCTAATGGTACATGTAATCTTTATGCAGATGACACTGTGGTTTATTTTCAAGGTAATACATGTGCTGAAATAAATGTCTCTCTTCAAGAATGTATAAATGAATTGTCTAATTGGTATAAAGATAATAACCTTACTTTAAATGCAGATAAATGTGAAGTCATGTTGGTAGCATCACAAAGAAAATTTATTTCCGATTCACTGTGTATAAATTTAAATGGTCAACAGCTTAATAATGTGTCATGTGCCAATTACTTGGGTATGAAGATAGATAGCAATATGAATTGGAACATGTATGTTAACAAACTATGCAGTAATGTTTCTCTCAAGATTAAACAACTACGTAGACTAGTGGGTATAGTATCACCAGAATTGTTAGCCAAAATATATAATAGTACAATACAACCATGTATCGATTACGCCATAAGTGTTTGGGGCCAAACTACGGATCAGAATATTTATAAAATACAAAGGCTCCAAAATTTAGCGGCTAGGATAATCACTCAGAACTTTGATTTTATTAATAATAGAGGAATTGATATTGTGAGAAATTTAAAATGGATGAATGTTAAGCAGAGATGCCAATATTTTACCTTATTATTAATGTTCAAATGTATTTATGGTATGTGTCCTAACTATATGAGTGATATTATTACAATGCAGTTTGATGTAACTGGCATAAACACGAGAAGCCATCCTATGAATGTTTATGTCCCTAAGCCTAACTGTGATATGTTCAAAAAGACGTTTGCTTATGTTGGTGCTGTTTCCTGGAACTCCTTACCAGATCAGATTAAGGATATTAATGATTTTAATGCTTTTAAGAGATCTTTGAAGACCCACATTTTAACTGTTTAATTTACATGTCCTACTGTTTTTAATTCTTGTATATTTGTAAATATTTCGTCTTTATGTACATTTACGTTTTTAACAGGGTCTACCTGAAAAACAGTTTTACTGAGTGTATACACCCTGTGTAAATATATTGAATAAATAAATAAATAAATAAATAAATAAATACTAATTATCTAATATAGTATTTCAAGGACATAACCTAAAAGAAATGTTGTCTCTCTGAAGTTAATTTAAGCTATTTTTGTAGCTGCCATTCCTTCATGTAGGCATTGTTTTTAAAAGTATGTCATTCCTCTGTGCATTTTCCAACATTAGGGTTTTGGAGGAAACCATATTAAGGAGAGAATTAAAAGCGAATCATCTGCAATGAGACCTAATTTTGTTTATGAACAGCTTGTGAAAGGCTGAAATTTAAACATTTTCTCAGAAACAATCATCAATTGTGTGAAAATGAGATGAAATGCCACAAAATCGTTTTCTGATTAGAAAAGATTGTATTTTAATTGAGTTTAAATGCCATTTGTCTAGATTTCTTTACTCAAGAAGTGAGAATAGCTTTTTACCTTGTTACGCCTTTATATCACACTCTCTTGACTCAGGCAGTGCATTTTTTAACATAGTAACTGGGAGACCATTTGGTCTCCCAGTTGACAGATTTGGTCCCCCAGTTATTGCTAAATAGGTGCCACCTTTCGTCCAGAGACTCTCATTAATTACATATTTAGATGCCTTAATTTGAAGTTCTTCTGTGCATTTCAAACTGAACTTCATGCATCTGTTTACAATAGATTTTTGCTTATGTCATAAATTGGATTTTCAATTTCCTTAAATTTAAAATTTGTCTAACAGGGCGATTTCAAAAAGAAATGCAAAAAAACATTTTAGAGTTTAAAAAAACGAATGTGGTTTATCTTTAAGATACCATCTTCCAGGGTTGAAGATACCTTATATGACTCATTTCACATCAACGTTTTGCAATTGCTCAGTGCTACAGTCCACACCTGTTGAAGTTATATCGATAAAAAGTGTTTACGTCCTGACAGTTTCTGCAAATCCGCAAAAGCTGCGATTGTTACCAGGTTACATCTATAAAAGATATTAAGTCATAATCATTATGTTTTCCTATTTGGTCTTCTCTCAGCCTATCCTCAACAATATTAATTGTTGTGTTCTACATATTTCTCACATATAAGTGGCTTCTTGTATCTAAAAATGTCACTCTTGACAGCATATTCTTCATATATCTAATGGATCTTAACAATACACGTTGAGCATCGAGGTACTATGGATACTGGTTTAAGGTTGTTCCGTCAGTCGCCAAGTCACAAATCCTTAAAAAATGCTCTGCTCTTGAGGTAATTTTGTGCATTTTTTATGACAAATATAGAAATAGGGGTATATCTATGGCTTTTTGCATTATTTCAGAATGGAAAGGCCTATGTTTAAAAGAGAGCTGCATGTAGGATTACACTCTACTTCAGAAGATGCCTTGCCTTTGGTGCTTTGAAGACAGCTAAAATTCAATTGGGATTGTTTGAGGTTTTTGACCTCATTTGTCAATTTTTCAACCATTGTGTTATAAGCTATGACATTTATCTATTCAATATTTTCCTCAATTTTCTCTCTGTTATTTGATCAGAGAATTTCAAAAAAGTTCTCATATTTCACATAACCATGGACATTGTGCGTTTGATTTTCATCTAAATTCATTCTCACTCATGGTTTTTCTTTTCTTTGATCTTCATGTCTCTGAAGATTTGCATTTTGAGAAAATATGTAGGCAGTGTAAACAATTTGTTTTGATCTTATATCTTTGAAGTGGAAAACTCTAAAAGACAATTACATCTTTGCTTTTTGAAGACAATTGTTGAATTTCTCTGTTTCAAACCTTAAGGCAACTACAAGCTTGTCCATTTTGATAGTTTGATGATGCATTGTTTCAAATTCCAAACAGATTCTTGACAAAGTACTCCCACAACAGATGGAGATATCAGTTGTTGTTTTTTTTTTTAAGTTTTCAATGGCACTTTTTTTTACATTATCTGATGAGACTTGAAAATTCCCTACCTCTTAAACAAGAAAGCTCTAAGCGACACAATGTATCAGATATCAGGGATTTTAAGAGATTTTAAATACTTTTCAAACAAAATGTTTTAATTAACATTGTATATTAATTCACCCCAAGACAACAAATCTTAAGATGTGAGTGTTACGATATTTGATATTGATCTTTTAAATTGCCTCAAGACTTTCGGAAAATTACAAAAAATATATAAAACAGATTTTTCGGGAGATTTCTCCAGATGGTTTTCAGGAAATTCATTCTCTTTAACATCTTAAAAAGAGACACACCATACACCCACCTCACTTTAAGACTTATAGACAAATCTGGAAATGTAAATGCCATAGATACATAGATACCTTGAATCAATCTTTTCATTTGTCTTAAGACTTACAGTAAGCTTCAGCTACATCAGAACGGAGACATCAAAGATTTGTTTTGGAGAAGATCACTGTCTTCTAAATTACATAAACAGTCTATATTTCACTGTTAAGACTACAGGCAAATCAGGAGATGTAAATTCCAGAGATCCATAGATAACAAGAGAGGGATCTCTTTGAAGAATGGAAGTAATCCCTCCTAGGGTTGCTTGTAGGACGTCTAAGAAATTAAAGTCAAATTGCCAAAGACATTCTCCTGAGGCATCGTATCTCATTAAATGTACATAGACAATTAGACATGTACCCTGAACATTGCGCTGTGCTGTTTGTCAATTATCTAAGGCTTGAGATTGCATGATTTGTGGTAATTGCTACTTTTCTGCCATTGTCATTGTTTAGTTTTGTATTTTGCACTAAAATACAAATTTTTTAATAGTGTCTTTCTTGGCATTATGTAACTCACAGCAAAATTAATGGTAGCAATGTTGAGAGAGTGCCAAAAAAATTAACTTATAAAGAAATGAGTTCTAATTTGATATTACAAGACTAGGTCATCAGAAATTTATTAGAAACTGATTTGTAATTCTAATCTAAAGCACATTTGTCAAGTTCTGAATTTTATAAAACTAAATTGTAAGGAATGACACTAATATTCTTTCTCACATTTAATTGATTTGACTATCATTTACTCAGATAGAAGTGCTAATGAACTGCTTGTTTTGCATTTACTGATTTTAACTGATAAATTAGAATTAATGTGAGGGATTCTAAAAGATTTTAGATTGCTGTCAAAGATATCAATTTTGTCAACAATACAGTAACGCAATAAATAATTATGTACTTCACCTGAAGACCACAGAGAAGTCTTAAAATACAAATACCACAGATACATGTACGTTAATATTTTAAATCAATCTTTTCAATTGACTTACGAATTGGAGCAGTATCAGAAAAAAAGCAGATTTCAAGTAATTTTTTTGGGGATGTTTCCAGAAAAATCCCTTTCCTAAACAGACACAAAAAACTGTCATTTCACTGTAAGACTACAGGCATATCTTGACATTTAAATGCCAGGGAACCGTAGATAAAACTAGAGGAATCACTCTGAAGTAATGCCTCCTAGGCTTGCATCTGGGACGACTATAAACTTTAATTGCCAAAGACATTCTCTTGAGATATCGTATCTCATTAAATGTACAATGTACATAGACATGGACTCCGAATCTTGTGCTCTGTACTTTGTCAATTGTCTGAGGCTTGTGATTGCATGATTTATGATAAATGCTTCTTCTTTGCGTATATTGTGTCAACTATAGTGTATTTCCTTGGTTGGAGGTTCGTTTCTACACTCTTAACGCAAAAGGTTCTTGATGGTATACCAACAGCTGAAAAATTTTGATAAGGGTTCAACTGAATTGAAGAGGTTCAAAACTGATGGCAAGGCCCTACGATGGAACTCTATACTCCCAACTTGAGAGAAAGGAGTCCCATTGTGGGAGTTTATTATCTTAGTGTTGTTGTTGTTTGCAATTGCAACCTTTTTAAAAGTTGAATAATGAACCTTTTTATGTTTCCTTATTTATACCAGCTTATGGAACTCTTAAAGGTTCCTTATAAAACCTTTTTGTTAAGAGTGTAAGATAGAATGCAATCCCCAAAGGAAAGGTTGATGAATGGATAATTGCGGCTTTATGTCATGTGTTTATGCACCTGGTAAGCCAATCAGGCCTGAAAATGAACACAGCAATGAAGTGAACACAAAAGAAAAGTCATATACGTACAAATCAAATGAGATGAGTATATATACAGTGGTACCTGCGTTGCAAGACCCCCTGTTGTAAGACCAACTTGCCTTTTGTGACCACCTTCCTCCCGCTCTTCGTGGTATTTTTAATGCATTTTGCACCCCGACGAGAGACAGCACCCCCTAGAGAGGCCGCTTCATGACCGCAAAAGGGGCGGTCTGTAATACAGGGACCACTATATATACAAAATTTGTTTAAACATAAACGGTAATGAACTTATATTTATGTTGAGGTTTATGTGGGCAGGTTGCTAGTGGCTTAGATAATTGAGGAAGGATGTCCAACAAGCTCTAACATGTACAGACAAGAACAAACATGAATGGAGAACTAAATGATGTGCATGTGATATATAGTTTATCAAACTCCCTGAACTGACTTTCTACTCCTAACATCAGTCCCTTACTTATCACATCCAATCTGAGCAACCTTGTCTGATCAGGCAAACTCAAACCTTCATTAATTGCTGGTCTATGCTGGACCATAAAGCCGGGGTTAAAAGATTCAATTAGTCCTGGCTTCTTTTGATCATTTATTAAATAGTCAGTCCAGCACCTGTGTATTGATTGACTCTATTAATTGCCAGTTTTGCCTTATAGATTAGTCTTTTAAAGTCACTTGTTTTCTTTGTGGCAAAAACCAAATTGGTTCGCGCAGGCAAACCTCAAGGGACCACAAAGCAATTATAAGATGCAGTTTAGAAGCCTCAAAGGTCGAAAAGGGCACTTACTACAAATTGAAGGCATTAATAAGAACTGCATGACATCGATTTACATGATTAAAGGTAAGTTTACAAGATAGATGGTAAAGATAAGGAGAAAACATTCAGAAAACGGTGTAGGTTGTAGGTTCAAATTATCTTGATTTTATTTTAGATTATATTTCAGTCAGAAATATCTTCAAAACTGTCTTTTCATTAATCATTACACAACGGAACGACTACCTAGGATTGTATGTGTAGTTCTAATGAAAAATTTAAAAAAAGAAAATTCAGTATCTATTAACTTGAAAGTGGTTATCTTTTCAGCATATCTACTTAGAAGCCAACATCCAAAAACTTTTCTTTTCCCTGATAAGGAGTCCTTGAGAGAATTCAAGATATTGCAAGACCTTGTTACTAACTTTTATCACAGTGTGAATAATCATATATCTGTCTTTCCCTTCCCATCAATAGCTGAAATTCCAGGTTATCATATTTCAGATATGCACGGAGAAATTAAATATTTCATTTCGTGATTTTTCGAATCACAAAGATATTCTCAAATCTTTTATGTTATCGAACACCAAGAACATATCTTTGAGGTTTGATATATGTGAATTTTAAAAGTAATTCAGACATCATTCCTACGTTCTCATCTTCAAGCTCGACCTGTTCTCATCTCAAGGTGGATATACATTGCAACCTCGATCTAGAATATAATTATTTATGCAGCTTCATATCTTGAATACACGCTAAAACATTTTGTCTGAAATTTTTTAGAGTGTGGCTTAATATCTTGAATATGGATATATAACATGATCTTTTGCCCCTGTGACTAATTTATCAACATTCAAACCAAATGTATGCAACATATTTGAATTTTATGCAATTAGTTATGCATACCAGACCGCTCCAGATTGCATGGGACTATTTTGATAAAAAACATAGACTGGACCTGATTGATAAAGTTATAGTCCAGAGTTTGTATCACTGGTTCTCAACTGGAGTTGAGTAGTCCAGCCTTGATCAATCTGTACGCTACCACTTTAACCGATATCCTGTGACTTCTAAGCAAAAATGATATTCCTTTTTCTTTATCATACTTATATTATGTAATAAATGTGTACTTAGAACTTTTTGCAATTGCAAATCTCTCTGTTTATTTATTCACTCTTCTTTCTATCTTGCCCTCTTTCTCTGTGTTTTTCTTGCAAGTGGCTTCTGTCTGTCCCAATTTCACAACTATTTTGTATGCTTTCTTTCTGAAATGTTCTTTATCTTTCCTTTCTCTTTTTCCTAAGTCATCATCTCTCATTCTTTCCGCCCCCCCCTCTCCGCAGTCTGGCGCATGCAAAAATCAGAAAGTCAAAAAGCAATATTTCTGAAGTCTGAGATCTTCCCAGCATTTGGGGAGTGCAACACGACACTATATAAACACCAGATCAGTCTCGATGGTGTTTGTCTAGAGACTGAGAATGATCTGGAGATGATGAAATTGTCTTTTGCTTCTCAAATGGCCCAATGATCAGAGTGAGGCTGGGCTGATACATTACATTGATGCATTACAATAGAGCATTAGAATAGAGCATTAGAATAGAGCACCCAAAAAAGCATTACAATAAGGTATTGCATTCGAATAAGGCATTAAAATAAGTTCTTGGACGGCAAGATGAATGACTTTAAATGCATACGTAAACACTTTCAGATTGGCTGTAAGATTGAATGCTGTATTTGAGATGTATGTGGAGCCAGAAATGTATTGCTATTTACAAAATATTCTGTATATACCATAATTCATATCTATATTGGGCATGGTATTGTATTCTTTGAGCATTAGCAATGTAAATATGCTCAATGCAATCTCCTTGCAGTTATACTGGACAGTCTTGTGTAAATATATTTCCATAATATCATAGTTATTCTAGAAACCTGAGCAGACAATCGTTTTATTTAGGTTGGGGTTATTTACGATAGAGTAACTTACATTTACATTTCTCACGAAAGTAGTGGGAGTAGCACGTAATTTACTGTTTCATATTTGAATGTAGTGATTTCATAAAATTTCAAGCAGCTCTCATATTTGATCTGAAATTTGGATAATTCATATGTAGCCAGCCATATATAGAATCCAGACAATACATTGACAGGATAGTCCATTTGAATCTTTTGAGATTTTCTCGAATGACTTTCTCAAGAGATTTTCTGGAGTGATTTTCTTGGGAGACTGTCTTGAGTAATTGTTCAAAAAGTGACTTTTAGGGAAAGTGTTCAAAAAGGCACTCAAAGCAAAAAGCTAAAAGTGTGACAACAAAAGCAGAAATTCTTGAAATGAAATATCAAGCAATCCCAGCACCATGGGAGTGCATACTTTGAAGTCGCTAAAAAGGCATTTCGACTTCTTTTCATTTGCATCGTATCTTTCACGGCTTCAAGAAATGTTTTGCAATATCAGCATTTTGGATGAGGTCTTTTAAATGTAGCTATTGTCAACCTGTTGTATTGAAGAAACAAAAACATTTTAAAACCTAATGATTCAAAATTGTAGTGCAAAGTGATGTTCTAGTTCAAATTCCTTTTTTTTCTTTTCTGCTGTTTAAAAAATATTAGTTGTCTGTGGATGATATCTAAATTCTGGACAGAAATGTCAAACCTAACATGAATGAAACGAAAATATACTGTGTGTGCATAAGGGTGAAAATGCATAAAATTAAACATTCATCGTTTCTAACAAAACTGGATATTCACCAAAATTCAAAAATTTTTCCCCTTCAAGCATTTTCAAGCATTTCCCATTTCCTGCCAAACAATTATGCAAACACAGTTTCCATTCACAAACATTTTCGCATTCCAGACGACATTTGCAAAATTGGTTTTTCTAACATGCGAATCTCAGCTTATTTCCTGGCCCGACGAGCGCCATGTTAATATGCACTTGCATTTCACCCGGCTGAATCGAATGAATAGCTAACATTATTTGTTCACAGAGCTAACTAATTGATTTCAAGAATTATTCACTCTCCACCTTGTTTATTTTCGTTGTTTATTTTGTTAATTTCTGCAGCCTCGAAACTTTCAATATGGCCGCTTTTCAAAAACACTTAATCGACAGCTGCCATATTTATTTGATTATACGTGGATAGAAACATGAGATAATGATTTTGCACCACGTTTATGTGGTATATTTATGTGATGCATGTTTATGACAATGCAAAATGGGAGTCAATCGGCTGATCAGTCATAATATTATTAGACAATTTTTTAGGGAAACCTTTTACTTTGAAGTGGTCTCTAGTGTGGTATAGGTAACTGCATTATGTTTTGGTTAATATATAGGTAATATGTCTCTAATAACAGGTCAATCCAACTCAACAAGAAGGCCAATAACCAGTTGTTAGGATTCCTGTAATTTCAAATGTTTTCTCTTTGAAAAAGCTCTGCTATTCGACATGACACGGTAAGCGAGAAGTACAATTCAACAATTCAAGTAATCTGAGACATGCTCTAAACCTAATGGAAGAACATTAAAAGCTGTTTGCTAAACTCCTAACTCTAAATAGACATTTACATTGCCTGTCAGGTTCTAGGATTCCAAATCAAACTATTCTAAATGTTTTATTTACAGAATAATTCATTATATTTAAGGCAAATTTGTGATCCTCTTGCATTTGCTCATTTGTTTGAATTTCAATTCAAGTCAACTTTTAGAATTCTTAACAAGTAAGCGAATAAAAGAATAGAACAGACAAAAAAACTTTCTTTATACATTTCTGAATTTACGATGTCGATAATCCACTCTAAATATATGATGATGTTTTAGATAGAAAGGTGGATAGATAGATATGGTAAGTGCAGCCCTCTAAGCCTAGCTCTGGGCACTCACGAGGGTAGATTGATGAGATGGGAGAGAGAGTGGGACGTATTATACATTTAACCCATGTGAGGGATTTTTACTTCCCCGGCACAGACACTGATGCACCCCCAGTTTAACGTCTCATCCGAACGATTTTGCTTATGAGGAAGTTTCACTGAAAATTTCGGGCCCTCCATCTTGGGATTTCGAACCCACGCAGGCAAAGACTTTCAGAGGAGCAGGCGGCCACTTGAACTATTCAGCCACCCAGCTGCCTTTTCTTTTCTGCTGATTTGAATATCAATTTTGACTGATAATACAAATAAATGCAAAGATTTTAGATAATGACAATCCTCGAATTCTGTATGCTATGAAAGACCACCCTCAGTCTACTCTTAAGACATATCCGTTATCATTAGATGCAATATCTTATTATTAGCCATCTTGGCACAATGTATGCTTCGTGATAACAAAGTTACCACAGTAATATTACACTTCTTCCCAATAACCACAGAAGCCTCAATGTGAAAGCTATGTTGAATTGCTTAACACAAGTGCGAATTTCCATCACACATGTACACTGTACAGTGGATAGAACTACTAAGTGAATTAAGCAATTTGCATGTTTACATCAGTCTAAATGGGTTTTCTGGACCTAAAATGGACTCCCACAAACCTGGAATGGGTGCTGATAGCCCTGGGATGTGATGGTCATACTGCAGCGATAACCTTTTTTTTTGTCTTTCGAGGGTTTCTTCATTCATCTATATATTTTCTTTCTCATATCATTACATCATTAATTTAATTTTTTAAAGCGTAGATTTAGATGATGAAATAAATTAAATATGTCTGTCTATAGATCTGTTAAGGTTGTTTGCTGGTAAGTTTTATATTTCTCATTTGTTTTCTCTCTACATTCAAAGCATAAAACAATCTATCAAATTGCCATTCCATTTCCATCTGTCTGTCCACCATCAGTCTAAAGATATTCTGCCTCAATGTAGTCTCTACCAAAGAACTCCTCGGTGTTTCCTTTGTGAGCTTACTACTCTGAACAAGCTGTACAACTGTACAATTCCCTTTTCTTTGATACTTGTATTCCTTTTCTTTGGTACTAGTATTCCTTTTCTTTGGTACTAGTATTCAAGGGGCTTGTCTTCTTGTGCAGCCTTTAAGCTCAGTCGGCGTAGAATGTGCTAAACCCCATTTTAGTGGAAATTGCCTGTGCTGCACCTCTCGGAGCAATGTTTTCAAATCAGGTCAAATGACTATATTTGCTGAGGTGAAAAAGTCACGTGACCCATGACATCACATAGTTATTCTCTATTCTTTTGATTGCTACCAATTGCCACTGGTGCCCCCTAGTGACCTAGACTGCATATATGTATTTGTATGGCCCAGTCCATAGAAATAGAATGCGTATTTGCTCTATAATGTGGTTCGTAGGCGGAATGACAATTCTCTCTATATGGCTGAGTGTATAGCATAGAATATTTCCACTTGATAAGGCTATGTTGCTTTAAATATGTGTTTTTGAAATATGGAGAACAATTGAAAAATTTGCCATGATACCATAAACAAAAGAACTGTTGAGTTATCCCAAAAAGTCACATAAAAGATTAGTTGAAGTACTGTTATGTAAACTTGAACTTTAAAAAAAAATTTTTTCAGTGGCGGAATAAGACAGGGTAGTGTAGAGGGCCAGCTAGGGCATCTTTTGGCACTTGCGGGCGGTGAAGACATTGTTTCGGCATTCACGGGTCTGCTTTGTCCCATATTTCTTTCAAAACGTTATTTCCATCTCAGTGATCTCGGGGGCCCCCTTAGATAAGTCATTGTTTTTCTAAAAGATGATAAGCATTACGCACGAGATTGAAAAATATGGATTTCACCACAAATTGTCTACCAAGTTACACTTCGAAAATGTAAAAATAATTAACAAAATTATGTCATTCCTCTGTGCTTTCCGACAGTAGGGGTTTGGAGGAAATTCTCTTTTAGGTGAGAATTAAAATCTAATAATCTGTTATGAGATTTAATTCTGTTAACTAACGGCCTCTAATTGGAAAATCAGTTGCAATTTGTACATTTTCCTGAAACGATGATAATTTTGGGGCAATAAGGTAAAACAAAATAAATAGCCCAAAATTACTGCTGATTGGTTATGATTGTTTTTTAATTGAGTTCAGATGCCACACTTTGACTTGCTCTTTGTTGAGATGTCTTTATAAGGCCAAAGTAGCTTTTCTGTATTACTCAAAATAATAGAAGAAGGGTCATGTTTTGGATATAATCTTCTGTAAGGAGAACACCAGACTTTTATTGTTACTGTAGAAGTAATATTGCATTAATCCCCTGAACTTCCTCTGTCTCTGAAACTCCTAAGAGAACTTCAATCAAATTATGATTGTTAGTGGTTTTAGACCTCATTTCTCTACTTTCGCCCATTGTGTCACAATTTGTGACATTCTATGCCCTTGGTGACACATTTATTTATTTTCTTCTCTTTTATTTGATCAGGCAATTGTAAGCCGGTCTCATATATCAAGTAATCTGGTTATTGTTTGCTTTTCCTTTTTATCATCTGAATTACTTTTTAGACATGTTTTTCTTTGATCCCCGTCTCTTTTAAAGATTTGCATTTTAGAGAATATTTGGGCTTTGTAAACAATGTGCTTTGAGGAGAACCCAAGAAGACAGCTTCCTTTTTGTTGCTGACTTATTTCTCAAATCTTGAGGCAATTATAAGTTTGTCTATATTGACATTTTGATTATTTTAAAATGATGTCTTAAAGTACTCAAAGACACATGAGAGATATAAGTTTTTAATTCCCGTTGATACCTTTATACAATTGTCTTTGCCCAAACATTCCTTCAGTAGATCTATTTGAGTTCAAGGGAGAGCCTCAAGCGATATCTAATGGCAGGGAATCTAAAAGATTTTTCAGATTGTTGTCAAAGAAATCATTTTGGTCGACACTGCAGCAACACGGTATGTACTTTACCTAAAGACTACAGAAAAATCTTAAAATTTTAATGCCATAGATTCATGTACATTGATATGCTAAATCAATCTTTTCAATTAAGACTCTGCGTCAGCCATAAGCAATATAAAAACCACAACAGACTTAAAGATGTTGTTTGGTCATGTTTTCGGAAAAAATCTCTTTCCTAAACAATACAAAAAAAATCAAATCATTTTGCTGTAAGACTACAGGCAAATCTTGACATGTAAATGCCGGAGATCTATAGATAAAATGAGAGGAATAACTTTGGACAACTGAAGTAATGCCTCCTAGGCTTGCATCTGGGACGACTATAAAATTAAATTGCCAAAGACATTCTCTTGAGGCATCGTATCTCATTAAATGTACATAGACATGTACTCCGAATGTTGAGCTTGTACTTTGTCAATTGTCTGAGGCTGGTGATTGCATTATTTATGGTATCTTCTTTCTTCTAAATTGTATCTTAGTGTATTTCCTAGGTTGGAGGTTCGTCTCTACACTCTTAACGCAAAAGGTTTTTGGTGGTATATATAAAGAACCCACAGCTGAAACATTTTGATGAGGGTACAATTGAATTGAAAAGGTTCAATACTGGAGGCAAGGCCCTATGATGGAACTCTATACTCCTAACTTGAGAAAAAGGAGTCCCATTGTTGGAGTTTGGTGACGCTGGATTATCTTAGTGTTGTTGTTGTTTGCAATTGCAACCTTTTTAAAAGTTGAATAATGAACCTTTTTATGTTTCCTTATTTATACCAGCTTATGGAACTCTTAAAAGTTCCTTATAAAACCTTTTTGTTAAGAGTGTAAGATAGAATGCAATCCCCAAAGGAAAGGTTGATGAATGGATAATTGGGACTTTGTGTTATGTGTTTATGCACCTTGTGAGCCAATCAGGCCTGAAAAAGAACACAGAAATGAAGTGAACACAAAAGAAAAGTGATATACGTACAAATCAAATGAGATGAGTATATATACAGTGTTACCTGCGTTGCAAGACCCCCTGTTGTAAGACCAACTTGCCTTATGTGACCACCTTCCTTCCGCTCTTAATGGTATTTTTAGTGCATTTTGCACCCCGACGAGATACCGCACCCCCACGAGAGACCGCTTCATGACCACAAAAGGGGCGGTCTCTCAACGCAGGGACCACTGTATATACAAAATTTGTTGTGGGCAGGTTGCTAGCGGCTTAGATAATTGAGGAAGGATGTCCAACAAGCTCTAACGTGTACAGACAAGAACAAACATGAATGGAGAACTAAATGATGTGCATGTTATATGTAGTGTATAAAACTCCCTGAACTAACTTTCTACTTCCTAACATCAGTCCCTTTCTTTAGCATCTAATCTGACCAACCAAGTCTGATCAGGCAAACTCAAACCTTCATTAATTGCTGGTCTATGCTGGACCATAAAGCTGGGGTCAAAAGATTCAATTAGTCCTGGCTTCTTTTGATCATTTATTAAATAGTCCATCCAACACCTGCCTATTGATTGACTCTATTACTTGCCAGTTTAGCCTTATAGATTAGTCTTTTAAAGTCACTTGTTTTCTTTGTGGCAAAAACCAAATTGGTTCACACAGGCAAACCTCAAAGGACCACAAAGCAATTATAAGATGCAGTTTAGAAGCCTCAAAGGTCGAAAAGGGCCCTTACTACAAATTGAAGGCATTAATAAGAACTGCATGACATCAATTTACATGATTAAAGGTAAGTTTACAAGATAGATGGTAAAGATAAGGAGAAAACATTCAGAAAACGGTGTCGGTTGTAGGTTCAAATTATTATTAAATAGATTATATTTCAGTCAGAAATATCTTCAAAACTGTCTTTTCATTAATCATTACACAACGGAACGACTACCTAGGATTGTATGTGTAGTTCTAATGAAAAATTTAAAACAAGAAAATTCAGTATCTATCAACTTTCGAAGTGGTTATCTTTAAGCATATCTACTTAGAAGCCAACTTACAGCCAAAGCCTTTTCTTTTCCCTGATAAGGAGTCCTTGAGAGAATTCCAGATATTGTAAGACCTTCTTACAAACTTTTATCACAATGTGAATTATCATATATCTGTCTTTCCCTTCCAATCAATAGCTGAAATTCCAGGTTATCATATTCCAGATATGCACGGAGAAATTAAATATTTCATTTCGTGATTTTTCGAATCACAAAGATATTCTCAAATCTTTTATGTTATCGAACACCAAGAACATATCTTTGAGGTTTGATATATGTGACTTTTAAAAGTAATTCAGACATCATTCCAAGTTCTCATCTTCAAGCTCGACCTGTTCTCATCTCAAGGTGGATATACATTGCAACCACGATCTAGTAGATTGCATGGGACTATTTTGATAAAAAACATAGACTGGACCTGATTGATAAAATATATAATTTTTTCGCTTATTTCTTTCTTACATTTCTATCTTCTTTTCTTCCTTGCATAGCTTCTGTCTTTCCCTTTCATTTCTTTCTTTGCTATCTCTTTCTTTCTTTGTTTATCTCTTTCTGAGATTTTCTTTCTTTCCTCTTGAGTCATCATCTCTCCATCTCTTCCTCCGCAGTCTGGCGCATGCAAAAATCAGAAAGTCAAAAAGCAATATTTCTGAAGCCTGAGATCTCCCTAGCATTTGGGGAGTGCAACACGACACTATATAAACACCAGATCAGTCTCAATGGTGTTTGTCTAGTGGCTGAGAATGATCTGCAGATGATGAAATTGTCTTTTGCTTCTCAGATGGCCCAATGATCCGAGTGAGTCTGGGCTGATACATTACATTGATGCATTACAATAGAGCAATATAATAAAGCATTAGGATAGACAACCCAAAAAAGCATTACAATAAGGTATTGCATTAGAATAAGGCATTACAATAAGTTCTTGGACGGCAAGATGAATGACTTTAAATGCATACGTAAACACTTTCAGATTGGCTGTAAGATTGAATGCAGTATTTGAGATGTAAAATATGTATCTTGTGTCCTAAAATGTATTGCTATTTACACAATATTCTGTATATGCCATAATTTACATGTATATCTTGTATGGTATTGTATTCTTCGAGCATTAGACATTATTCTTTCGAAACTTGAGCGGACTATCGTTTAGGTGGGGTTATCTACGATAGAGTAACTTACATTTCTCACAAAAGTAGTGGGAGTAGCACATAATTTACTGTTTCATATTTGAATGTAGTGATTTCATAAAATTTCAAGCAGCTCTCATATTTGATCTGAAATTTGGATAATTCATATGTAGCCAGCCATATATAGAATCCAGACAATACATTGACAGGATAGTCCATTTGAATCTTTTGAGATTTTCTCAAATGACTTTCTCGAAAGATTTTCTTGAGTGATTTTCTTGGGAGACTGTCTTGAGTAATTGTTCAAAAAGTGACTTTTAGGGAAAGTGTTCAAAAAGGCACTCAAAGCAAAAAGCTAAAAGTGTGACAACAAAAGCAGAAATTCTTGAAATGAAACATCAAGCAATCCCAGCACCATGGCAGTGCATACTCTGAAGTCGCTAAAAAGGCATTTCGAGTTCTTTTTATTTGCATCATATCTTTTCAAGGCTTCAAGAAATGTTTTGCAATCTCAGAATTTCGGATTTGGTCTGTTAAATGTAGCCATTGTCATCCTCTCGTAGTAAGAAACAAAAACATTTTCAAACCTAGTAATGATGAAAAATTGTGGTTCAAAGTGATGTTCTAGTTCGAATTTCTTTTTTTCTTTCTTGCTGTTTAAAAATGATTTGTTGTCTGCAGATGATATCTAAATTCTGGACAGAAATGTCAAACCTAATCACAGTGAGCATTGAATAAAAGGAAAATATACTGTGCGTGCATAAAGCTGAAAATGCATAAAATTGAACATTCAGCGTTTCTACCAAAACTGGATATTTGCAAAACGATATTCACCAAAATCAAAATTTTTTCCCCTTCAAGCATTTTCAAGCATTTCCCATTTCCTGCCAAACAATTATACAAACATGGTTTCCATTCGCAAACATTTTCGCATTCCAGACGACATTTGCAAAATTGGTTTTTCTAACATGGGAATCTCAGCTTATTTCCTGGCCCGACGAACGCCATGTTAATATGCACTTGCATTTCACCCGGCTGAATCGAATGAATAGCTAACATTATTTGTTCACCGAGCTAACTAATTGATTTCAAGAATTATTCACTCTCCACCTTGTTTATTTTCGTTGTTTATTTTGTTAATTTCTGCAGCCTCGAAACTTTCAATATGGCCGCTTTTAAAAACACTTAATCGACAGCTGCCACATTTATTTGATTATACGTGGATAGAAACATGAGAAAATGATTTTGCCTCACTTTTATGTGGCATATGTTTATGTGGCGTATGTTTATGACAACATAAAATGGGAGTCAATAGGTTAATCAGTCATAATATTATTTGACTTTTTGTAAATCCAGAACAACAAGAAGGCTCCCATAGTTTCAAATGTTTTCCCTTTGAAAAAGCTCTGCTATTCAACATGACATTGTAAGCGAGAAGTACAATTCAACAATTCAAGAAATCTGAGACATGCTCTAGACCTAATGGAAGAACATTAAAAGCTGTTTGCTAAACTTCGACCTCTAAATTTACATTTACATGTCTTGCCATGCTCTAAGGTTCCAAATCAAACTATTCTTAATGTTTTATTTACAGAATAATTCATTATCTTTAAAGCAAATTTGTGATCCTCTTGCATTTGCTCATTTGTTTGAATTTCAATTTCAAGTCAACTTTTAGAATTCAATGTCACTTAAACAATTGACAAGAAAGTGAATTTACGAATAAAACAGACAAAATATTCTAACATATCAGACTGTCTGAATTTATGATGTCTATAATCTACTCTAAATATATGATATTTTTAGATAGAAATACAGATAGATAGATGTGGTAAGTGCAGCCCTCTAAGCCCAATTCTGGGCACTCAAGAGGGTTGATTGATGAATAGGGAGTGAGTGAGTGAGTTTGTTTTTTACACCCCGTCAGCACCAGTGTGGGCTATTTAGAGACAATGATGAGATGGGAGAGAGAGTGGGAGTCCTCAACATCTTACACATTTAACCCATATGAGGGATCTTTCACTTTCCCGCACAGAAACTGATACAATGGGCCGCAAATCTAACATCTCATCCGAACTAAAATTCTGCTGGGATTTTGCTCATGAAGGTTCACTGAAAATTTTGTGTCCCCTACTCTGGGTTCGAACCCATGCAGGCAAAGACCTTCGGAGGAACAGGCAAGCACCTTAAGCACTCAGCCACCTAGCTGCCTTTTTCTTTTCTGCATTTGAATATCAATCTTGACTAAGGGGGCGACCATCTGCTATCAAGGGGGGCTTGGAGTTTTCCTCGGAGGGAAATTATCTATTTAATGGTAGCGGCGGCGGTAATTATTTGTTTCAAGCACGCAAAGTCACCGAATATTCATTCCAAAGTCAAGCAACACCTTGCTAAGAAATACCCCCACCAGAAATTATTTATTTCAAGACTGCCAAAGAGAATTGATTTATTTCACCGAAACTGAGCAAGAAATTATTTATTAAAAAAAACTCCAAGTCCCCCCCCTTGAGATTAAATGGTGGCCCCCCTTAACAAATCAATCGAAATCCAATGATTTTAGATAATTGCAGTCCTTGAATTCGGTATGCAATGAAAGACCACTTTCCGTCTACTCTTAAGACAACCATTATCATCAGAGACAATATCTTATTATTAGCCATCTTGGCACATTGTACATCATGATAACCAAGTTACCAACTTGTAACCCAAGTAATGTAACACTTCTTCCCAATATCCAACAGAAGCCTCAATGTGAAAACTATGTTGAATTGCTTTACACAAGTGCAAATTTCCATCACACATGTACAGTGGATAGAACTACTAAGTGAATTAAGCAATTTGCATGTTTACATCAGTCTAAATGGGTTTTCTGGACCTAAAATGGACTCCCACAAACCTGGAATGGGTGCTGATAGCCCTGGGATGTGATGGTCATACTGCAGCGATAACCTTTTTTTTGTCTTTCGAGGGTTTCTTCATTCATCTATATATTTTCTTTCTCATATCATCACATCATTAATTTAATTTTTTAAAGCGTAGATTTAGATGATGAAATAAATTAAATATGTCTGTCTATAGATCTGTTAAGGTTGTTTGCTGGTAAGTTTTATATTCCTTAGAATTTTGTTGTGCTTGTATTTCATAGTGGACTATCAGTGGTTGTCATCTTCTTAATGTCAGTAACAATAAGCCAATTATTTCTAGAATTCAATCCTTTCATCAAAAATATTTAATCTTATCTCATCTTTGTTTTCTCTCTACATTCAAAGCATAAAACAATCTGTCAAATTGCCATTCCATTTCCATCTGTCTGTCCACCATCAGTCTAAAAATATTCTGCCTCAATGTAGTCTCTACCAAAGAACTCCTTGGTGTTTCCTTTGTGAGCTTACTACTCTGAACAAGCTGTACAACTGTACAATTGCTTTTTCTTTGATTCTTTTATTCCTTTTCTTTGGTACTAGTATTCAAGGGGCTTGTCTTCTTGTGCAGCCTTTAAGCTCAGTTGGCGTAGAAAGTGCTAAACCCCATTTTAGTGGAAATTGCCTGTGCTGCACCTCTCGGAGCAATCTTTTTAAATCAGGTCAAATGACTATATTTGCAGAGGTGAAAAAGTCACGTGACCCATGACATCACATAGTTATTCTCTATTCTTTTGATTGCTACCAATTGCCACTGGTGCCCCCTAGTGACCTAGACTGCATATATGTATTTGTATGGCCAAGTCTATAGCAATAGAATGCATATTAGCTCTATAATGTGGTTTGTAGGCGGAATGACAATTCTGTCTATATGGCTGAGTGTATAGCATAGAATATTTCTACTATGTTGCTTTAAATATGTGTTTTTGAAATATGGAGAACAATTGAAAAATTTGCCATGATACCATAAACAAAAGAACTGTTGAGTTATCCCAAAAAGTTGCGTAATAGACTGGTTGAAGTATTGTTATGTAAACTTGAAGTTTAGAAAAATATTTTTTCAGTGGCGGAACAAAATATGGTAGTCCAGGGGGCCAGGGCATCATTTTGGCACTTGTGGGCGTGCGAAGACATTGTTTCGACATTCTCGTGTCTGCTTTGCCCCATATTTCTTTCAAAAGGTTATTTACATCTCAGTGGTCTAAGGGGGACGGGCCCGAGCCCCCCTGGATCCGCCACTGTTTTTCTAAAAGATGATAAGCATTACGCACGAGATTGAAAAATATGGATTTCACCACAAATTGTCTACCAAGTTACACTTCGAAAATGTAAAAATAATTAACAAAATTATGTCATTCCTCTGTGCTTTCCGACATTAGGGGTTCGGAGGAAATTCTCTTTTATTAGGTGAGAATTAAAATCTAATAATCTGTTATGAGATTTAATTATTAACTAACGGCCTCTAATTGGAAAATCAGCCTCAATTTGAACATTTTCCTGAAACGATCATAATTTTAGGGCAATATGGTAAAACAAAATAAATAGCTCAAAATTACTGCTGATTGGTTATGATTGTTTTTTTATTGAGTTCAGATGCCACACTTTGACTTGGTCTTTGTTGAGATGTCTTTATAAGGCCAAAGTAGCTTTTCTGTATTACTCAAAATAATAGAAGAAGGGTCATGTTTTGGATATAATCTTCTGTAAGGAGAACACCAGACTTTTATTGTTACTGTAGAAGTAATATTGCATTAATCCCCTGAACTTCCTCTGTCTCTGAAACTCCTACGAGAACTCATTTCTCCACTTTCGCCCATTGTGTCACAATTTGTGACATTCTATGCCCTTGGTGACACATTTATTTATTTTCTTCTCTTTTATTTGATCAGGCAATTGTAAGCCGGTCTCATATATCAAGTAATCTGGTTATTGTTTGCTTTTCCTTTTTATCATCTGAATTACTTTTTAGACATGTTTTTCTTTGATCCCCGTCTCTTTCAAAGATTTGCATTTTAGAGAATATTTGGGCTTTGTAAACAATGTGCTTCAAGGAGAACCCAAGGAGACAGCTTCCTTTTTGCTGATGACTTATTTCTCGAATCGTTAGGCAAATATAAGTTTCTCTGTATTGACATTTTGATTATTTTAAAATGATGTCTTAAAGTACTCAAGGACACATGAGAGATATAAGTTTTTAATTCCCGTTGATACCTTTATACAATTGTCTTTGCCCAAACATTCCTTCAGTAGATCTATTTGAGTTCAAGGGAGAGCCTCAAGCGATATCTAATGGCAGGGAATCTAAAAGATTTTTCAGATTGTTGTCAAAGAAATCATTTTGGTCGACACTGCAGCAACACGGTATGTACTTTACCTAAAGACTACAGAAAAATCTTAAAATTTTAATGCCATAGATTCATGTACATTGATATATTATATATATATATATATATATATATTATTTTATTCACAACGAAATATCAACAAGATACATGTGTGATAAATCAATCTTTTCAATTAAGACTCTGCGTCAGCCATAAGCAATATAAAAACCACAACAGACTTAAAGATGTTGTTTGGTCATGTTTTCGGAAAAAATCTCTTTCCTAAACAATACAAAAAAATCAAAACTTTTTGCTGTAAGACTACAGGCAAATCTTGACATGTAAATGCCAGAGATCCGTAGATAAAATGAGAGGAATCACTTTGGACAACTGAAGTAATCCCTCCTAGGCTTGCATCTGGGACGACTATAAAATTAAATTGCCAAAGACATTCTCTTGAGGCATCGTATCTCATTAAATGTACATAGACATGTACTCCGAATGTTGTGCTCTGTACTTTGTCAATTGTCTGAGGCTTGTGATTGCATGATTTATGGTAAATGCTTCTTCTTTGCGTATATTGTGTCAACTATAGTGTATTTCCTTGGTTGGAGGTTCTGTTTCTAAGTTGCAAATATAGTTACCAAAGGGTAAGTGTGCTGCTGCAGGTTTAAGAAGTAAAAGTTTGAAATGAAGAATGCGATCCCTAAAGGAAAGGTGGAAGGATGGATGATTAGGGCTTTATGCCATGTGTTTATGCACCTTGTGAGCCAATCAGGCCTGAAAAAGAACACAGAAATGAAGTGAACACAAAAGGAGAGTCATACAAATCAAATGAGATTAGCGCATGCAAAATATGTTGAAACATAAATGGTAATGCACCTATATTGATGTCAAGGTTTATGGGGGCAGGTAGCTTGCGGCCTAGATAATTGAGGCCTGAGGTCCAACAGGCTCTAACATGCACAAACAAGAACAAACATGAATGGAGAACTAAATGATGTGCATGTTATATATAGTGTATAAAACTCCCTGAACTAACTTTCTACTTCCTAACATCAGTCCCTTTCTTTAGCATCTAATCTGACCAACCAAGTCTGATCAGGCAAACTCAAACCTTCTCTAATTGCTGGTCTATGCTGGACCATAAAACTTTGGTCAAAAGATTCAATTAGTCCTGGCTTCTTTTGATCATTTATTAAATAGTCAGTCCAACACCTGTGTATTGATTGACTCTATTAATTGCCAGTTTGCCTTATAGATTAGTCTTTTACAGTCACTTGTTTTCTTTGTGGCAAAAACCAAATTAGTTCACACAGGCAAACCTCAAAGGACCACAAAGCAATTATAAGATGCAGTTCAGAAGCCTCAAAGGTCAAAAAGGGCCCTTCCTAGAAATTGAAGGCATTAATAAGAACTGCATGACATCAATTTACATGATTAAAGGTTAGTTTACAAGATAGATGGTAAAGATAAGGAGAAAACATTCAGAAAACGGTGTAGGTTGTAGGTTCAAATTATCTTGATTTTATTTTAGATTATATTTCAGTCAGAAATATCTTCAAAACTGTCTTTTCATTAATCATTACACAATGGAATGACTACATACTGTTGTATGTTTAGTTCTAATGAAAAATTTAAAACAAGAAAATTCAATATCTATCAACTTTCGAAGTGGTTATCTTTTCTACATATCTACTTAGAAGCCAACAGCCAAAGCCTTTTCTTTTCCCTGATAAGGAGTCCTTGAGAGAATTCCAGATATTGTAAGACCTTCTTACAAACTTTTATCACAATGTGAATAATCATATATCTGTCTTTCCCTTCCAAGCAATAGCTGAAATTCCAGGTTATCATATTCAAGATATGCACGGAGAAATTAAATATTTCATTTCTATTTTTTCGAAACTCAAAGATATTCTCAAACTTTTATGTTATCGAATGGCAAGAACATATCTTTAAGGTTTGATATATATATTACTTACAGAAGTAATTCAGAAATCACTTTTACGTTCTCATCTTCAAGCTCGACCTGTTCTCATCTCAAGGTGGATATACATTGCAACCTCGATCTAGAATATAATTATTTATGCAGCTTCATATCTTGAATATGGATATATAACACAATCTGTTGCCCCTGTGACTAATCTATCTTCATTTAAACCAAATGTATGCAACATATTTGAATTTTATGCAATTAGTTATGCATACCAGACCGCTCCAGATTGCATGGGACTATTTTGGCAAAAACGATAGCCTCAACTTGAATGAAATATCTTTAATCCAGATTGTGTATCACTGGTTCTCAACTGGAGTCGGGTAGTCCAACCCAGATGTGTCTATAGGCTACCACTTTAACCAATATCCTCAGACTCCAAAACAAAATAATATTTCTTTTTCTTTATTATACTTATATTGTGTAATTAAATGAGTAACTAAAACTTTTCGCCTATCCCTGTTTATTTCTTCCCTCTTCTTTCAATATCTGCCCTTCTTTCTTCCCTGCATAGCTTCTGTCTTTCCCTTTTCATTTCTTTCTAGTACTATTTCTTTCTTTGTTTATCTCTTTCTGAGATTTTCTTTCTTTCCTCTTGAGTCATCATCTCTGAGTCTCTTCCTCCGCAGTCTGGCGCATGCAAAAATCAGAAAGTCAAAAAGCAATATTTCTGAAGTCTGAGATCTTCCCAGCATTTGGGGAGTGCAACACGACACTATATAAACACCAGATCAGTCTCGATGGTGTTTGTCTAGTAGCTGAGAAGGATCTGGAGATGATGAAATTGTCTTTTGCTTCTCAAATGGCCCAATGATCAGAGTGAGGCTGGGCTGATACATTACATTGATGCATTACAATAGAGCATTAGAATAGAGCATTATAATAGAGCATTAGGATAGACAACCCACTAAAGCATTACAATAAGGAATTGCATTCGAATAAGGCATTACAATAAGTTCTTGGACGGCAAGATGAATGACTTTAAATGCATACGTAAACACTTTCAGATTGGCTGTAAGATTGAATGCAGTATTTGAGATGTAAAATATGTATCTTGTGTCCTAAAATGTATTGCTATTTACACAATATTCTGTATATGCCATAATTTACATGTATATCTTGTATGGTATTGTATTCTTCGAGCATTAGCAATGTAAATACGCACAATGCAATCTTCTTGCAGCTAAACTGGACAGTCGTTTGTTCATTTATTTCCATAATAATATAGTTATGGAAGCAAGATTCAAGATTCAAAAAAGATTCAAGATTCAAAATAATTTATTTGTCTTATCATATACATTGAATAAGAACATTGGAGACCCCTCTAAGGCTCCCTGGAGCCGCTATCGAGGGGCCACCATTGAAATTTACATACATTAATTAATTAGACATGATGTAGTATTTAATTATAATATACAGAAAAAGAAGTACGATAGAAGGAGAGACATAAAAAGACAACAACAACAAAAAAATTACATACTGACTGGCATTTTCACATAGTGACCGTAGAGGGTGAAGCAGACGTAGCCATGTGTACTTATTACTTTCTAGAAAGAACGTAGACTTCCTTTTGATAATAAATAAATAAAAATTTAAAAAAATTGAAGATATTCTTTAAATTTTAGTAATTATATCATATTTTGTGAACAAATATAACAGTTATCGTTATTACAATTTGTTTCATAGTTTTTGATTAGGCAATTTTTAACATAAAATTTAAAACCGATGAAACTGTGAGTGAAAATTTTTTGTCTAATTAATTCAGTCATGTCATTATATTGTAATGGTAATCTATATGTTATACTCTGTTTGGCAAATTCATGCTTTACCCTAGGTAAAGGTAAGGACTGACTATCATAGGATCTGGTTACATACCTGGGTGGAGATCCCTCATTCAGTGCAACGCAGCCCAGCAGTGATTCGGGAAGTAAGGAGTTAAAACATAGGCTGCGCAGCAGCAAACCTTCAGCGAATAACACCTTTAGAAGATTACAAAATATCATAAAATTGGTGCGTTTACGAAATTGCTTATAGGTATGCAATAGCAGTCGAGTAGTGGCCTTCCATTATCTCTATTTTTCCAATGATTCATAAAGTGTTATACGCATCAAAAAGCACTGCTAAATTAATTGCATAGGTGATTTGTTTAGAGAAAAATGCATTACTGTATATGCAATAGTGAGGAAGTTTTGGCTCCGATACAAAAAAAATTCTTTTAAATATTTTTTCTCATTATACAAAAACTATAGAATAGCCATCTGTCAGAGCATGAAAAGAAACAACTAGACCATACAAGCCATATGTGTACCAAACTTCATCCATGTATATGGAATAGTGACCGGATGTTGGGCCAGAAACAAAAATAATAATTTTTATGTTTTTTTTCAATATTTGAAAAAGTATAAAATATTTTCCATCAGACCTTTCAAAAGGCACAACTAGACCATATTGACCATATGTGTACCAAAGTTTATCCATGTACATGCAATAGTGAGCGAGTCTTAGCCCAAAAAAAAAAAAGTATGTTTTTATATCTTTTCTCATTTTTTCAGAAAGTATAGAATATTTGTCAATGAGACCATCAAAAGGCACAACTAGGCCATATAGGCCACGTGTGTACCAAATTTCATCCATGCACATGCAATAGTGACCGAGCCTTGGCCCGGAAATGGAAAAAAAATTATTTTTATATTTTATTAATTATTTCAAAAAGTATTTAAGATCTATTCATCAGACCATCAAAAGGCACAACTAGACCATACAGGCTAGATGTGTACCAAATTTCATCCCCATACATTCAATAGAGGCCGAGTGCCGGGCCGGAAACGATCTATCCGCCCGCCGCCCGACCGCCCGCCCGCCCGCCCGCCCGCCCGCCCGGCGGACGGACAGCATTTTTACCCAAGTGATTACAATACCTTCTTCGAACTTCGTTCGCTGAAGGTAAAAACTTGTAACACAGTTTATAGTCATGTAGTGTGCATATGCCTCTAAATTTAAGTATTCCCAAACTCTTAAAAATTACACTAGTATGTGCATTATATCTGCTCCTGTTAATGATGCAAACTGCCTTTTTCTGTAGGATTTCTAATTGCCTATGTCTCATACCCCAAAGAAAGACACCATAGTTGAGATGTGATAGAATCAAAGAGTTATATATACAAAGCATGGCTTGAAGTGGTAGAAAGTTTTTAAGTCTATTTAAGATACCTATTGTTTTTGATATCTTCTTTGTTAAGTAATCAGAATGTGCTCTCCAGCTGAGATTTTCATCCAGTGTAATTCCCAAAAAGTTGAAAGTTTTAACAAACTCGATATCCTGGCCATTTATTTTTATTTTTGGGGATTTTACGCTGGTGTGTTCGGAATAGCATTGCTTTAGTTTTTTTTACAATTTAATGATAATTTGTTTATCTCTAGCCAGCTGCTGACCTTCATTAATTTATTGCTGATGAGTTCATTTGAATTTTTGTTTGGATCAATCAGTTTTATCACTTTTATTGTTGTGATTAATGTGGTGTCGTCTGCGTAGGTTATAGGATAAAAAATATCAGAAGCGTTGGCCATGTCATTTACGTATATAATAAATAGAAGAGGGCCTAATATAGACCCTTGTGGTACACCAGTTGTAATAGGAAGTAGGTCTGATTTATTACCATTGAATTCAACATACTGATACCTATTTGAGAGATAACTTTTTAAAAGACTTAATGCCATAGAATTTTAATTTTTCTAGTAATATTGAATGGTCCAGTGTATCAAAAGCTTTTGATAAATCTAAATATATGTTTATAGGAATTTCATTATTGTCCATTTCAGAAGTTAATCGCGCTACAAGCTCAATGGCAGCATATTCTGTACTGTGGTTTTGCCTGAAACCATACTGGCTTTTATAAAATAATTTCATATCTGTAAAATATTGATAAATCTGATTGTATATGACCTTCTCAAAAACTTTTGATACACTGGGTAGTAATGACACGGGACGATAATTTTCTATACAATTTGTGTCATCTTTTTTATAAATCGGAATAACCTTAGCAATTTTCAATTTATCTGGAAAGACGCCAGTTTGTAAGCATTAATTTATTATTTTGCAGAGAGGGTTGCTTAGTTCTTGCTTTAGGTGTTTTAATAATTTGTTTGAAATTTTATCTATGCCATATGATGTCTTAGGCTTCAAGTTCTCTATCGTTTTAATGATATCATTCATACTAACTGTTTTAAACCGGAGAGTACCTTCATGCGGAAGAGATAGATAATCTTTAAAAGAAGCATCAGCGGTAGCAGGGAAATTGCAGGCAAGCTTGGGACCAATTTCAACATAGTATTTATTAAACTCATTAACAATGACCTGATAGTCATTCACATTCGCACCAGTAATACAGAAAGATTTGGGACAATCTGTATTTTTTTTGTCTTTGTTCAAAACAGAATTAATAATTTTCCATGTTTTTTAATGTCTGATTTTGTTTCATTAAAACATTTTTCATAATAAGTTTTCTTTGCATTCCTAATGCATTGCTTAAGAATTTTGTTGAAAGTGCTCAAATTAAATTTTTTGTTTGCATAATCATGAGAGGAAGTTGATAATTTCTTAAGATCACAATATAATTTATCCCTTACAGAAATTGAACATCACTAAGCAGAGATATTATTCTTTCGAAACCTGAGCAGACAATCGTTTAGGTGGGGTTATTTACGATAGAGTAACTTACATTTCTCACAAAAGTAGTGGGAGTAGCACGTAATTTACTGTTTCATATTTGAATGTAGTGATTTCATAAAATTTCAAGCAGCTCTCATATTTGATCTGAAATTTAGATAATTCATATGTAGCCAGCCAGATATAGAATCCAGACAATACATTGACAGGATAGTCCATTTGCATCTTTTGAGATTTTCTCGAATGACTTTCTCGAGAGATTTTCTAGGATGATTTTCTTGGGAGACTTTCTTGAGTAATTGTTCAGAAAGTGACTTTTAGGGAAAGTGTTCAAAAAGTCACTCAAAGCAAAAAGCTAAAAGTGTGACAACAAAAGCAGAAATTCTTGAAATGAAATATCAAGCAATCCCAAGCACCGTGGGAGTGCATACTTTGAAGTCGCTAAAAAGGCATTTTGACTTCCTTTCATTTGCATCGTATCTTTCACGGCTTCAAGAAATGTTTTGCAATCTCAGCATTTTGGATGAGGTCTTTTAAATGTAGCTATTGTCAACCCCTTGCATTGAAGAAACAAAAACATTTTAGAACCTAATGATGCCAGATGGTGGTGCTAAGTGATGTTCTAGTTCAAATTTCTTTTTTTCTTTCTTGCTGTTTAAAAATGATTTATTGTCTGCAGATGATATCTAAATTCTGGACAGAAATGTCAAACCTAATCACAGTGAGCATTGAATAAAAGGAAAATATACTGTGCGTGCATAAAGGTGAAAATGCATAAAATTGAACATTCAGCGTTTCTACCAAAACTGGATATTTGCAAAACGATATTCACCAAAAACAAATTTTTTTCCCCTTCAAGCATTTTCAAGCATTTCCCATTTCCTGCCAAACAATTATACAAACATGGTTTCCATTCGCAAACATTTTCGCATTCCAGACGACATTTGCAAAATTGGTTTTTCTAACATGCGAATCTCAGCTTATTTCCTGGCCCGACGAACGCCATGTTAATATGCACTTGCATTTCACCCGGCTGAATCGAATGAATAGCTAACATTATTTGTTCACGGAGCTAACTAATTGATTTCAAGAATTATTCACTCTCCACCTTGTTTATTTTCGTTGTTTATTTTGTTAATTTCTGCAGCCTCGAAACTTTCAATATGGCCGCTTTTAAAAACACTTAATCGACAGCTGCCACATTTATTCGATTATACGTGGATAGAAACATGAGAAAACGATTTTGCCTCACGTTTATGTGGCATACGTTTATGTGGCATATGTTTATGTGGCGTATGTTTATGACAACATAAAATGGGAGTCAATAGGTTAATCAGTCATAATATTATTTGACTTTTTGTAAATCCAGAACAACAAGAAGGCTCCCATAGTTTCAAATGTTTTCCCTTTGAAAAAGCTCTGCTATTCAACATGACATTGTAAGCGAGAAGTACAATTCAACAATTCAAGAAATCTGAGACATGCTCTAGACCTAATGGAAGAACATTAAAAGCTGTTTGCTAAAATTCTAACTCTAAATAGCTATTTACATGTCTTGCCATGCTCTAAGGTCCAAATCAAACTATTTGAAATGTTTTATTTACAGAATAATTCATTATCTTTAAAGTAAATTTGTGATCCTCTTGCATTTGCTCATTTGTTTCAATTTCAATTTCAAGTCAACTTTTAGAATTCAATGACACTTAAACAATTGACAAGAAAGTGAATTTACGAATAAAACAGACAAAATATTCTTAAGGCATCAGACTGTCTGAATTTATGATGTCTACAATCTACTCTAATGGAGACCACAGGTCTCGGGCGCGAAGCGCCCGAGACCGGCAGGTCTAAATATGGTAGGAGCTGTACTCACACAGGGATATACTAGGCAAATCTTGGGGATGGGGCAAGCTGTCAAAAAGTGGCACCGTGATTATGACGTCATTACTGAATGAGACACAATGGCAATGACGTCATAACAACAGTCTGCAATAGGTGACGTCACTTTAATCATGACGCTATAAATAGATCAGTCCAGTATTATACCAGCCACGACTTTTGAAGCAGTGTTTTGGTCTTAAAGACACACAGAGAAGTAATTCTATGTGTCAGGCAATCCAGAATAGCAATCAAGACTTCACTAATTGCCCTTGCAGCTTCTTGATGCTTTAGATGCTTTTCAGGAGCTAGTCTATTGCAATTCACACCTTTTGAGCTTTCTCTTGAAGCAGCCTCACCTCATATATATATCATTATCCAATAGAGTGTCTGTATAAATATTATCATTCGTTATAGTTCTAGATTTTTCTCTAGATTCAATTAAAACTTTAAGTCTTTCATAAGATTTATGCAGCTGGTTTTAAAATGTTGAAACGTTTTGTGTTATTATATTAATGCAAATTTTGAGTTATGCAACAATTTTTTTAAGAGCAACAGTTTTAAATTGCAAATGTACGTGGATCTTTGTCCTGTGGTCTCTCTATGCTTTGGCATCATCATATTATATGATGACGTAATAGATAGAAATATAGATAGATAGATGTGGTAAGTGCAGCCCTCTAAGCCCAATTCTGGGCACTCACGAGGTTTGATTGATGAATATGTAGTGAGTGAGTGAGTTTGTTTTTTACACCCCGTCAGCACCAGTGTGAGCTATTTAGAGACAATGATGAGATGGGAGAGAGAGAGGGAGTCCTCAACATCTTACACATTTAACCCATATGAGGGATCTTTCACTTTCCCGCACAGAAACTGATACAAGGGGCCGCCAATTTAACATCTCATCCGAACGACATCCTGCTGGGATTTTGCTCATGAAGGTTCACAGAAAATTTTGGGTCCCCCACTCTGGGTTTGAACCCATGAAGGCAAAGACCTTAGTAGCGGGGCAGGTATGTAAAAAAATAGTGCATTTATACATAAAAGCATGAAACTTGGCACACACTTAAAAAACATCTTTACAAACATATTTGGATAGGGAGCCATCTCAGATTTAGCTTAGGTGGCTACTGGCGGCCATTTTCCAAAATGGCGGTCAATTCATCCATTTTGCTGCTTTCTGTTTAGTTCCTACGAATAGAATGCTTGCAAATAGTGTTTGTTATTCCTTCTCTAGGTATTCAGAACATTACTATAACATTTTTAGTAGCCTCAACTATTTTCAGGCTTTCTGGAATCCGTTTTGGTAGAAATATCATCTCAAATACTGCATTTTCGCGGTTTCGCATGGTTTCGCCAATTCTTTATAAATATCAAAATTAGTTACATATTTGAATTCCTTGCAAAAAGAGCTTTCAAATGAGTACCCACATTAATGGGTTCTGTAAATTTGGTGTAGAAAGGGAAAAAATGAATATAAAATGTTTTTTGAAGATTTCGGTTCTGAGGTTCATTTCGACAAAGAATTCGAGGAAACTATTGATGCTACCATTTATTTGAAAGCTGTTCTTACAGGAAATTCAAATATGTAGTCTGTTTAAATATCAATTGAGATTCCACAAAACTATGGGAAACCGCAAGAATGCTGCATTTTCTTCAACAGTTCCAACAAAATGGACCCTGACCACCCCAGAATTCCTCACTTCAAACCAGGAGTAAATTGTAAGTGTCTTTTAGATCTATAGAAGCAATGATGACCGCTGTTTTCATATGGTCAAGCTATAGGCACTTCACAGAAAGCAGGAAAATAAAAGAATTTGTCGTCATTTTAGAAAATGGCTGCCATGGGTCAACCAGGTCAAATCTGAAGTGGCTCCCTATCTAAATATATTCTTTAAGATGTTTTTAAACGGTGTGCCAAGTTTCATGCTTCTATGTATAAATGCACTATTTCTTCCCTATTCATGACAAATCTGCCCCGCTATAGGAGGAGCAGACAAGCACCTTAAGCACTCAGCCACCTAGCTGCCTTTTTCTTTTCTGCATTTGAATATCAATCTTGACTAAGGGGGCGACCATCTACTATCAAGGGGGCTTGGAGTTTTCCTCGGAGGAAAATTATCTATTTAATGGTAGCGTTGGCGGTAATTATTTATTTCAAGCACGCCAAGTCTCCGAATATTCATTCCAAAGTCAAGCAACACCTTGCTAAGAAATACCCCCACTGGAAATTATTTATTTCAAGACTGCCCAAATGAATTGATTTATTTTACCGAAACTGACCAAGAAATTATTTATTAAAAAAAACTCCAAGTCCCCCCCCCCTTGAGATTAAATGGTGGCCCCCTTAACAAATAAATCGAAATCCAATAATTTTAGATAATGACAATCCTCGAATTCTGTATGCAATGAAAGACCACTCTCAGTCTACTCTTAAGACAACCATTATCATCAGATGCAATATCTTATTATTAGCCATCTTGGCACAATTGTACATCATGATAACCAAGTTACCAACTTGTAACCCAAGTAATGTAACACTTCTTCCCAATATCCAACAGAAGCCTCAATGTGAAAACTATGTTGAATTGCTTTACACAAGTGCACATTTCTATCACACATGTACAGTTGATAGAACTACTAAGTGAATTAACCAATTTGCATGTTTACATCTGGCTAAATGGGTTTTCTGGACATAAAATGGACTCCCACAAACCTGGAATGGGTGCTGATAGCCCTGAGATGTGATGGTCATACTGCAGTGATAACCTTTTTTTTTGTCTTTTGAGGGTTTCTTCATTCATCTACATATTTCCTTTCTCATATCATCACATCATTAATTAAATATTTTAAAGCCAGATTTAGATGATGAAATAAATTAAATATGTCTGTCTATCTTTCTGTTCTTCATAAGGTTGTTTGCTGGTAAGTTTTGTATTCCTATGAATTTTTCTGTGCTTGTATTTCATAGTGGACTATTACTGGCTGTCGTTTGTATATCGTTCAAAGTAATGATAATGCGATTATTTGTAGAATTCAATCCTTCAGTCAAAATATTTAACTTTACCTCTCTTTTTTTCTCTCTACCTTCAAAGCATAAAACAATCAATCAAACTTCCTATCCATCTGTCTGTCCATATATGTCTGAAGATATTCTTCCTCAGTTGCAGTCTCTACAAAGCACTTCTCGACATTTCTGTTGTGACTCACTACTCTGAACAATCCGTACAATTCCCTTTTCTTAGATACTAGTATTGCAAGGGCTTTTTTATTGTCTCCTTGTACATCCTTTAAGCTCAGTTGGAGGAGGGAGTGCTAAACCCCATTTTAGTTGAAATTGCCTGCGCTGCGGCCCATAGGGCAATCTTTTTAAATCAGGTCAAATGACTATATTTGCTGAGGTGAAAAAGTCACGTGACCCATGACATCACATAGTTATTCTCTATTCTTTTGATTGCTACCAATTGCCAGTGGTGCCCCCTAGTGACCTAGACTGCATATATGTATTTGTATGGCCCAGTCTATAGCAATAGAATGCATATTAGCTCTATAATGTGGTTTGTAGGCGGAATGACAATTCTGTCTATATGGCTGAGTGTATAGCATAGAATATGCCTACTTGATCTTGCTTTAAATATGAATTTTTGAAATATGATGAACAATTTACAATTGCCATGATACTATAAACAAAAGAGCTGTTGATATAAGTCATCCCAAAATGGTATTTACATGAGAGATCGGTCGATATCTGCAAAATATTATCACAACAAACAATATTGTTATGAACTTCAAACTTAAAAAATTTAATTTGAAAGATGATAGACATTTCAAAATGGATAGAAAAATATGGTATTTCACCTCAAGTTGTTTGTAATTACACTTCAAAAATGCATTGCAGGTAAGTCATGCTTTGTTTCCAAACAATTCACCTCGACGTGCATTAAGTCAAACCACATTATATTTCTTCAGTTCATATTGTGAACGACTGCACCTGAAACTACAACAATATTATTTTTGAAAACAACATTATTCGCCAAATTTGTGAACATTGTTTTCTCAGCTGAAATGGAAACGTGCAGAAATTCACAAAATCATAGATCAATTATTGAGGAATGTTATCTGGGTGGCCATGTTTGAATAGTTTTTTATGCTTACTGACTACCGCTATGCTTAAAATTGAGAAAGGCAATATCAAATGATCCAGAAAGGGGGAAGGCATCCCCAACCCTCGACCGTATGAAAAAAGTAGTTTTTTAAAGAAAGTAAGCGACGAGGTTGACCCGCAAATGCCAAAACTCACCCAGCCCAACCACCTCCCCTCCCAGGCTATGGTGTGTATGTCTGAATCTGCTGATGATGATCTACAGTTTTAAATTTCGTACTACTTCAAGAATGTAAATGTATGCCAGAATATTTACTTTTGTTTTGAGATATATAGTTATGTCCATACACATTTTTTTAAAAGAAATTATTTGATAGTGTCGAAATATTTATTTGAAAAAAAGTTTCTGTGATGTCTGACTTACGAGTTAGTCAAGTTACAGATGTAGTCAGATTTTTGACTAATTTAGTTAGTCATTATTATACTTAAGTTGACCAATAAAGTTAGTCATTTTTACTAATTTAGTTCATCTTTGACTTTGTAAACGAGCCATTTCACTCCGTCAATTAGTCATATTGGCTAATTAAGCTGGTCAATTTGACTAATTTTATTAGCCATCTAGTTAATTTAAGTGGTGATCTGACTAATTTAGTTGGTCATGGACTTAGAATTTTTTAGATGTTTTGGTGGCGCTAAAGAGCCACATTCTATTTATAGGTCTAGTGTTTTCTTATATTATTAAGTTCAACACCTTCTCCAGCAGTTGGTCTCCTTGGCACAGTGGTAATGTGCTGTGTCTCTATAGTAAAGTCTTACAGCTTTGAACCTGAGTTAAAAGTTGATAGTTCAAGCCTCACCAGAAACTTTCTTTCAAATGGCTCTCTGTGCTGTACTCCACTTAGTCGATTGGCTAATTAAGTTAGACACTTGACTAGCTTGACTATGAATTTAAGGCACCATCAAATGACTAACCTAATCAGTCATTTTGACAAGGGTAGTTAGTCAAAAAGATTTTCAGTGTAGAGTTATTGATGATCATAAAGTTCACCGTTCCAGTTTTTGTCATCATAACACAGTAACCTAATTCAGTCATTTTACTGTCAAAACAATGTAATTTTAGATTTGGTATCACATTATCATTATCTTATCAATTCTAAAACCTCATTAAGCATGTTAAGTGTACTTTTAGCTAATGGCTGATGACAATTAAGTGGCAGGTTAAAGATTAGTACAAGATGGTTTGCTTGTCAATCTGCTCCTAGAAGCAGGTGATAACAACAGGTGATAAGCAGGTGATAACAGGCGATAATAAGTGATAACAGAACCATAAACAACGATAATACTTGGCGTTAAGTTGTAGTTTTAGCTATCTGTGTGTATAAATAGCTCAAACATAAAAAGTGACCTGTTGCTGTTTTGTGTTAAGCTCTAAGATGGTGCAGTTAAAAGAGACAAGAACTGCTTTAGAGGGCTGCAGTCAGTTAATATAAATTAATCTATTTCTTTCTGAAGCACCAAGTATTCTACTGTGGTAATAATTCCTTATCTAAAGTTTTTACTCAAATAATATTCTTAATCACACCCTTCTTCCTGCAACATTACGTACCCAGAATGTACATCAATATACTTCAAAGACATATGATGAAAAGCCAAAAGCTGATTCAGACTTGCAAAGGAAATCATATGCTGAAAGTGAATCTTAGTTAAAAAAATGAGTCTTGAGTCAGCATTGTACGATTTATATTGAGATCAGCCTATTGCAGTTGGTGCGACTTTCATAATATGTAATTTGGTGGGAACTGTGTTGCTATATGCTATGGATGTCAAGAAATGAGTCATACATGAAGATATTGACAGTGTATCAATTTTGATATATACACGTTATGTGAACCCATATCAGCAAAAAAGTCAAATATTTTAGGAATATGATCAACCATTGTCAATATACTGCTAAATTATAATAAACAATCATACTGAAACAGAAGAATGAAATTAACACTTTTATAATAAATATTTATCATTGTACGTTTAGTACGAAAATAAAGAAATATTATAAAAGTATTAATTACATGCTTCAGTTTCAACCTTGTATTTTGTAACACAAAGTAAAACTTCTTTACTGAAATACAAAATCCCACATTTTTTGTCATGCTTGTAGTAACTTAATCCTTCAGTGTATTTATCAACAGTCACACAAAACCTTTATGCCCTTAAAAATGCCTGTTTGTTTACTTTGAAATCTTGACACACTGAAAAAAGCTTGAAAGTGAGTGAACAATTTAGGCTAATTGCTATTTTAAGAGAGGACTTTCCTTAAGGGGGCAGCACACAGTGTTTTAAGGGTTTAAAAGGACCCTTACCAGTCGAGTACCCTTGATCATCCGGGCATTTTACTTTACCCCTTAATGTCAAGACCAAACCACCTACATTCCAGCCTACCCTCGGGCTGTGCTGACACTGACAGGTTAAAGTGACTGAAAAACATTCGCAATTAGCCCACAGTGTATTAACCTTGATCAAAAATGCTAAAAATAGAAACATGGACCAGTTCACCTAATGTACCAACACTTGCCACAGTCTAACACTGAAAGAATACTGAATGAACATAGATAGATAAATACACAGAAAGACAGACATATAGATAGATACATAGATAGATTGATAGATAGACCAGTTGTGGAACCTTATGAATGTTGATTGATGCGATGGAGGAGAGAGTTGGAGTCCTCAACATGTTACACATTTACCCTGTGTGAGGGATCTTTTATTTTCCCACCAAAGACACTAACACAAAGGGCGGTCATATTTCAAATAAAATGTTTCATCCACGTGGCATCCAGCAGGGATATTGTTCATGAAGGCCCACCGAAAATGTCACCTGCTGGGGGCTTTAGTCCGAAGTGTGATAAACACGTATTCCCGATCCCATGGTTAATAACTGGCTTATAGGTCCACCATGAGACAAACACCCTAACAGTCAAACATTCAGACTGTAAGCGGACAACAAAGAATTTGGAAATTATCTCCCTGAAAGACTGGGATGTGATTGGCTGACAGAGTTGTCGAATGATATAAATTTGATAAACCTTCATTAAAAAACCAGTAATAGTGCATTTATTGTGAGACATTTAAACCACATTTCTGCAGTCTTGAGAGTCGCAAAGACAAACAATCTTTGATTTAAGACTGAAGACAAACAGAAGATTTATTTGAGACAAACAGAAGATTTATTTGAGACTCAGAACAATGGCAAGTCATGAATCAAACCAGAAATCTGAGCCATTCAGTTCTCACTGTCTGCTGATGAAAACCACCTCTAGTCAAAAACTAAAAATAGATGGTTTGATTCTGATTTTGTGGAATTCCTTGCACTATTGAAAAGCTGAGTGATTGATTAAATTTGCCAAATTCCCCAAGGATCAATTTGAGCCAAACAGATCATGGAATCAACAAGCGATCCATCACTTCTGAATTAATTTGACATGGAAGAGGACTGACTGTAGAAAAGACTGATTGTGAAAAGATTATTGGGGAATTATGGTTATCAATAGTAGGTATAATCTGAAAAGGTGCTTGCAGATAGTTACGGAGCTATCTAATTCCATCATCTCTGAATTAATTCGACAAAGAAGACGAGTGACTCCAGAAAGTTTAGAAAGGACTGATTGTAAAAAGATTATTGGAGAATTGTGATGATTTGTAAGAGGTATTTAAAAATCATAATTGCATATTATGTCTGCATAGTATTCATTTAATTTCGCCATTGATAGATTTGACATTGGTTACATGCTTGCAAAAGTGATTGGGAAATGCTTATCCCCTGAAGGTATTTAAGATTTACGACTTGAAATTATGGTAGGAAAGAATATTTAAGCCTTTTGAAAATTTCTTAAAGCAGTCAAACTATGATGAGCAGCAGAGAGTTATAAAGGAAAGGAGTTTTTGGATTGGCAACTCTGAGTTTTTGACAATGTTTAAACTTTGGCTTTGTACTCCAACTCTGCATTTCAATTCAGACCAAGCCCATGAAAGACGAGTTACAGCAAGATGTTCTATGCTGGGGTAACTGAAGGACTCTGTAGCTGAGTGTTGAGTGGTCAGAGGCCAGGTATATTCTGCTGAAGGTCTTAGCCGGTATGGATTCGAATTCTGGGTGGAGAACCCAAATTTTCAGTTGACTTTCATGAGCAAAATGCCAGCTTTTTGGTGTTTGGAGCGGACGTAAAATGGACGCCCCTTGTATCACTATCTGTGTAGGGCAAGTAAAAGACAACTTCCGCGGGGTAAATATCTCTCTCATCTCATCAGTCAACCCTCGTGAGCACCAAGAAATGGGCTTAGAGGGATGCACTTACCATATTTGTCTATCTACATGTTTGCCGCTTTGTGGTAGTCATGTAATGCGAGGAATGCTCACCAAAAATGTTGTGGCAGCATTAGAGTTCATGATACTAATTGAAAATGAGAGAATTTGGAAATGAAATGGCTTAATTTTTATCCCAGTCAGAGGCTATAACAGTTGAAGTAGAACTGAAAGGTTGTACTATAAAAAAACTTGTGCAAAAATAGTCTTCGCCTTAATTGCTGCCTTATAAGTAAAATTATACAAGAGGTACAACCAAATTAGGCCATTTCTTGACTTCTTCGATCAGAAGCAATTGTTGTTAAACGCAGTGCCTCAAGGAGGCAATGTAATCCCTCAGAAATCCCTCAAAGTTGACCTAATTCCAAGATGTTTTCAAGATGACTTTGGGGCAGCTTAAGACCCAGT
This sequence comes from Platynereis dumerilii, assembly GCA_026936325.1. Taxonomy (NCBI): domain Eukaryota; kingdom Metazoa; phylum Annelida; class Polychaeta; order Phyllodocida; family Nereididae; genus Platynereis; species Platynereis dumerilii. The sequence continues at coordinate 23,376,316 of JAPTHN010000014.1, read as the reverse complement.
CTTTGAGGCATCAAACAGATTTTCTTTCCCACAGATTGTCTAATCATACAACTCATCAAAGGGGAAATTAATTTCTTTCAGACTTAAATCAATCGCAAAAGGACAATTTCGATCTTCGCCAAAATCCCCTGCAATCTACTCTGCAGGAGAACAGAGAGAAAGGAGGAAGTGTGCTTCTAAAAGTGACTTCATATAGCTGTCTCCAGCAGCAGTGGCCCCTTCAATAAATACCATGTATGCCAGCTAGAGTATAAATGCAAATTGAGCACCCCTGGTGGCAGAAAGCCTGGTGCCATCAATCATTCCTTCCACACTTACTTATCATTTATAACAACACTACTTTAAAAAATTAGAAAAGTTATCAAATAAAATGCCATTTTTTTCAAATTGCAGAAAATACCAAAATTACAGTAGTAGCAATGACAGTATTTCTTAGTGCTTCGAAGAACGTTAGCATCAGCAACTATTTGAGAATGAAAATCTAATTTATCGCTGTATATGCAACACATAAACAGTTTTTCACAGATATATATCTCTTTATGCATGGTTATGAATACATTCCAAATCTTCCATACCAGTACACATTATTGAATTGCATGCTTTGGAAACAAGTTATGCATTAGTTGCAACTGGCAAGTGGGTGTAAATTCAGTATTTAAAGTGGCTGAGTATTCTATTGACGTTGAACTAAATTTCCGGCATGGAGTAGAATTGAGTTACCTTATATAAAAACCATACTCCGGACTTCAGTTACATTTCTAAACGTGTTTTGACATATAAAGTGTTTATATACTTGCTGTCTATCTGTGAGGAAACATTACTCAGAAAAACCGATCGAAGAGATGTGGGTCAATGCTCACCCCTTGCATATTGTGGTACAGTTATCTGATAGATAGATAGATAGATAGATAGATAGATAGATAGATAGATAGATAGATAGATAGATAGACAGATGGATGGATGGCTAGATGGCTAGATAGATAGATATGGTAAGTGCAGCCCTCCTTGTGAGGGACCTTTTACTTTCCCAGAACACGGCACTGGGAAAGTGCAACAGGACCGCCTTTTTACAGTCATGAAATGGTCAGTCATGGGAGTGTGGTCTCTCTTCAGGGTGCAAAATGCAATACAAATACAACTTAGTGCAGAAGGAAGGTGGTTACATGAGCCAAGTCGGTCTCACAACAAAGGGTTTCATAACAAAGGAACCACTGTATTAGAACATACACTGGTATTCTGTTTGTCACTTTCGGTTTTTTCGATTGCAGGTACTAATTTTCTGCTCATTTACTTCTTTGTGACATATATATCAAACACAATACACCTAATCAAAAAAGGGATCTTGCCAAAACTTGCCTTTCCAACTGTATGTGTGCAATCATGCATTCTCTGATAATATATAGATCTACTCTTATGCAGGTTAGTGTACCTAGCCTTACAAAGTTGTTAATTATATTCTCATAAAGTAACTCGGGGAGAGCAATTTCCATAACAACAGAGACAATGTAAGGCAAAACCACCTCCCAGACAGTATACAGATAGAAACAACTACCTGACATGCTTATATCAATTGGTGACAATTGCTGACAGTGTTAGACAGCACACAAAAGAGTGTTGATTAATGAGTCTTGCTAGTTGGCAGTGTGAGACATAATGTATTTATGACATTTGTAGTAATTCACGGAAGAATTGGATATACACTGGCAAATGTGTGGTAATGTCTGGACACAAGCTTTAAATTAGACAAATTCAGTCTTTTCTCACCGAAATGGTCACCAACTCAACGAGAAAATATAAAGGTCGATGAAATCTTTTATAGTAATTTGGAAATTATATAGCTTAAAAACTTATGACAGAGGTGCCATGCCGGCACAAGGGGTGGGGGCCAGAAATGCCCTTTTGATCTAAAAAGGCGCTATTTGAATTTGCCTTTTTTCATCCAATTGCCAGCGCCCCTGCATAATGGTATAGACATTTTTTCAGAATATATCGAAAAAGGGTCTTTGCCACTGCGGCTGGTATATTTCAGAGTATGCATCTGCATATGTTTTGTGATCACTTGTACACACTCCAATCACCTGAAACAAAGCCAATTTTCTGTGCTGTTTCCCATCCCCACATTGTAACCACCATCGCACAAAACACACACACGAAACGTGCTTTTGCATGGGTGAGAGTAAATAAAGAATTCCCTAAACAAAAACGAAACAGTTCTACACTTGCTTAGTGTAGGTAGTTACTCAATGCACCGGAATAGACCTATGGATACAACAGAAATCCGTGTGTTGTATGGAGTTGATTATCTATGGATATGGGTTTTTCATTTGAGTTTAGTGCGGTACTCTCAACACTAGACCTGGCTGATGTTAAACGACACCAGTTTTGTGAAATGCATTGAACAGAATTGTCTAACATCTCACCAGATTTCAATTGTCGTCAAATATATATTTCCTCTATAATATATACAATGCTCTGTTTTTGCTGTGCCAAAAACACAATGCAGTGGCTGCCATCTATTTAGGTGTAGCAATACTGAAATTAACTCATTGACAACTCACTATCATTAGCAATTACAGTGTATAAGAAGTTCTTTGGATCTTACCACATCAGGCGAAGGAATGACCCTTAAGAAATCTGAAGCATAAAAGAACAAGAATTTCCAAATTCTGGTGGTCTCTAGGTAGTAATTTCTGATTTGCCAAATGGCCATTATGATTCTAGTAGGTCTCCATTACCCGATACTCCAATCAGTTGGTCAGTCATCCACAAGAGTTAGTCAGAGTTAGTCAGTCCATTTGACTTAATTAGTCAAGTCATTCCAGCCCACCCCAACCAGACTACATAGCCCAACATCGTGACTTGCCTGGTGAAATGGCCAGTCTCAATGTCAAGAGCAAAAAGCTACAAAGAGGCCCCCAAATGAGGACATGTACTTGGACTAGAGTACTATAGATGCCTCTGAATCTAGATGTTCCAAGGTAAAGTTTGACCTTGGTTAACGTAGAGCGTATCTTGTAGTTCTGCTAATTGATATACACGTAAGATCCTGAAGATGGGAAGTTGGGGCCTCTAGTCCAAGTTAGAAGTATTGCTATGTAGTCAGTCTTGATCACAAAATGACATAGACAAATATCAATTTAAACCCTACATTTTTCTTTGCTATTCTGTTCTATAGTAATTAAACTCCATCTTACGATTGATGAATTTACCTTTCAGGAGATTTGAAGTTTTTAAGCAGAATTTTCGACGATGTCACATCGTCTTCCTCAGTGTTTGTTCGTCGAAAATTCTGCTTAAAAACTTCAAAATCTCCTGAAGGTAAATTCATCAATCGTAATGAATCCGGAGATAGAGAATCAACATTCAAAACTCCATCTGATTTTAATGAATTTTGATAATTAATATAATTATGCTCAAATTTCATATCCACAATGTAATGAGACACATTGAATACTCCTAATGGGAATATGTAAGGTTTTTAAAACAGCAAAAACATCATTGATCGATATTTCGCATAAATAATTGTTTACAATCTCAAATTTGATACTTCCATCTTTGTGTTATTTTCAAAGTATTCTGCATTTTGTTCAAAGCAACATTTCGTAATTCATCACAATTTGAAGCGCCACTTTGATCCTATTACATAACACAAATTCCGACAGAAGCATTCTGTACTTTTGATGTTGTAAGCCTAAATCAATTTTGATTAGGTGATCCTTAGTTTAGCGATAACGGATAATTCTTTACCTTACAACGTAAAATATTTTTTAGTTTACTGAAACTGTGTGTCCCACCCACATGCATGCATGGTGTTTTTCTTTAATTTTTCCAAAATTGAAAAACCAAATGTAGTTTTGTGCTTGCAGCATTGCCATGAGGTAAACCATCAATTTGATAATTAGATATTTCAAAAACAAATATTGAGGCGCATTTTGCATCTTAGTGAACGGAAAGTTAAAGTTTCCGAACGTCATAGGTTTTTTCAAAATGATGTAATTTCCCAGATTGGTTTTTGGCCTTGCAATCCATATCATTCTAATTACAGTTTCTGGAAACACCATACAAATTTACGGCAGCAAATGCCAAGGTTTTCTTCAAAGACCAAACTTCTATTCAGACAAACATTTGGTACTTCATAAAACCAATAGTGCCACAGGTTCATGTGAGACAAAGATACATACACAAGTGGCTATGAATTCAACATTTCATTCGAATGACAGCTGAAAACCTTTTTGGATTAACTACCCTGGGATCAAATCAGTGCAGCCACAGACCTTCAGCAGAACAGACCTGGACTAGCCACACTCAGCCACCCACCCTATATTTTTCAAATATCTTGATATTAAAATGGTCTTTAACTCTGAAATGTAGATCAAGACAAATGAAGAGATAGCCTTGGAAATAATACATTAATTGCTCCACATCTTTCTTTTCTCTTTCTTTTACAAAACTAAATGAATTTTCATGGCTTACGAAACAAGACGAATACTTATTTTCATGGCACAATAGCATTCTTATGAAACTGTGATAATTATCTGCCAACTTCTGAATCTTCAAAATGCAGATTGAAGTATTGAGAAAAACCATTTCTTCTGAAGGACACTGGTAATGACTTTTCAGGCAATTAGCTCTCTCGTATAACTTTGTTAGGATTGTAATCAGATTCCTATTAATTTGCAATTTAATTTTTTTTTAATCTAGAAAAATTGGTTTCTTGGCTGCTAGTTTTAGTTAGGAGAAACAAAATTTTATTTGGAAGGAGGGATGGGTGATTTGGGCTTTATGCCCTGTATTGGACTAATTAGGACATGAGGAGTACACTGCAATGAGGCGAATGATGATTTGAAACTGCCATCTAACATAGGCCCAGGTGACACAGTAAGAGTTGGATTCGAACCTGGACCCAGCGATTAATTGGCAATACTGCACGCTACCACTGAGCTAATTCCCCCCCCCTTTAGCAAAAAGGAAGGAAGGCATGAACAAACAAATAAAGTATGGAACTAATGCTGGAACAGCAGATTAAAAGGAACAGGAACTAACGAATGAGTGATTAAATAAATGTTAATATTAATGAAGGAATGAAGAAAGGATGACAATGTTTTGGTTGAAGTATATATTTCTGGATTAAAAAGCAAAATAATGTCGTTTGAAATAATCCAGAGGTTTTAATTGCCTCAAATCTATAAACAAAAATCCATGTGCCGATGAAGCTGAAGTTAAACTCGTATCTACAACACCTTAGTTCATTGCATAGCCTTATTTTAGAAATGATTCAAAATACTGGCATCTTCTAAAGAATCAGCAAAACAGAAATTTTTGAAAAAAGTGAAATGTCTACATGAACCTTTGCATAAAATGATAGGGAATAACTATGACGAAACAAGAGCAAGGAAAAACAGCATAATGAAATAAGAGTAAATGAATATGATGAGAAAGACGGGTGTCCCCGAAACACCAAGCAATGGCTTGGCCAGTGAACCACAGATGAGCACCGCAAATGTGCTCCAGTGTGTCCAAATGGCTCCTTGGAAGATAAGGTTTATTTATGGCAAATATCTCGGTGGCCATGACTTGCCTGGAGCTCCTGTTAGTCTTTCTTGCCGTCTTTTGGCAAGTTTAAAGCTGCATCTGTCCCTTCTTATCAGGAGAACAGTAATTCACAAACTCAAGCCAAGATCTTAATTTGTAAGCTATTAATTATCAAATTACCCTTGACTCATGGTTGTTTGGAAGTTGTAGTGTGTGGAGTTTAGCTCTAAAATATCTCATAGTAGAATCGCCATTAGGTTCTTTTTAACCAGTGCAACAAAACAACAATTATAGTGAATATACATGTACGGGCCATTCTCAAATTTCGGGACAACGGGTATAGGAAAATTGTCCTGTAACGGAGGGGACAATGTGGTAACGGAGGGGAATTTTGATGTAAAAAACCAACTGTAGGAACAGCAACAAAAGGAAAAATGATAAAAGATTGATGTAACTATTATTTTCAGAAGTACTTCTACTCGTATCAGTAGATATTTTGGTCCAAATGTCGATTTCTTGCTCATGATCTGGTAACGGAGGGGACGGTAACGGAGGGGAACAATTTTTTGCTTTTCGCTCATTACTGCTTTTTATTTTGCAGATTAGACAAAATAATTGCAGAATATTAAAACCTGCCACCCTCAGCAACATATACATGAAATCGCTCTGTAAAATTATCATTGGTAAGCTTGGAAATGAAGGAAACGGAGGGGACATTTTAGTGGGACCAAAAACATTTTTTATGAACATTATGTCATAATTTATTGAATAAACATTTTATGAAGTCTGCAAGGCAGTGGTACTATGGGGCACATGCGTCTGATGATATTCAGTGAAAATAGCTCATAAAAAACAATAACGAACAGAGCTATGGCAAGTAACGGAGGGGACAAAAAAATTGACATAAATTAGTGACACGACTATTGTATCAATTTAATCAATGAAATTATACACACAAAAAATTGAATATGAACTAAATATAAATTCAAGTCTATCTTCCCATGAATCGTGCAAAGAAACTTTGAAAATAATGGTATATTAGGAGGAAAATGAACACTTGATTTTGTCATGTCAGGTCCAGTGACAGGTAAAAACCATTGATTTTGCACGGATTTCTGGACATAATGCATTAAAAAAAGTCTAATGAATGATTTTTTGCTCCAAATGCAGTGGTTCTAAGTAGAAATATGAATAACAGATGCAGAGTGACGCTTCAGATATTTATCGCATTCATATTAATGTCAGGAAGCTAGAGTGACGCAAATTGTCCCGAAATTTGAGAATGACCCGTACACACTAATCAAATATCCTAACAGAAATGCATATTGTTGAATGATCACCAGGCCAGCATTTTAATGGGTTTGTTTTTTTACTCCTTCGAATTATGTATATATTGCTTCTTTGGTTTCAAAGGTGACTGAAGTTTTTCTTCAGATTGTAAGGCCTATATAAAATATTATTTCCATTTCACAGTAATTTTGAACTTTCAATGCAAAACTCGTTTATTACGGGATGACATTGCAGCTTCAGGAAAACTATATTCAGAAATGTCAGTAAATTACCTTCCAGCAACTTGTGTGACAAGCCCTCAAGAACGTCAACATTTATCAAAGAAACTGAAAATTTCCTGTGTCAGACAGCAAACGAGTTTCCAAGAAATGGAAGAAATTCAATCACTGAGAAATATGAATAACAGCTCAAGAATATATTGTCTGTAGGCAAACTGGTACAAACTTCATTCGAGAAAGCAGTGGTAACTCTGCAACACACTGCATTTGCAAATCTGAGCACTTTATGCAAGATCAGGACATTGCCCTTTTACGACAGTTTGGCAGAGTCTGTAGCATCAACTGGAGCACTGAATTTGTGGCAGTGAAGGTGTTCTGTGTTGCACATACAAGTCACTTGTACCTTCACAGATAAACAGCATATTTTTGATTTCTTGCTTCTTGAAAATTCTGTGGTCAATAAATGGAGACTTGAATGAACTTTGCAGAACCTGATTACCTCATAAACAGCTATTATGGCATCATCATGATCTCACAGAGACCTGTAATATATAATTGAGACACCTGGGACATTCAAAAGTCATAAACACACTCCTAGGAATCGTGGTGTGTTTGACAATTGTTCTGAGAGACAAAGACGAAAACAGAAGCAAAAAAGTCCAATGTAAGAAATCTAAATTAACTTGAGAAAACAATGGATCAAAATACAAAACAAAAAAATGGAAACAAACTATTGAGACAGAAAAAAGAACGGAAGAAAGAAAAGAATACTGGAAGGCCAGGAGACAAAATAAGGAAATTAAGGTAAACAGAGCAGGAAGCTTTCAAGGGCAATTGCCAACAGTTGGTGTGATTGGGCAGGAACAGTTGAGAGATCATTTATAACACCAGAAAAGACAAGAGGAAATAGGAGCCAACAAAAATGGTGTTTATTAACTGTAAATCATCTGGTTCTGTTTGATTGCAAGTTTGGAACCGTGAAACATAATGACACTTATCAAGCCTAGGTGAGAGCCAGAGGTCAGCAATAAGATACCTGTAGATCTAGCTTTTCTGAAGTATAGCCTCTGAATACTATAATCTGATCTTTCAAATTTTTTGCATGATAATTGTGTGGCCCAATGGAATACTGATTTACCCAGCAAATAAGATGAAAGTTTAAAACAAGGCAGACTTTCATTTCAGTCCAATCAATCAATGTCATAAGCAAAAAATGTATGCATCAAGACCTTCAATAGCTACACAGAACAATCCGGTGAATACTTAGGTCTCTATTGCTCATGCATTAAATACTTTCCTTTCCTCAGAAGCAATTTCCCATTCACAAAGGTGCTGATATTCTCAATTGTTTGATGTTGTCAATATGGCATGAAGTTTAGATAATGCTAAATAATATTTTGAAGAGAACTTGTTCAAACGCAGTATTCTGAAGTTGCTGTTACAAAATAATTTCAGTGGATTAAATTATGCTTTTTTGGCTAATTTCTGAAACATTTGCGTCTATCATGCTCAGTTTACTACGGTATGTCATTATGGACAGTAGTTTCAAATTGTCTTACATGAAACTGTATCCAAAGTTAATGAATAGCTTCACAATATGATCAATGTCAATCGTAACTCAGAAATGTTATTGAATATAACATATCCTTCCAAAATTGTATTGCATATCAGGCCTTCAAGAGCTTCACCATTATTGAAGAAATGGAATACCTCCATACAACAGCCGACAGCAGACAAATTTCAAAGAAGCACAAGAAATTCAACAAGTAGAAGTGAAAACAAGAATTCAAGAATATTTCAGCTGGCAACAATTGAGCAGGTGGAACCTTGCTTCAAGTGAGAAAGCAGTTGCAACTTTGCAGTAATCTGCAAATGCAAATCAGAGAGCTTTATGCAAGATCATGACATTGCCCCTTTATGGCAGTTGTGCAACTCTCACAGCGTCCACCAGAGCAGTACATTTGAAGCATAGAAATACATGGAACGGACATGAGGCTGTATGATGCCACCTCAAGACGAGGTCACCAAATCTGCCATATTGGAACTGCCCTGAGACATGACGTCACAGTAGATTAATTATGATGTGACGTCATGCCATTGTTATAAGTGACATCACTGCTATTGGTGACGTCACTGTTACAATGTGCCAGGATACAGGGCAGTTCCAAGATGGTGGATTTGGTTGCATCATCTGCCAGAGCCTCATGTCCGTTCTATGTATTTCTATGTTTTGAAGTAGTGAAGCACCTCTGTGTTGCATATAAACCCATGATTAGACTTCTATATTTGATTCTTTCTTTTTTTGCAATATACAGACTTGAACATACCTTCCGAATCTGATTATGACATCATAAGATGTCATAGACAACCAAAACGGAGTCACCGGGGATGTCGTAAAGTCATCAAGGAAACGTGGTCTGTTTGTCAATTGCATAGTCAGAGAGACGAAGGTGGAAAGAAAAGGTTGAAAAGAGAGTATAAAGAGAGAAAAGAAGAAAGTGGAGAAAACTCTCGAGAAAGAGGTAATACTAGGAAAGAGAAAAATTAAGGGAAGATGAAAGAAATCAAGAAAGAATGAGATTGGAAGGCCTAAAGGCAAAATAAGGGCTCTTTCAAGGGCAATATCTACCATGATTAGGTGGAAACAGTTGAGTGATCATTAAAGATATGGGTAAGAAAAGGAAAATTAACGGGAACCAACAAAGGTGTATACATCAAGAGATCACAGATTTTCATATCATAACTGACCAGTCCAACATTCAGTAACTTTTAAAAGTATTAATAACAAGCAGATTGTGTGGAATAGCAACCTTTCTCTACTTATTGATATTAAATATAAGATGAAGAATCATGCAAGTTTTAAGTGTCATGCATCGCAAGATATATACTAAACCAACACCTTGCAGAACCAGGAACCATCTCTAAATTTTTCGTTCAGAGATACGTCTTAGCATTGTTTGCTGCATATTGTGTGCTTTTCTTAAGTGCAAAGTTGCTAAAAAATGTATTCTTATAATGTTATCAATAGGCATGAAGCTCAGGTATCGCCAATATTGTTGCTTTGATATCCCATTCAAAACTGTTTTTTGCGGACCTCTTATCCTAAGAGGAGCCACATATATGCATTTGAAATTCTGCCCTACCTTGTGGGTCAAGTGAAGCATTCAACTTTTGGTACTAATTAATCCCATAGAAAACTCCCTGGCAAGGGAAATCCTTTTAACCCAATTCTATACTAATGAATGACATCATATGCATTCCCCAAGGGGGTTCCCCCAGTAAGCAATCCCCCTACAGCAGGCAGCTCATTTCACGGGTCACTGAGCAGCAGTTGAACATTGCAATCATTCCTATTTCCCATGTCAATTTTGGACCTGAAGGGAGGGGGGAGCTATAATTATGTTTCTCATTTTTGTCAGCATATTTACAATTTAGTGCCACATTCTCACTGCACACCACGAGGTCTGCTTTAAAGTGCCTTGTGCACGTTATGTTTCAAAGATGTTTTGCTGAAAACTAATTTCAATTCATTGAAACAGTGTTTTTCAGCATAGGTAAGGGGCTTAAAAAGCAATTTTCCACCATGTAAATATATCAGCTATTGGTATAATGGATGCAATGTCTCTATCTTTTTCCCCACCTAAATCTACATGTAGAACAAGTCAATGTTAATAAATCAAGACGTCTATCATTTCTTCAGGAAGAAATGAAAATGGTTCTGTTCTGTTTGGCATCTTGTACAAGTTATTGGAACCCACAAATACATGGTTCAATCTTTCACCATTCTATCTTGGAGAGACATGGCCAGTTCCTTCCCAGCATTAAGCTGGTGTTTCCAAGCAATATCTCAGCATAGGACCGTTGTTGTGGTTTATTTTAGCCAGTATTGTGATTTACTTCAGCAGAGTGACAGCTTAATTCAGCCAGTGCAAGCTTTGTTTGGGCAATCGTACCAGATTGGGTTGCCATTCTTACAAAGGGGCTCCTGCATGCACACATTTACCATATTGGATCCTCCCCTAATTATTGGGATTATATATCTCCATGAAGAGTTATGGCTGTGCCAGATTCAAAGCTAATACTTTTTGGAAAAGGAGCACGCACATCTGAAATTATATTACATTGTAAATACAAAAAGGAGTCTTGTGTAGATTGAATTGATCTAGCTGCATCATTTCACATTATTTCTTTCACTAATTTTGATTATACATTTTCATGTCTTTGTCAACATTGACGTTTCTTTTGATAAATAAGAGTAAAAAGCAACATGAAATAAGAGTGAATAGGTGTGATGAGAGAGTTGGATGTCCCTGAATGATCCTGGTGACTTGGCAGCAATAACATGACCAGTGAGCCACAGATGGGAACCGCAAATGTGCTCCAATGTGTACAAATGGCTCCTTGGAAGATAACGTTTATTTATGGCAAAGATCTCAGTGGCCGTGACTTGCTTCAAGCTCATGCTAGTCTTTCTAGCTGTCTTGTGGCAAGTTTAAGGCTGCGTCTGTCCCTTCTTATCTGGAGAACAGTAATTCACAAACTCCAGCCAAGATCTTAATGGGAAAGCTATTAATCCTCAAATTACCCTTGACTCATGGTTGTTTCGAAATTTGTCATGTCTGTTTCTTAAAGTTTTTGAGCAAAGTAATATCCAATTTAAGTTACAAAACTGCAGATCTACTACATATTAAATAATGGTGATCAACAAAGCCATTGTTCAGAAATGTCACAGACTTCATGCAATATATTGTGTGTCAAGGCTTCAAGAAGTTAAATGTCTCTCAAAGAAATTGAAAACCTACAGTGTCTGACAGCAGACACATTTCAAAGAATCAGAAATATGAACAGGAATTCAAGCATATTTTTGTTTGCAATCAAGCAAGTAGTAGAAACTTGCTTCATTTGAGAAAGCAGTTAAAACTCTGAAAAAAAGCACCAACTGTAAATCCAAGCACTTAGGATATGAATCACCCTGTATTCACTCCATGTTATGCACCCCCTCCCCCTCAATGATTGACAAAGGTCAAGACTCACAAAAAATAATAAACTAATATATAATATAATATAAAATAATTAACTTATGAAAACAATTGAGAAACAGAATGCACCATCAAAAAAGAACAATAGCGAACAATTAAAGAACAGAAGAAAGGAAAGAATATTGGAAGCCCAGAAGACAAAATCAGAAGACGAAATAAGGAAATTCAGGAACACAGAGCAGGAGGAACCTATCAAGGGCAATAAACAGCAGTTGGTATGATTGGCTAGGATAAGTTGGAAAACCATTTAAAACACCAGAATAAATATGTGTCAGCAGAATAGTTTTCAATCATGGCAAGTAATTGTTGTGATTGACTATATCTTGCAAAATCAGAAGTAAAGTTGAAATATACCAGTAAATAGATGAGTGTTGACCTTTTAAATTTCCTTGAGGAAGTCACAATGTGATTCTTCACTTGTTTCATCGTCATTTAAGTAAATCACTTGCTTTGTTCAATTAATGGCTGCAGAACAAGTCATGTAATCAGCATAATGCATTGGGGGGACTTTCCCTTGTTCTAGCACCTGTGCTGAGTAAGCAATTTATCCCAATAATACGATGAATGCCGCATGTGTGACGCTGCACAACGCAAGATAGTTTGATTGGCAAAGCATTTGTACAACCTTAATATTTCATCTGTGTTTAGGGATTTTACTTACTCCCACAACAAATGTCTCTCTTACTCAGCAAAAACGTTCTTTTCTACATCATCAGTTACACTCTGAGCAGATTATCGTGGGTTTCTTGGGAAAACACTTCTCTAAATTACCAACTACTTTTTGGCAGTCCCAATTTGCAAGGCTGCCAAAAATAATTCAATTGATAATGTCAATATTATTGTTGATATGGCATAAGTTTCAGGTTTAACCAGATGTTCCAGTCAGAAGTGAACAATCAAACTCATCATTAAAAAATAAAGGCTAAGCAAAAAAAGAATAAGTTTAGAAAGGAGAAGTTAATTGGCAAAATGATGCATCAGGAAAACAGCATAATGTCGGAGGTACCATGATTATTTTCTGAAATAACTTTTAGAGCAAAATCACAAGCACTACAACTTCTAAACAACCACGAGTAAGAGCCAAAAGACGGCTAGAAAGACTAACAGGGGCTCCAGGCAAGTCATGGCCACCGAGATATTTGCCATAAATAAACGTTATCTTCCAAGGAGCCATTTGGACACACTGGAGCACATTTGTGGTTCCCATCTGTGGCTCACCGGCCATGTTATTGCTGCCAAGTCACCAGGCACCTTCAGGGACACCCAACTCTCTCATCATACAATTGGATAATGTGTTATAATTATGCGCTCTCAAACAATGTATGGCACGTAAGATCTCACAAGGCACATGGAATAAGTGGCACACAACAATGGAGCACTAAAATTCTGCCATTATAGTAAGTAAGATGTTTAAAAGAATTATTGAAAGCAGCTTGGCAGTCTTAGTTGTTTTACGGTGAGCAGTAATTTAAAACTGTCGGTTGAGAAATTGCCCTGAAACATAATAAAATTTGCTAAAATCCTCATTCATAACTAGAAAATGTCACTGAAAATATTGTATTACACTCGCATTTAATATCAAGCCTGTCAGAACATTACTATTCATCGAAGAAATTGAATACCTCCATGGCTAGACAGCAGACAGTTGTCAAATATTCGGAAAAAAATTCAATCACTCCTGAATATAAATAAGAATTCTAGATTTTCAGCCAATCAGGTAGAATCTTTCTTAATTTGTAAAAGAAGAAGCAAATTTTGCAAAAAGCTGCAATTGCAAAGCAGGGCTGTCCATTCAGTGCTTGATGAAGTCAAGTTATGAATATAGACTGGCGGGATTTTTGAAAAATGGCTTTATTTAAAGAGGTACGAGCATTTTGGGGTAAAAGTCGGGAACCCATCTTTTTAGCATATTTCAGGTATGCCGATTCCGAAAAAACCGGTTCCCAAGCGATATTCCGGGTCCTTCACCTCCTAATTTGCATAACAAAATGGCCGCCAAATCAGCAATTTTTTTATCGTTTTAAAGCAGTAACCTTCAATATACATAAGTTTAGGAAAGCAAAAAAGGCAAACTAAGTGGCTCAATCCATGTTATGAAGACCAAGGAATACTCACACCATTTTAGAATCAATTATACAAGTTTGATGGTCATTGATATGCAAATTAGTAACCGCCATTATACAAAAATGCCTTTTCTTCAATAACTTCCTTACTAACCAAGCAAATTAAACAAATTAAAGTTCTATACCAAGGTTTTAAGGGTCAATGAAGATGATGAAATCATATATTAAGTCATAACACTCATCCAATATTAATTATGCAAGAATAATGGTCATTAGTATGTTAATTAGTGATGAAATATTACATGAAATACCAATCTTCACAGTGTCGTCTCTGCTAATCCAGGAATCTTTACAAATTAAAGGTCTATACCAATGTTTTAAAGTCTATGAAGAACTTATTCATAAAGGCATAACTCTCATCAAATATTAATTATGGAAAAACAATTGTCATTAGTATGCTAATTAGCTTGACATATTTCAGAAGAATAGATTTCGTTATATCGATGCTGCTAATCCTGCAAACTTTACAAAATAAAATGTATATGCCAAGATTTTAAGGGTCAATGAAGAAGTCATTGACAAAGTCTTTATATTCATCTGATATTAGTTATGCAAGACCTGCAGTCAGTAGTAAATTAGCAGTGTCATATAACTGTAAAAAAAGTGTATTCTTATACCTTTCTTACGCATCAAGCAAACTTAAGCAAATGAAGTCCTCCAACAATTGTAATTTTTTCAAAGTTAGTCGTCAATCCTTTAAAGGTCAATGCAGGTCATGAACTCATTCAAAACATAATAATGTCAGTGATATCCCTAAATTTGTTTTGTTTGTTAAGTTTGATGGATTAGCGAGGAAGATCAGGGCTGTAGCTGGAATTCTGATTTGGGGCAGGCAAAGTTAGGCAGGAGCTCCAATTATTCAGCAGTGTCTCATGGCCCCAAATGCCTTCTAAGCAATCTGAAGCATCAATTCCCCCATAAAAGACATAGAATCACTGTATTATCATTTTATGTAGTGTCCAAATGAGTAAAGTTTGCATGTCATACACATATTAAATTCTTCGAATTAAATAGTCATCATGAAAGTTTATGAGTAAAATAAAGAAGGGCATAACAATTCAAATTGTTATTATTTGGTATTCTGTGTGGGATCAGATGCAGCTAACAAATTTGAAAACTCAATAATAGTATGCCTTCTTCATGGCTCTTCCCTCTCAATAACTCCTCTCAAAAGATCTTGCCTCATCTCTAGCTCTTGCCTCCTTCATCGCATTCTCCATCCTTTCCAGTGACCCCAATCTCCATAATCTCCCTTTCCGCCTCCTTCCCAGCTCTTCCCTTCTACCTGATAGCTGCTGTCTCCCACCTGACTGCCTCCTCCTAGATCTTGCCTGCACAACAACCATTCGCTCCTCTCTCTGACTTCTGTGTTCTCCCACTCAGCCCAATCCCAAGTTTTTCCAACAGCTTTTGCTTTGTCAAATTGTGTTTCCTACCTCTCTGCTCATCTCTCTTTTTCCTCCACAATATCTGCATTCTCTTCTTCCTCCTGCCTAACTCCTGCCTCCTGCCTAACTCCTGCCTCCCTACTCAATAGCTCATCTGTTCCCCCTTCACTGTCTACTTATTAGCTCCTTCCTGATATTGGTTTTCTCCTCCCTGCATTGCCTCCTACCCATCTGCTCTCCCCTCTTTTGTCTGCTTTCACTAGCTCCTGCCTCCTCCCCCAGAGTGGTTCTTCAGTAACTATCTGGCTACTCCTAGCTAACTAAATGACTCCTCCTTCCCTGCTTGCTCCTAGTTTCTCTTGGTACCCTCCACCTTCGTTGTCGCGCAATTGTCTCCATCAAGTGGTCCTATTAGAATATCTCGTGACCATCCCTAGCTTTCTCACTCACTACCAGTGTTCCATGCACACATCAACTTTTTTATTTAAAAAAAAAAGGAAACACTGTCTGCTCTTCGTGTAGGCTTCACTGGTATAAGGAGAAAGTAGCAGTTTTATTATAGTAGGAGTGTCAGTATTGCCTCAGAATATTTTTGCGTATTGGGAGAAGCAAGGTGACTTCATTTCTGTGTTGAGGGATCTTTCAATAATGCATATGATATCATCTTGATACACCCAGTCAGGAAGATATGATGGGACTTTTGCTGAATTTCAAGGCTGGCATGTGCCATCATGCAATGAGTCCCTGAAAATTTTGAAGAGACACCTTTTTCTGCAAATATGGCATCGCTAATAATCACACAAATAACTATTATTCTTGCATTATTAATATATTATGAGTTTATGGCTTTATGAATTAGTTTTTTACCCTTGAGCCAGTGGTGTGGAAGTTTCATTTGCAAAATTTGTTGGATTAGTAAGGCAGATATTAAGAAAAACATTTTGCTTGTTAGTATATATATACAAACCACGATTAATCTTGTATAATTAATATTTTATGAATGTCATGACTCAATAAATAAATTCAATATCCTTTGACTCTTTTAGCTTTGGTACTGAAGTTTTAAATGTAAAGTAGGCTGGATTAGCAGACAGGATGTGAAAAACTACTTTTTTTTCTGCTATTTAGCATACTAATGACTATTATTTTTCCATAATTAATATTTTATTAGTGTTATCATTTTATAAATTAGTTCATTATCTTCATTGACTCTCAAAATATTGGTAAAGCACTTTAATTTGTAAAGATTCCTGGATTAGCAGAGACGACACTGTGAAGATTGGTATTTTCTGTAATATTTCATCGCTAATTAACATACTAATGACCATTATTCTTGCATAATTAATATTGGATGAGTGTTATGACTTAATAGATGGTTTCATCATCTTCATTGACCCTTAAAACATTGGTATAGAACTTTAATTTGTTTAATTTGCTTGATTAGTAAGGAAGTTATTGAAGAAAAGGCATTTTTGTATAATGGCGGTTACTAATTAGCATATCAATGACCATCAAACTTGTATAATTGATTCTAAAATGGTGTGAGTATTCCTTGGTCTTCATAACATGGATTGAGCCACTTAGTTTGCCTTTTTTGCTTTCCTAAACTTATGTATATTGAAGGTTACTGCTTTAAAACAATAAAAAAATTGCTAATTTGGCGGCCATTTTGTTATGCAAATTAGGAGGTGAAGGACCCGGAATATCGCTTGGGAACCGGTTTTTTCGGAATCGGCATACCTGAAATATGCTAAAAAGATGGGTTCCCGACTTTTACCCCAAAATGCTCGTACCATCCACATATTTCAAAAATCCCGCCAGTCTAATATGTGAGTTTTTCTCAACTAGAAATTATTTATTACGCCGCTATGCCAACAACAATTATATATTTTCAGCATGCAATGTCCTAAAACGTTGTTTTCTAATTATGGTTTGCAATGGTAATTAGTATCCCCACCTGAAGGAATTATTAATTTCGAGACTTCCCAGAAAGATTTTGGTTTTTTCCATTGAAATCGGGTAAAAAGTCTAACCCCCCTCCTCCACTTGACATCTAGTAGTGGCCCCCTTATATCATATTAAGCAATCTTTAATTGAGCATCTCTTTGCTCCTACAAATCGATACATCATTTGTCAAACATGTTCGTGACATCATCATGATGACACAGATGACCGTCCAGGTGTCGCCTGGTTTATCAATGCTCATCAGAGATACGTGCTGAGTTTGACAATTGATCGGAAACAAAGGAAAAAAACTGGAATAATCAAATGAAAAAAATGGGGCAAACTAAATTAAGAGAAGAAGAAAGAAGAGATAACTGGAAGGCCAGAAGACAAAGTGAGGAAATTAAGGAAAACAGGACAGGAAGCTTTCAAGGGCAATTGCCAACATTATGATTTGATAGAAAAAGTGGCATATTTGGGGGGGGGGGGGCTTTTGCCATGCCCCCCTCAGGCCAAATTTAACATGACATATAGATAGGAGTGAGTGAGTTCGTATTTATGCCACATCAGCACCTGTATGGGCTGTTTAGAGCAACAGCATATAGACAGGAAACATCCTGTATTGCTGCGTATTGCCACATGATATACCCCCCCCCTTCCAGCTATTTCTAGGTACACCCCTGAATAGAGAAAGTAAAAGGTAACTTTGTTCTAAAGTCCATAGCTCGAAAGCAAAGGAATACAATGTTAAAAGCCAAAATGTTCGTCATTATTAAAATCATTTGGTGACGGTCGTTATGGTCAAAATTAAGTTACTTAAATGACTGGCTGTTGGATTGCGCATGTAACATTGTTGAAATTATTCAATTTGAGGTGCTCCAAAGTGGTTGCAAATTGTCTATATTACAGAAGGTGTGTCACATGCTTTCTCAGTTTCACTGTACATATAATGTATAAACAATTAAACCTTTTAATTGGGTAGAAACCCTTTCAGTAACTCCATGCTACCTGTATTCTGAACAAGAATCCAATAGTTTTAAGTGATGTAGTTCACAAGATATTTACTGGACAAACATGTTGTACAACCAGGAACCAGCACTAAATATTTCAAGGGTTGTCCGGGTTTGTTTACCCCTTTGACACAAGTGCGCTTCTCTATTCCCATCCTACAGGGCCTTGACATGCTTCATCACGCTCCTTAATGTTTAATAGTGAATTGTGAGCTATGCATTAATTTCAGGTCGTTTCGAGTGTATTTTGTGATGTCTCACTGTGCCCCACCTCAAACTGTCTCACTGTGCCCCCGGCAGCTCTCTTTATAAAATTTTTGACCGGATGCCTTTATTGTGGTTCATCATCTCACTAAACTAAGACAAATAATCAAGGTTTGAATCCCTGGCAATTGATTTGCATTATACAATTTTTCTTGGGAATTAAAACAAAAAGTTGTTTGGCAAAATTATTTACTTTTACTGGCTAAAAACCAAAATATTGAAATTCCACTCTCGATATGCTGTGTAGGCATTCAGGATATAGGTCAGTCACTCGCCTACTTACTTTTTGTACTATACGAAAGAGGGTTGATCTGTAAAAGGTACCAGCTAGACGCTACGGGCTTTGTCTCACTGTGCCCGCCGTCTCACTGTGCCCCGCTCTCCCCTACTGGACAAACATGTTGTACAACCAGGAACCAGCACTAAATATTTCAAGGGTTGTCCGGGTTTGTTTACCCCTTTGACACAAGTGCGCTTCTCTATTCCCATCCTACAGGGTCTTGACATGCGTCATCACGCTCCTTATTTGGTAAAAGATTCTCTTCTCCGCATTTTCAGTTATATTCTGAATTGCATTAGGGCATTTCATATAACATTTTGTTTTTCTTGGAAAGATTTCCTGTTTTCAGGCATGTTGAAGATATTAATCTTCAAATATTGTCAAGAGACACGAAGTTCAGATAGGTTTACTGCTAAGAATTTATTATGAGAAAACTTTAAGGACAGATATTACTTACTAAATGTGGATCGAGCTTGAAGTTGCGATTTGGCAGTTATTCTATTCTGCATAATGACTTGGCAGGTTTCACCTTAACGTTTAACTTTGTGTCTATGCCATTTCTATTCAGCTATTTATCCATTAACCGAGTGACCATGTAGTCAAAGGCATCTGTCTTGCAAAACTTTTGCCAACATGGCCTATATTGTCACTTTAGAGTTCCAGTTAGGAATAACAATTATTGACTGGTATTATGGTTATTTCTCCAAAAGTGACTGAGAAGATGCAATAGTTTGGTAAAGCTCTTCATGTATTCGCAAAATCAGTGGCGTAGCTAGGAAATTTTCCAGGGGGGGCAAAATATTAAAGTCAGCGATGGAAATGGAACATTTTTGTCGGGGGAGCTATTATCGCTGTCGCGGCAGAGGCGCGCCATCGGCAAAATGCGACGGTTAATGACAATGTGATCATTTCTTTCCTGGTCAGAATGGAGCCAGGGGGGGCGACCGCCCCCCCCCTGCCCCCCCTGTAGCTATGCTACTGCGCAAAATGAAACCCAATCAATCAATTTTTCTATCTCTACACTCCCATCTATCCATGAAAGATGTCAGCATCAATGTGTTGGCACATTTGTCTGAATTACACTGACGCCATCAATGGTCAGATCTCTTGGGTTTGATTTTCTATGTGGAACCCAAGAATACGTGGTTCAATCTTTCTCCATTCTATCTTGGAGAGATGTGGCTAATTCATTACATGTATTGAGCTGGTAGACATCTTTGTGTCCAAGCAATATCTCAGTGCAGGGCTATTGCCTTGGCTTAGATCTGCCAGTATTGTGGCTTACTTCAGTGGTGTGACAGCTTAATTCAGTCAATAGTAGCTTTATTGGGGCAATCTTACAAGATTGGGTTGCCCTTCTTACATAAAAGGGGCTCCCGCATGCACACATTTACCATATTGGATCCTCCCCTAATTATTGGGATTATCTCCATGAAGAGTTACATTTGTGCCAGATTCGGGGCTTGAACTTGAACACTGCGGAATTCTTTAGTTCATATATCATCAAGGAGTGTTTGTTCTGAAGCTTGATTTTCCAATTAATTTGGATTAATCGCATGAAGGAACGTGCATCATCTGAAATTGTATAAGTTTTGTTTTCACACAAGTTCTTATTCAACGATATATCTTCATGACTCACTCACTAAACATACTCATATGCTAAAGTATATGCACCATATCACAAGTTAAAAAATTTCCCTGTCCTTGTATTTTTTGGAGATTGAGAAAGTGTGGCCTACCAAGACAGCATAAACAGTGCAAATTTATGCATTTGTCAATACTGTGGCACCCTGGTGTCGCAACCTCAACCTTATTTACCGCTATACCATAAGTGAAACCTTTCAGTGTAATTTGGTATCTCTGAAATATGTAGATGTCACAGATTCAATTAGGTAATTGAAAACACCTAAGAAATGCAATTCAATTAAAGATTGTCTTGGTAAAGAACTGTATTAGTGTGATAGCTCAATACATTTCAGAAATTGAATTGAAAAATGTTATTTGTGTTCAAAGTAGACCATCTGCTACATTGTACTATGAGTTACAATTTCAAGAAATCCTTCTGTTCTCTAAAGCAAGGCTGCACACAAGCTATTGTCTATGCATTAGCCTAATTTAATTACATGATTATCAACTTTAGTTTGAAAAAACCATATCAGAAGGATAAGCTCGCGAAGGTACACATCCTATTTTCATATAAATGTATATGTCAAAACTTCCCATGGTCAGGCTTCTTCGAAAGTGGATTCATTTTTTTTACACAGCTATAATTACTACATGTACAATTACAAAAGGATGTAGAAGCTTGGTCAGGGAATATTTTAGTATAAAAGCTAAAAGTATGTTTTGGAAAATGATGATTAATGGCAATTGTCTTTTTCGATTTTCTCAGTGATAATTAATCTTATGAGATTAATGTCGAAGGAATATCCTTTTGTCTTAAAGTCTGTACATCTCAATTCCAAGGCCATTTGTGTTATAATAAGGATCCAAAATTGACAAAGTGTCCAGAGGGTGCCTAACAAGGGCTAAAGGAACAGCTTAGTGTCATTAATTTTAAATTGGTCATTTCATATTATCTTTGCCTAACTGGTCTTACACAGACCTATTGGAGCCTATATTGAGGCTGTCTCCAGATTTGTAAGGTAAAACGAAATTTTCCAAAGCCCTTAGTCTTGTTCACATGATATATGTCCTAATTGAGCCACTACTTTTATGCATGAGGGAAATAAAGATCTAATTCTCGCTATTGAGCTGCAAAGATTTCCTTGGATCTAAGTGTTCAAGAATGCGTGTAATATACTTTCTCAGTTTCTCTCCACATCTAAACAATGAATCCTTTTGCGCGGGTAAAAAACTAAAAACCCTTTCAGCACTTCCTTACTATCTGAATGCCAGTCGTACTATCGAGTCCATGGCTGCTTGTATTTCCAACAAGAATCACTCAGGTTTTAAGTGCTGTAGTTCATAAGATCTTTACTGGGCAAACACACATACAACTAGGAACCAGCACTAAATATTTCAAGGGTTGTCCGGGTTTGTTTACCCCTTCAACACATGTGCACTATCTGTATTCCTCATCTCACAGTGTCTAAATATGCGTCATCACGCTCCCTATTTGGTTAAGGATTCTCTTCTTTGCATTTTAAGTTATATTCTGAGTTGCATCATGGCATTTCACCTAACATTTTTTTGTCTGGGAAAGATTTCCTGTTTCCTGACATTAATCTCACAATATTGTCAATGCAACATGAAGACAAGAACTATATAGGCCAACTGTTAAGAATTGTTGCTGTGAGACAACTCTCAAAACAGAACAGATATTCCAATTTGTGGATTCTGCTAAAAAGTTGTGGTTTGGTAACAAAATTATTCTGCATAGTGATTTGGCAGGTTACACCTTAGCGTTTAACTTTAATTTCTGTGCCATTTCTATTCAGTTATTTATCCATTAACCAAGTGGCCAGACTGTCAAAGGCATCTGCCTTGCAAAACTTTTGCCAACACAGACAATATTGTCACTTTAGAGTTATAACCATTGTTCTTGTTCCAATTAGTAATGACAATTATTGGAAGGTATTATGGTTATTTCTCTAAAATGGCAGGGAAGGTTTAATAGTTTGGTAAAGCTCTTGTTGCATTCACAAAATGCAAGCCAATCCATCAATTCATACATTCCAGTCATTCTATCCATGAAAGATGTCAACATCAATGTGTTGGCACTTTTGTCAGAATTACACTGACACCATCAATTGTCAGATCTCTTGGGTTTGATTTTCCATGTGGAACCCAAGAAGACGTGGTTCAATCTTTCTCCATTCTATCTTGGAGAGATGTGGCTAATTCATTACATGTATTGAGCTGGTAGACATCTTTGTGTCCAAGCAATATCTCAATGCACGGCCATTGCCTTGGCTTAGATCTGCCAGTATTGTGGCTTACTTCAGCAGTGTGACTGCTTAATTCAGCCAGGTCCAGCTTTGTTGGGGGCAATCAAACAAGATTGGGTTGCCATTCTTACATAAAAGGGGCTCCTGCATGCTCACATTTACCATATGGGATCCTCCCCTAATTATATGGATTATCTCCATGAAGAGTTATGGTTGTGCCAGATTCAAGGCTAATGCTATTTGGAAAAGGAGCACACACATCTGAAACTATATTACATGTAAATACACAAAGGAGTCTGGTGTAGATTGAATTTATCTAGCTGCATCATTTTATTCTATTTCTTCCACTAATCATAATTAATTATACAGTTTCGTGTTGTTGTCAAAATTGATGTTTCTGTCGATAAATAAGAGTAAAAGCAACATAAAATAAAAGTGTGATAAGAGAGCTGGGTGTCCCTGAATGATCATGGTGACTTGGCAGAAATAACATGGCTGGTGAACCACAGATGGCAACCACAAATGTGCACCAATGTGTCCAAACGGCTGCTTGGAAGATAAGCTTTATTAATGGCGAATATCTTGGTGGCCATGACTTGCTTCAAACTCCTGTTAGTCTTTTTAGCTGTCTTGTGGCAAGTTTAAGGCTGCATCTGCCCCATTTTATCTGGAGAACAGTAATTCACAAACTCCAACCATGATCTTAATGGGTAGGCAATTAATCCTCAAATTACCCTTGACTCATGGTTCTTTTGAAATTTTTCATATCTGTTCTTAAAGTTTTTAGCAAAGTAATATCCAACTTTAGTCACAAAACTACAGATCTGAGTTACATATTAAACAATGGCGATCGACAAAGCCAATGTTCAGAAATGTCACAGACTTCATGCAATACATTGTATGTCAAGCCTTCAAGAAGTTAAATGTCTCTCAAATAAATTGAAAATCTGCAGTGTCTGACAGCAGACACATTTCAAAGAATTGGAAATATGAACAGGAATCCAAGCATATTTTTGTTTGCAGGGAAGCAAGTAGTAGAAATTTGCTTCATTTGAGAAAGCAGTTAAAACTATGCAAAAAGCACCAATTGCAAATCCAAGCACATAGGATGTGAATTGCCCTGTATTCACTCCATGTTATGCACCCCCTCCCCCTCAATGCTTGACAAAGGTCAAGACTCGCAAAAAATAAATCAGATGAAAAAAAATTAATTAATTATGAAAAAAATTGAGAAACGGAATGCGCCAACAAAAAAAAAGAACAATAGCGAACAATTAAAGAACAGAAGAAAGGAAAGAATATTGGAAGCCCAGAAGACAAAATCAGAAGACAAAATAAGGAAAATAGGGAACACAGAGCAGGAGGAACCTATCAATGGACAGCAGTTGGTATGATTGGGTAGGAACAGTTGGAAAACCATTTAAAATACCAGAAAAAATATATGTCAGCTGAAAAGTGTTCAGTAATGGCAAGTCATTGTTGTGATTGACTATATCTTACAAAATCAGAAATAAAGTTGAAATATACTGGTAAATAGATGAGTGTTGACCTAAAAAGATATGAGGAAATCATAATGTGATTCTTCATTTGTTTCATCATCCTTTAAGTAAATCACTTGTTTTTTTTCAATTAATGGCTGCAGAACAAGTTATGTGATCTCATCATAATGCATTCCCTTGTTTTTGCACCTGTGCTGAGTAAGCAGTCTATCCCAATAATACGATGAATACCATATGTGTGATGCTGCACAACCCAAGATAGTTTGATTGGCAGAGCATTTGTAAAACCTTAATATTCATCTGTGTTTAGGAATTTTGCTTACTCCCTCAACAAATGTCGCTCCAAGGCAGCCTGAGATGCATCAGCACACTTCTTACTCAGCAACAATGTTCTTTACTACATTATCAGTTACTCTCTGTGCAGAGTATCACAGGTTTCTTTGGAAAAAATTTCTCTAAATTACCAACTACTTTTTGGAATTCCCAATTTGCAAGGCTGCCAAAAAAAATTCCATTGATAACGTCAATATTATTGTCGATATGGCGTAAGTTTCAGGTTTTACCAGATGTTCCAGTCAGAAGTACACAATCAAACTCATCATTCAAAAATAAAGCGAAAGCAAAACAAGAATCAGTTTAGAAATGAGAAGTTGATTGGCAAAATGATGCATCAGGAAAACAGCATAATGTCGGAGGTACCATGATTATTTTCTGAAATGACTTTTTGAGCAAAATCACAAGCACTACAACTTCGAAACAACCATGAGTCAAGGGTAATTTGAGGATTAATTGCTTGGACATTAAGATCTTGGCTGGAGTTTGTGAATTACTGTTCTCCTGATAAGAAGGGACAGATGCAGCTTTAAACTTGCCACAAGACAGCTAGAAAGACTAACAGGAGCTCCAGGCAAGTCATGGCCACCAAGATATTTGCCATAAATAAACCTTATCTTCCAAGGAGCCATTTGGACACAGTGAACCACATTTGTGTTTCCCATTTGCGGTTCACAGGCCAAGTCATTGCTGCCAAGTCACCAGGTGCCTTCAGGGACACCCAACTCTCTCATCGTACAATTGGATAATGTGTTATAACTATGTGCTTTAAAAAAAATTTACAAAGCAACCTGGAATAAGTGGCACACAGAAACGGAGGACTAAAAATTATATATAAGATGTTAAGAATTATTGAAAGCAGCTTGGCAGTCTTAGTTGTTTTACGGTGAGCAGTAATTTAAAACTGTCGGTTGAGAAATTGCCCTGAAACATAATAAAATTTTCTGCAATCCTCATAAAAAATGTAACTGAAAGAAATGTATTACACTCGCATTTAATATCAAGCCTGTCAGAACATTACTATTCATCGAAGAAATTGAATACCTCCATGGCTAGACAGCAGACAGTTGTCAAATATTCGGAAAAAAATTCAATCACTCCTGAATATAAATAAGATTCTAGATTTTCAGCCAATCAGGTGTAATCTCGTTAAATTCGAAAAAGAGGTAGCAAATTTTGCAAAAAGTCGCAATTGCAGAGCTGGGCTGTAAATTCAGTGCTTGAAGAAGTCAAGTCATGAATAAGTGAGTTTTTCTCAACTAGAAATTATTTATTTTGTTCGAACGGCATCAGTAATTATTTATTTTCAGCACAAAATGGCCTCAAATGTTTGTTTCCAAATTAAGGTTTGCAATAGTAATAAGTATAGTGGTCCCTGCGTTGTAAGACCCCCTGTTGTAAGACCACCTTGCCTTATGTGACCGCCTTCCTCCCGCACTAAGTAGTATTTTCAGTGCATTTTGCACCTCGACGAGAGACCGCACCCCCACGAGAGACCGCCTCATGACCGCAGAAGGGGCGGTCTTATAACACAGGGACCACTGTACGCCCGCCTGGAATTATTCATTTCAAGACTGCCCAGAAAGATTTTTGTTTTTACCATTGAAATTGGGTAAGAAGTCTAAGCCCCCCCCTCTCCTCCACTTGACATCTAATGATGGCCCCCTTATATCATATTAAGCAATCTTACATTGAGTATCTGTTTGCTCCTACAAATGGATACATCATTTGTTAAATGTGTTTGTGACATCATCATATGTCACAGATGATGATCCAGGTGTCGCCTGGGTTATCAATGCTCCTCAGAGATACGTGCTGAGTTTGACAATTGATCAGGGAAACCAAGGAAAAAAACTGCAATAATCAAAAGGAAAAAATGGGGAAAACTAAATTAAAAGAGAGGAAGAAAGAAGAGATAACTGGAAGGCCAGAAGACAAAGTGAGGAAATTAAGGAAAACAGGACAGGAAGCTTTCAAGGGCAATTGCCAAAAGTATTATTGGATAGAAAAAGTGGCATATTTGAGGGGGGCATTGAGCCATGAGTCCACGACCCCCCTCAGGCCAAACAGGGGCGGATCCAGAAAATGTCGGACGGGGAGGGTTTACGAAAGCAAATGTACTAATAATATATCTGGATTTTTTTTTACATTAAAATGTGCAGGCCAAAGGGAGGGGGATTGAACTCCTAAACCCCCCCCCCCCCCTGGATGTGCTTCTACAAAAAAAATTAACATGACATATTCTGGACGCGAGGGATAACGAGAGGATGAGTTTGATGCAGCATTTATTTCACACAACCAAGTAGATGTTGATCGACGATTGATCGGTAAATCTGTATACAAGAGAAATAAACATTGTCACCATAATGTCACATAAAGATATGTATACATGTATCAATGTAATATTATCATAAGATTGTCATTTAATTAATTGAAGAACTGAAGGGAGTTATCACATTATACCATCAAGCATCAAATGTGCATATATAAAAAGAACAATATAAAAATATGACATTATACACCACAGGATGATTAACTGAGCATGGTTATGCTATAAAGGAAACTTACAACAATGTGCTGCAATGAAATTATCCCAGATCAAGATTCCAAGTCGGTCATTAAATTTCTCATATAAAAATTCAAATAATAACACTAAATGTCTACAGCTACCAACAAATGATTTATGGAATATAAATATGTACAAATGAACACGCTAATAGATCTACACTAAGTAATAATTAAATACAACATACCTTTTAACATAAATTGGTGTCATGATAATGCATTTCTGCACAGCTAGTAACTCTTCATATTGACTTCTGATGTTCAAGTGACACTACATTTGTGACACATCCTACTACAGTTTGCACACAATGTAAAAAAACAAAGAACAACTGTGACTGACATGGTATCGCATTAATGTGTTTCACACTTTAAACAATTTCTGAACAATGGGCAACAGAATGCTTCTCAATGAGAAACTCAACATGACATATAGATAGGAGTGAGTGAGTGAGTGAGTTTGTGTTTTACGACCAATTAGCACCAGTACACCCCTGAATAGAGAAAGTAAAAGGTAGCTTTGTTCTAAAGTCCATAGGTCGAAAGCGAAGGAATAAAATGTTTAAGCTAAAAGTGTTCAGTTATCATTAAATTCATTTGGTGATGACTGGCATGGTCAAAATTAAGCTACTTAAATGACTGGCTGTTGGATTTTAAAAGCATATATTTTTGTTAAAATTATTCAAAAGACAGTACGAATTATCTATATTACAGATTGTGTGTCATGTGCTTTCTCGGTTTCTCTGTACATACAATGTATAAACAATGAACCCCTTTAATTGGGTAGAAACCCTTTCAGTAACTCCATGTTATGCAGTCTATAGCTACCTGTATTCTGAACAAGAATCGCATAGGTTTAAGTGCTGTAGCTCACAAGATATTTACTGGACAAACATGTTGTACAACCAGGAACCAGTACTAAATATTTCAAGGGTTGTCCGGGTTTGTTTACCCCTTTGTCACAAGTGCTCTTCTCTATTCCCATCCTACAGGGTCTTGACATGCGTCATCATGCATCTTATTTGGTAAAAGATTCTCTTCTCCGCATTTTCAGTTATATTCTGAATTGCATTCTGGCTTTTCATATAACATTTTGTTTGTCTCAGAGAGATTTCCTGTTTTCAGGCATGTTGAAGATATTAATCTTCAAATATTGTCAAGCAACACGAAGTTCAGATAGGTTTACTGCTAAGAATTTATCATGAGAAAACTTTAAGGACAGATATTACTAAATGTGGATTGAGCTTGAAGTTGCAATTTGGCAGAAAGTTATTCTGCATAATGACTTGGCAGGTTTCACCTTAACATTTAACTTTATGTCTATGCCATTTTTATTCAGCTATTTATCCATTAACCAAGTGGCCATGTAGTCAAAGGCATCTGTCTTGCAAAACTTTTGCCAACACGGCCTATATTGTCACTTTAGAGTTCCAGTTAGGAATAACAATTATTGACTGGTATTATGGTTATTTCTCCAAAAGTGAATGAGAAGATGCAATAGTTTGGTAAAGCTCTTCATGCATTCGCAAAATGCAAGCCAATCCATCAATTTATCTATCTGTACACTCCCATCTATCCATGAAAGATGTCAGCATCAATGTGTTGGCACTTTTGTCGGAATTACACTGACACCATCAATGGTCAGATCTCTTGGGTTTGATTTTCCATGTGGAACCCAAGAAGACGTGGTTCAATCTTTCTCCATTCTATCTTGGAGAGATGTGGCTAATTCATTACATGTAGACGTCTTTGTGTCCAAGCAATATCTCAGTGCACGGCCATTGCCTTTGCTTAGATCTGCCAGTATAGTGGCTTACTTCAGTGGTGTGACAGATTAATTCAGCCAGTTCCAGCTTTGTTGGGGGCAATCATACAAGATTGGGTTGCCATTCTTACATAAAAGGGGCTCCCGCATGCACACATTTACCATATTGGATCCTCCCCTAATTATTGGGATTATCTCCATGAAGAGTTACATTTGTGCCTGATTCGGGGCTTGAACTTGAACTAGGCGGAATTCTTTCGTTCATATATCATCAAGGAGTGTTTGTTCTGAAGCTTGATTTTCCAATTAGATTAATCACATGAAGGAACATTCATCATCTGAAATTGTATAAGTTTTGTTTTCACACAAGTTCTTATTCAACGATATATCTTCATGACTCACTCACTAAACATACTCATATGCTAAAGTATATGCGCCATATCACAAATTTCCCTGTCCTTGTATTTTTTGGAGATTGAGAAAGTGTGGCCTACCAAGACCACATAAACAGTGCAAATTTATGAATTTGTCAATACTGTGGCACCCTGGTGTCGCAACCTCAACCTTATTTACAGCTATACCATAAGTGAAACCTTTCAGTGTAATTTGGTATCTCTGAAATATGTAGATGTCACAGATTCAATTAGGTAATTGAAAACACCTAAGAAATGCATTTCAGTTAAAGATTGCCTTGGTAAAGAAATGTATTAGTGTGAGAGCTCAATACATTTCAGAAATTGAATTGAAAAATGTTATTTGTGTTCAAAGTAGACCATCTGCTACATTGTACTATGAGTTACAATTTCAAGAAATCCTTCTGTTCTCTAAAGCAAGGCTGCAGACAAGCTACTGTCTATGCGTTAGCCTAATTTAATTACATGATTATCAACTTCAGTTTAAAAAACCATATCAGAAAGATAAGCTCGCGAAGTTATACATCCTATTTTCATAAAAATGTTTATATCAAAACTTATCATGGTCCGGCTTCTTCAACAGTGGATTCATTTTTTTAAACAACTATAATTACTACATGTACAATTACAAAAGGATGTAAAAGCTAGGTCAGAGAATATTTTAGTATAAAAGCTAAAAGATTGTTTTGGAAAATGATGATTAATGGCAATTGTCTTTTTCAACTTTCTTAGCGAGAATCAATCTTATGAGATTAATGTCGAAGGAATATCCTTTTGTCTTAAAGTCTGTACATCTCAATTCCAAGGCCATTTGTGTTATAATAAGGATCCAAAATTGACAAAGTGTCCAGAGGGTGCCTAACATGGGCTAAAGAAACAGCTTAGTGCCATAAATCTGATAATCCTGTCCTAACAAGCACATATTTTAGGTAGTTCATCAGGATTAAATTGGTCAATTCAGATTATCTTTGCCTAACTGGTCTTACACAGGCCTATTGGAGCCTCTATTGACGCTGTCTCGAGATTTGTAAGGTAAAACGAAATTTTCCAAAGCCCTTAGTCTTGTTCACATGATATATGTCCTAATTGAGCCACTACTTTTATGCATGAGGGAAATAAAGATCTAAATCTTGCTAATGAGCTGCAAAGATTTCCTTGGATCTAAGTGTTCAAGAATGCGTGTCATATACTTTCTCAGTTTCTCTCCACATCTAAACAATGAATCCTTTTGCGCGGGTAAAAAACTAAAAACCCTTTCAGCACTTCCTTACTATCTGAATGCCAGTCGTACTATCAGGTCCATGGCTGCTTGTATTTCCAACAAGAATCACTCAGGTTTTAAGTGCTGTAGTTCATAAGATCTTTACTGGGCAAACACACATACAACTAGGAACAAGCAGTGGTCGAAATAGGCCATGTTATTTGGGGGGGTCTCTCAGTTGGAAGACCCAAAGGGTTGAAGTCCTTGTAGCTGGCAGTCCGCGGGCCGCCAGCGGGCCGCCAGAGGTGCCCTGAAGCCGAATTTTTTCAGATGCTCTAAAAATGAACTCTGGGCTTTTTAAAGGTATGTTTTATCTCAGAAAATGAGTTGTGAAAACCCTATTGGTAATGTATTTAAATTACAAGAGGTTTTTGTTTGCTGATTAGGCTTTACTTGCTGCTTCATGCTCACTTCTGAGCACGCTTTCAGTATTTGGGGGGGTTTTTTGAGGACCCCCTCTGGGTCCTTTTGAAATATGTATTTGAGGGGGTCCCATGACCATTTGGGGGGGTCAAACCCCCCCTGACCCCCTTATTTCGACCACTGGGAACAAGCACTAAATATTTCAAGGGTTGTCCGGGTTTGTTTACCCCTTCAACACATGTGCACTATCTGTATTCCTCATCTCACAGTGTCTTAAGATGCGTCATCACGCTCCCTATTTGGTTAAGAATTCTCTTCTTTGCATTTTAAGTTATATTCTGAGTTGCATCATGGCATTTCACCTAACATTTTGTTGTCTGGGAAAGATTTCCTGTTTCCTGACATTAATCTCCCAATATTGTCAGTGCAACATGAAGACAAGATCTATATAGGCCAACTGTTAAGAATTGTTGCTGTTAGACAACTCTCAAAACAGAACAGATATTCCAATTTGTGTATTCTGCTAAAAAGTTTTGTTTGGTAACAAAATTATTCTGCATAGTGATTTGGCAGGTTACACCTTAGCGTTTAACTTTAATTTCTGTGCCATTTCTATTCAGTTATTTATCCATTAACCAAGTGGCCATGTAGTCAAAGGCATCTGCCTTGCAAAACTTTTGCCAACACAGACAATATTGTCACTTTAAAGTTATAACCATTGTTCTTATTCCAATTAGTAATGACAATTATTGGCAGGTATTATGGTTATTTCTCTAAAAGGGCAGGGAAGGTTTAATAGTTTGGTAAAGCTCTTGTTGCATTCACAAAATGCAAGCCAATCCATCAATTCATACATTCCAGTCATTCTATCCATGAAAGATGTCAACATCAATGTGTTGGCACATTTGTCTGAATTACACTGACGCCATCAATGGTCAGATCTCTTGGGTTTGATTTTCTATGTGGAACCCAAGAATACGTGGTTCAATCTTTCTCCATTCTATCTTGGAGGGATGTGGTTAATTCATTACATATATTGAGCTTGTGGGCATCTTTGTGTCCAAGCAATATCTCAGTGCAGGGCTATTGCCTTGGCTTAAATCAGCCAGTATTGTGGCTTACTTCAGCAGTGTGACTGCTTAATTCAGCCAGTTCCAGCTTTGTTGGGGGCAATCATACAAGATTGGGTTGCCCTTCTTACATAAAAGGGGCTCCCGTGTGCACACATTTACCATATTGGATCCTCCCCTAATTATTGGAGTTATCTCCATGAAGAGTTATGGTTGTGCTAGATTTTGGGGTTAATGCTATTTGGACTGGCACATATATCATCAAGGAGCCTTTTGTTATAAAGTTTGATTATCCAGCTAATTTGGATTGATTGTATGAAGGCAAGTGGGTCATCAGAAATTATAGAAGTTTTGTTTTCACAAGTTCTAATTCAACGACATATCTTCAAGACTCACTCACAAAACATTTTAGCATGGCTGAGTAATGTTTAATTATATGTGCTATTTCACAAGTTGAAAAATTTGCCCGTCTTTGCTTTTTTTGGATATTGAAGCAATATGGACTATCAAGACATCATAAACAGTGCAAAGTTATGCATTTGTCAATACTGTTGAACCCTGGTGTCGCAACCTCACCCTTATTTACAGCCACACCATAAGTGAAACCTTTCAATATAATTTGGTACCTCTGAA
This sequence comes from Platynereis dumerilii, assembly GCA_026936325.1. Lineage (NCBI taxonomy): Eukaryota > Metazoa > Annelida > Polychaeta > Phyllodocida > Nereididae > Platynereis > Platynereis dumerilii. Next base: position 23,343,439 of record JAPTHN010000014.1, on the reverse strand, counting down.
ATATGTAGATGTCACAGATTCAATTAGGTAATTGAAAAAACCAAAACAATATATTTCAGTTAAAGATTGAATTTGCAAAGAAATATTATTAGTGTAAGCGCTGTGTACATTTCTGAAATTGAATTGGATTATGTCATTTGTTTTGAAAGTCGACCATCTGCTACTGCTCAGTTACAATTTCAAGAAATCCTTTTGTTCACTCAGGCAAGGCTGCACACAAGCTGTTGTCTATATATTAACCTAATTCAATTACATGATTATCGTTTTTAGTTTAAAAAACCATATCAGAAAGATAAGCTCGCGAAGTTATACATCCTACTTTCATAAAAATGTTTATATCAAAACTTATCTAAAAGATTGTTCAGCAAAATGATGATTAATGGTAATTGTCTTTTTCGATTTTCTCAGTGAGAATTAATCTCATGAGATCAATGTCGCAAGAATATCCTTATGTCTTAAAGTCTGTACATCTCACTTCCAAGGCCATTTGTGTTATAATAAGGATCCAAAATTGACAAAGTGTCCAGAGGGTGCCTAACAAGGGCTTAAGAAATATCTTAGTGCCATAAATCTGATAATCTTGTTCTAACAAGCACATATTTTAGGTGCAGCCAGTTCATCAAGATTAAATTGGTCAATTTCTGATTATCCTGGCCTAACTAGTTTTACACAGGCCTAATGCAGCCTGTATTGACGCTATCTCAAGATTTGTAAGGCAAAACCAAATTATGGTAAAGCCCTTAGTCTTGTTCACATGCTATATGGCCTAATTGTACCCCTCATTGTATGTATGAGGGAAATAAAGATCCAATTCCAGCTAATGAGCTGCCAAAATTCTCATGCATCACAGCTGCTCTTTTGCATTGTCCTACATTGTTGTCACTGGTGGGTCATGAAGAAAAAAAACATGCAAAAATATTTTATCAATTTCCCAATTGCAAAGGGACATAATAGACAAACAACGAATTAATGATATGACAGGTTGTAGTACATGACACTGTGTTATCAACGAAAACCCATTTCATTCCAATGATACGTAAGCAGTTGAATCACATTGTCATTGCATGCCATGTGGCACTGATCAGATCCTCCAACTCTTTGCTACACTCCACCCAGGTGTAAATGGGATGGGTTCTCAGCTACATAATAGGCAGTGATGGCAATTGAAGAGATACTAAATATTGTGGCGCTGAATACGCTTGTGGTTCTATACGAGATTTGACAAAGGCTCATACTTGAACAGGCCTGCTGATGAAGCAAACTGTGTTGTTAGGTTTGCTGAGACTCTCTCTATAGCAGACCCTTAAAAAACTAACACTTATATTTACCTTATTCTTGAAAAATTAAGATTTCTTATGCTTGTTTGAAATGAAATGATTTCCTTGAAATATACACCAGAGCGCAAGTAACTTAAGCCTATCAAATAAAACAAATTTGCATTGATACATTTCCAGAAATACAATGTAACTAAAGGCCAAAGCACCACACAATAACAACATCTTCTGAAAAACATGATTCTTTGAAAAACATTTTTTGGAAGAGACGATCATGTTTCATGAAATTTAAACCGAATACGTGACTCTTGCTTATGACATCAAAACTTGTGTTTTGGTATTCAAAAGAAAAGCATGCATTGAAAGAGTTTGTTTTGACAATTACATATCTGGACGGTTTGGGAATACCATTTACTTCGATACTCGGTAGTTGATATAATGTATTTGTAAACTTGCAAATGGTTGAAATTTGTTTATGAATTTCTCTGCACAGATTTCAGTGCTTGAGTGCGTGTGAAAATATATTCTCACTTACAGATTTTTAAAAACAACTAGGACTCACATCTTGCAACTCATTGGATCCTTAAACTCCTTTAACAATGAATCTATCCAGATTTTTGTTTTGCTGCAAACCTGTAAATATCAGACGGTCTGCCTTGGCCTCATCCAGGTTCACCAAAAGTAGGCTAATATTGAAAAATGGCATCTTTAGGTGATAGCATCCATCTCTCACTCTTAATTGAATCAAATGGGAGTTTGAAGAGCTTAAAGGGTAGCTTAGGTCAGTAGCAATCAGGAGGCATCAACCTTAACGCTGGAGGGGTACGATTTCTCAAGGCACCAGCTAAGAGAGTCTGGGAGGGGGGTATATGGATAATTAAAGAGATGCTGTGAGCCGCAGCCAAAGGCTGTATTTTTATTGATTTTATGAGTTTATAAATGAGAAATTGTAGCCCAAAGCTAGGTTTTCTTCAACATTAATGTTGTATAGAAGGCTATTAATATGAGACATGCCCCCCAGATACAATGTGATACCAGGGTACTACATCTATTTTGCATTCTGTTGGCAATAATAGCAATCTGTACAATGTACATTGGAGAAACTCATTTCATTCTGATGGTTTTGCCTGAAGGCATCATATTTTTTTTACTTTCCAAAATTGGCCTCATTTTGCAACATACATGGGGCAGCCTATCATAATTTACATACTCCGGTACTTTTTCAATGAATAGGAAATTCGTAGGAATGTGAAACTATGCCGATCTAGGAAAACAAGTAACCATCTAGCACAAGACATAGTACAGTGTACATCAGTGACATGGTGTGGAAATAAGCTTGCTTAATTTCTCCAATCAGCTGTCTTTTCTATTTCAAAACAAATGATTTCTTACAGTAAACTCAAATGTGTCACTTTCAAAACTGATTCCTCATTGTTTTCTGGCATTAAAAACTGATTTCTCATAGTAAAAGGGTCATTTGTCTCATTGGACGTATCTGTGTGGATTTATCACACCTATTGGGATGTACTTCATTATCCGACAAGTTGGGAGATTACTCATTTAAGAGGATCATTGAGGTATTACTCCTCTAAGCTGGAGTACAACAGTAACAAGACTCCAATACTAAGCTTCCACACCCTAACAGGCCATTATCCTGTTAGGAGAAGCTGTGTCAAGAAATGAGTGTATGTACAGCGGCCCGTTACAATGTAATCCTGAATCTGCAGGCAGAGTTAAGTGGAAGTTATTAAATTTGAATGAGAGTGTCTGGGTAGGTACACTTAAAGTTAGCAGAAGAAAGATGAGTCCATGCCCTACTGATATATACCATTTGATAAATTGATAAAATTTCAGAATATAATGCAAACGATGCATCTTGGTGTATTAGCCAGCATGTGGTCGGTGAGTTAACTTTACAAGAAAAAGAAATCAACCAAACAAATATTGTCATATGAACATTGTACAATTTCATAACATGTAAGATTGAAGGTTCTTAGAATCTATATTCTGTGGATTCTACACTCTGATATCTTCCTTTACAAAATACTTTGTCAACATACTAGAGATCAAAGTCCTGCAGAATTTGAGATGCGGCATATATTTGATCTATTCATATATACCAAGATATGGATGACAATGCATAATGTACAGTATGGGTTGAGAAACTATTTAAGTTCAGCCCACATTTCAATACTCCTTGACATCAAACGAACCCCAGCAAAACATGAATTATATATTCCTTAATTTTACTTTCTAATATATTGAACTTAATCTCCCACACTCTTCTACTGGAATATTTCAAAGATGAATGCTTTTCTTGCTTATCTGGGTTGAACACATTTCCTTTACATTTTGTAAATGCTTGTAGCTGTGATGGTCTATTTCTCACAAAGAGGTGAAGTTTCCATGCAAGACATACCCACACTCATGTTCTCCTCACAATCATGGCTTATCACGGTCAAACTTTCAGCTCATTAAAGAAACTTATCAAGGAAATTAATTGAAAGATTTATCTTACGATATTAAATCAATTCCATCCTATGATTAATCTATAACCTACATGTACCTTTGAAAAACTAATATGTAGGAGTCCAGTAAGAAATTGTCCGTAAACATAATTATTTGTGTACTGAATTAAATCAGAAACCTAATTTTCTCTTATTACCAAGGAAATAACGAATTACATTTGAAGTCAGAAAGTCCTCTTAAGAAGATATAGAGCTCAATATCATTCCTAATCTAGCTTTCACACTTTTAAAAGTAATTTTAAATCTTCAGTGCAGATATTTCATATCAACATTTTATAGCAAAACCACTTTTTTTCTCATCAAAACAACAGTGACTACAGGCTGCAGTCAGATTTGTTCTATCTGTATATCCCAAGGCTATTTTGCAGTGTAGATATCAGGCGAGGTAACTTGAAATTATCACATTGAATAAGTTAACATTCTCATAGAGTTTTTGTAGTTTTTACCCATTTGTGATATAAGTGTGCAATCTAGATCCGAGTTATTAGTTTTTGGAAAACCTCATTTCCTATCATTAAGATGGAAATTTCCAAATGAAGTCGGTGGAGCTACATGTATGTTTACTTAAGAATATATAGCATTTCTTCTGCAGCCTAAGCACACTATGTCACTATCATTTTCATTATTTACAGTGACTTTAAAAAGGTGGTTCTGAACTAATGTACATCAAGGTTGCTTGGTTCTTGTCACTGCCTAAGATAGATTAGATGTGTGATTCTTACTTCTGTATGTATGTAATCAGTTCGCTAATTACGGTTGGGCGTGAAGGATGATGGAAATGGCTGTCCAATGTATAGACGTAGGTGATCCAGCCAAGAGTAAGCAGTAATTTGATCAATATGAAAATACATTTGTTAGGCAATGTTTACTACACTAGTAGTGTTTACTTCTTTGAAAAAAAACGACACCAATGCCATTCCTTTGTATGCAGAATTGTACCATGATATCATGCACCAAGCTCTGTGGACCTTTCTGTCTGAATAAGGTTGTTTCTTCCTATTTTTTCTCTGCTGAAGTTACTTACCATAACCATGATCAAAGTAGATAGCCATCTGTGTGTGACTGTTTCTTGTGTTTTCTTGGAAGGGTTTCTCCTGTCCAAAGACTTTCCTAAAGATTAATGATAAATATGTGTCTTTCATCTTCTTATCAATTTTTTTATATAACACTGAACCTAAAACAGGGCTAGCTTTTGCAACAAGGTGTAACTCTTTATCAGAATACAAATCGTGTTCTTCCTTGTTCATATGGTGGAGTGTCTTTGCCCTCACTGTAGACAAATTGAGCTTGTACAGAGGTGTCAAAGTAAATCGACAGTAACTTGCGCTTCCTTTTTCTGTATGCTCATGCTTTATGAATTCCCACAGTGAGTAAGTTTACTTGTAAACCATATCAGTACGAAATGAATTTTTAGAAATAACCACAGGTTTCATGGTTGGTTTCCTTACAAGTGTCAGTATATGCATAACAAAACTGTAATTCTCAAAAGCGTGACATCTCAGACAAATTCATCATCTGTTCAGGACGATGGTTTGGTAACATGTTGCTTTGCCAAATAAACATAGAGGTTATCTTTCTAATTACAAAAAAGGCATGCCTGGAACAACCTCAACAAAATCGGAAAAGCAAGTGACGCTGTATGCAGTACATCTCACTTTTTCTCTCATTATCTGTATCAACTGGTGATTTCCTTGCGTTAGAGATGAATGTTTTTCTCCTTTTGCACATTTCACCACACAGGTGTCTTCTATCACTATACTTCATGACCCCGGGATAATATTTGAACAACATTACAAAGTATGTTGACGCTATAATCTCCAATTTTCATATGGTATCATATAGATAAGATATGTAACATCCATTTGACACCTCATGAATATCTCATGGCTTTGAAATTAAACACATCTCACTCCAGTTAATATTTTTTTCCATATCTCTGAGATATTGTTGAGATTCCATATACCTCTCTGAGGTTAATTAAGATTTATATAACCACACGAATTTGAGATTATCAAAAGAAGAGTATCCAAAAATGTCACCTGGATCAAATTCAATTTTCTATGAACACTGAATTGTAAAGCCGATATTCCTTTCTGGAAGTCTCAGGCAGCTGCTGTGTTGTTGGTTGACTTCCTCAAGTGTTGTGCAGCATTTCTGTTGGATATAAAAATAAGCACAACACAGTTTCGAAAAACATAACATTTCAAAGGGTATGAAATTGCTATGAAAGACTCTTTTCTCAACCTTGGCCTCATGTGGTAGTTCACCGATTCACCAAAAGTAGGCTAATATTGAGAAATGGGGTCTTTGGGTGATAGCATCCATCTCTCGCTCTTAATTGAATCAAATGGGTGTTAGAGGAGCTTTAAGGATAGCTAAGGTCAGTAGCAATCAGAAGGCATCAACCTTAACCATGAAGGGGTATGATTTCTCAAAACACCCAGCTGAGGGGGTGGGGGGTATATATAGATAATTTAAAAGATGCTGTGAGCCTTAGCCAAAGGCTGTATTTTTATTGATTTTATGAGTTTATCACTGAGATATTGTACCCTAAAGCTAGCTTTTTCTCCATGTTGATGTTGAATAGAAGGCTATTAATATGAGACATGCCCCAAGGTACAATGCGATACCAGGGTACTACATCTATTGCATTCTGTTGGCAATAATAGCAATCTGTGCAATGTACATTGGAGAAACTCATTTCATTACGATGGTATTGCCTGAAGGCATCAGATTTTGTATTACTTTCCAAAATTGGCATCATTTTGCAATGGTGCAGCCAATCAAAATGTACGTAGTCATATGGCACATTTTGGATGCATAGGGAATTTGTAGCTATGTGAAACTACGTTGATCCAGGAAAACAAGCAACCATCTGGTACAAGACATAGTATATCAGTGACATGGTATGGAAATTATTTAGTTTAAAATTCCTCCAATAAGCTGACTTGTCTCTTTCAAAACAAATGATTTCCCACATTTAACATTAATTTGTCACCCTCAAAACATATTCCTCATTGTTGTCTCACATTAAAAAACTGATTTCTCACACTCAAAGGGTAATGTGTCACATTAGACGTATCTGTGTAGATTTATCACACCTTGTCAGATGTACCTCATTATCTAAACAAATAGGGAGATTACTCATTTAAGAGGATAAATGGAGGTATTACTCCTCTAAGCCTCAATACTACAGTCATGAGACTCTAATACTAAGCTGGTATGAGGTCGTGTTACTATGCAGAGATACTTTATCAAGATATGTGGTGAAAACCGACAAAGTGAAATTGTATGAAGGCCATCTGCTGTATGAGCAAAGGACCCCCATTGGAAAAAATTGAGATGAGAAACACATTCTAGGTCAATCTACAGTGAGTAGCATAAATTTGTACGCCTCTGCAGATATAAAGCATTTCATTAATGGATACAATATTACATCAGATTATCATGTAACCATTAAATCTTAAGACTATTGACCAGTCAGCAATCTATGATCAAACATTTAAGTTTCGTATGTACAATTTCATAATATACAAGATTGAAGGTTCTTAGAACATATCTTTCTGTAGATTCTACACTCTGACGTCTTCCTTTACAAAATACTTTGTCAACATACTAGAGATTAAAGTCCTGCAGAATTTGAGATGAAGCATATAACTGATCTTAGAAATCTATTCATATATACCAAGATATGGATGACAGTGCATAATGTATGGGTTGAGAAACTATTCAAGTTCAGCCCACATTTCAATACTCTTTGACATCAAACGAACTCCAGCAAAGCATGAATTATATATTCCTCAAATGTACCCACTAATATATTGAACTTAATCTCCCTCACTCGTCTGCTGGAATATTTCAAAGATAAATGTTTTTCTTGCTTATCTGGGTTTAACACACCCCCTTTAAATTTTGTAAATGCATTGTAGCTGTGATGGTCTAGTTCTAACAAATTGGTTATTTTTTCATACAAGGCTTACCCACACTCCCACAGTCATGTTATCCTCACAAACATGGTTTATCAAGTTCCCACCTTGTAACTTGCAGACCTTTTAAAGTAATCTTTAAGTCTACAGTGCAGATAGGCTTTATCATATTTCATGAGAATACTTCGTTTATGTCATCAAAACAACATTCATTACTGGCTGTGATCAAATTTTTTCTATCTCTCTTTCGAAGAGATACATTGCAGTTTAGATAGCAGGTCGAGGTAATGTGAAATTATCACATTGAGTAAGACAACATTCTCATAGATTTTGTAGTTTTTTACTCATTTGTGATATAATTCTGGAATCTAGATCCGAGGTATTAGTTTTTGGAAAACCTCATTTCCAATCATCAAAATGGAAATTTCCAAATGAAGTCAGTGGAGCTAGATGTATAAGTTTACTTAAGAATATATAGCATTTCTTTCACAGCCTAGGCACACTATCATTTTAATTATTTACCATGACTTTAAAAAAGTGGTTCCGAACTAATGTACATCAAGGTTGCTTGGTTCTTGTCACTGCCAAAGATAGGTTAGATGTGTGATTCTTACTTCTGTATGTACGCACTCAGTTCGCTAATTACGGTGGGGAGTGAAGGATGATGGAAATTGATGTCCAATGTAAAGGCGTAGGTGATCCAGCCAAGAGTAAGCAGTAACTTGATCAATATGAAAATACATTTGTTAGGCAATGTTTACTACACTTGTAGTGTTTACTTTTTTGAAGAAACCGGCATGCCAATGCCATTCCTTTTTATGTAGAATTGTCCCGAGATATCATGAACCAAGGTCTGTGTACCTTTCTGTCTGAATGAGGTTGTTTCATCCTATTTTTTCTCTTCTGAAGTTACTTTCCATAACCATGATCGAAGTAGATAGCCAGCTGGGCATGACTGTTTCTTGTGTGTTTTCTTGGAAGGATTTCTCCTGTCCAAAGACTTTTCTAAAGATTTTTGGCAATTATTTGTCTTTCATCTTTTTTGTCAATTTTTTTAATATAACACTAATGCTAAAACAGGGCTAGCTTTTGCAACAAGGTGTAACTCTTTATCAGAATACAAATCTTGTCCTTATGTCTCACTTTTTCTCTCCTTATCCTTATCAACTTGTGATTTCCTTGCTTAAGAGCTGACTGTTTTTCTCCTTTTACACATTTCACCGTCCAGGTATCTTCGCATCACTATACTTCATGCCCCTGGGATAATATTTAGACCACCTTACAAAACTTGTATGTTCACATTAAAATCGCCAAGTTTCAGATTGCAGCGTATAGATAAGATTCGTAACATCCATCTGACACCTTGTGAGTATCTCATGGGTTTGAAATTATACACATCTCATAACTCCACTTAATGTTTTTTCCACTTCTCTGAGATATTGTCGAGATTCCATACAAGTCTCTCAGGTTACTTAAGATTTATATAACCACAAGAATTTGAGAATATTAAAACAAGAGTATCTAAAAAGGTAACCTGGACCAAGTTCAATCCTCCATAAACACGGAATTGCGAAATAGACATTCCTGTTTCGAAAAACATAGCATTTCAAAGGGTATAAAATTGCTATGAAAGACCCTTTTCTCAGCCTTGGTCGCATGTGGTAGTTTACCAGTTCACCAAAACTGGGCTAATGTTGAAAAATGGCATCATTGGGTGATAGCATTCATCTTTCACTCTTAATTTAATGAAATGGGAGTTCGAGGAGCTTTAAGGTTAGATAAGGTCAGTTGCAATCAGGAGGCATCAACCTTAACGCTGGAGGGGTAAGATTTCTCAAGGCACCAGCCAAGAGATGGATGGGAGAGGGTATATGGATAATTAAAGAGATGCTCGAAGCTTTAGCCAAAGGCTGTATTTTTATTGATTTTATGAGTTTATAAATGAGAAATTGTAGCCCAAAGCAAGGTTTTCCTCAACATCAATGTTGTATAGAAGGCTATTAATATGAGACATGCCTCAAGATACAATGTGATACCAGGGTACTACATCTATATTGCATTCTGTTGGCAATAATAGCAATCTGTACAATGTACATTGGAGAAACTCATTTCATTACGATGGTTTTGCCTGAAGGCATCAGATTTTATATTACTTTCCAAAATTGGCATCATTTTGCAACATACATGGGGCAGCCAATTATAATGTACATACTTGCCTGGCACTTTTTTAATGCATAGGGAATTTGTAGCTTTGTCAAACTGCGCCAATTCAGGAAAACAAGTAACCATCTAGCACAAGACATAGTACATGACATTAAATTTCAGTGACACTAGTCTTTTTTTTTTTACTAATGTTCAAAAACTAAAAAGAAATAAAGATGGTCTATGTCTACATCTGTAGTATAATAGTGACATGGTGTGGAAATAAGCTTGCTTAATTTCTCCAATCAGCTGTCTTTTCTATTTCAAAACAAATGATTTACCACATAAAACACTAATTTGTCACTACCAAAACTGACTACTCATTGTTTCTGAAATTAAAAGCTGATTTCTCACACTGAGAGAGGCATTTGTCACATTTGTTGTATCTATATAATTTCATCACAAATTGGGAGATTACTCATTTAAGAGGATCAATGGAGGTATTACTCCTCTAAGCTCGAGTACTACAGTCACAAGACTCTAATACTAAGCTTCCACACCCCAACAGGCCATTATCCTGTTAGGAGAAGCTGTTAGGAGAAGCTGTGTCAAGAAATGAGTTGATATTTAAGAAAGTTACAATTTGTTCATTGAGTGTATGTACAGCAGTCCGTTACAATGTAATCTTTAATCTGCAGGCAGAGTTAAATGGAAGTTATTAAATTTGAATGATAGTGTCTGGGTAGGTACCGGTACATTTAAAGTTAGCAGAATAAAAATGAGTCCATGTCCAACCGATGTATACCATTTGATAAATTGATAACATTTCAGAATATAATGCAAACGATGTGTCTTGGAGTATTAGCCAGCACGTAGTCGGTGACTTAACTTTATAAGAAAAAGAAATGTACCAAACAAATAGTGTCATATGTACATTGTACAATTTCATAACATGTAAGATTGAAGGTTCTTAGAATCCATCTTTCTGTGGATTCTACACTCTGATGTCTTCCGTCAGTGGCGTCCCTATGGGGGGGCACGGGGGGGGCACGTACCCCCCATATTGAATCTGTGCCCCCCCAGGTGCCCCCCCATATGAACTTTTCAACCTTGGCTAAAATATACAATTAGTACTATGGGTGCCCCCCAAAGAATCGCGTGCCCCCCCAGGTGCCCCCCCATTCGCGACCCCCTAGTTACGCCACTGTCTTCCGTTACAAAATACTTCGTCAACATACTAGAGATCAAAGTCCTGCAGAATTTGAGATGCAGCATATATTTGATCTTAGAGATCTATTCATATATACCAAGATATGGATGACAGTGCATAATGCATGGGTTGAGAAACTATTCAAGTTCAGCCCACATCTCAATACTCTTTGACATCAAATGAACTCCAGCAAAACATGAATCATATATTCCTCAATTTTACTTTCTAATATGTTGAACTTAATCTCCCACACTCTTCTGCTGGAATTTCAAAGATGAATGTTTTTCTTGCTTATCTGGGTCTAACACACCCCCTTTAAATGTTGTAAATGCATTGTAGCTGTGATGGTCTAGTTCTAACAAATTGGTAATTTTTTCATACAAGGCTTACCCACACTCCCACAGTCATGTTATCCCCACAAACATGGTTTATCAAGTTCCCACCTTTTAGCTTGCAACCCTTTTAAAGTAATCTTTAAGTCTACAGTGCAGATAGGCTGTATCATATTTCATGGGCAAACTTCTTTTTCTTATCAAAACAACATTACTGGCCCAAGTGAGATTTTTTATGTATACATTTCCGAAAGATATTTTTTTAGCTTAGATAGCAGGTCGAGGTAATGTGAAATTATCACATTGAATAAGATAACATTCTCACAGAGTTTTTAGTTTTTACCCATTTGTGATATAAGTCTGCAATCTAGATCCGAGTTATTAGTTTTTGGAAAACCTCATTTCCTATCATTAAGATGGAAATTTCCAAATGAAGTTAATGGAGCTACATGCATATTTACTTAAGAATAAATGTATTTTCACTATTTACCATGACATTAAAAATGTTCTATACTCACATACGAAGGCTGCTTGGTTCTTGTCAATACCAAAGATAAGATGGGTGATTCTTACTATCTGTATGTATGCACTTAGTTGGCTAAATAGGGCGGCAGGAGAAGGATGATGGAAATTGCTGTCCAATATATAGGCCCAGGTGATCCAGCCAAGAGTAAGCAGTAATTTAAGGAAACATAATTGTGAAAAAACCGACACACCTGTGCCATTCCTTTGTGTGCAGTTTTTTCTACCAAGATACCATGCACTGAGCTCTGCGCACCTTTCTGTCTGAATAAGGTTGTTTCATCCTATTTTTCTTGGCTGAAGTTACTTTCCTTAACCATGATCAAAGCAGATAGCCAGCTGTGCCTGACTGTTCTTGTGTGTTTTCTTGGAAGGGTTTTTCCTGTTCAAAGACTTCCCTAAAGATTTTATGGTAACAAATTCTTTTATCTAATAGTCATCTCTTTCCCAGTCAACATGTGAGTCTGCACAGCACTCACTGTGAGATCACAAGAAACTCACATGGTGATGTCATACTGGAGGGTGTCATCAAGACATCACAGTGACCTCATGCCTTGTGACCTCATGCATTGCTACCTCATGCAGAGCTCTCAGTAATCTCACATACTGAGGTCAAAATGTCGGCTCACCATGATGTCACAGTGATCTCACAAATGATGGTCTCACTATGATATCTCACAGAGGGGTCACAAGGAACTTATACAGAGATGTTACAGAGAACTCTAACTATGACCTCATGCATTGCTGCCTCACGGAGAGCTCTCAGAAATCTCACATACCGGGATCAAAATGTGGGCTCACTGCGAGCTCACAGTGATCTCACAAATGATGGCGCCACTAAGAGATCTCACAGAGAGGTCACAAGGAGCTCACACAGTGGCATAACTGAAGGTCAAATAGAGGTCTCACAGAGAGCTCACAATGTGAGCTCTTTGTGACAGGAAGTGACATCACATGACCATCACAACATTCCATCCACCATTTTGAATCAACATGCAACAGGAAATTTGGAAGATGAAATAATGCTGGTAAGTATGATTTTACATAGTTTGTAGTTTTGAAAATTATGTTAGCATTGATTTAAACATTTACTGATTCTACAAACATTGAAATTAAGCCTCCGAAAATTGACAGCAATGTGGGGTTTTGTACAGCAATTTTGGCACAATCTTTTAACTGCCATTTTGTATCAGGAGCCATTACACTAAAGAAACACACAGTTTGACATGTATGAATTGGTAATATTTCTATCATTTTAAACTGTTTCAGTATATTGACCATGTGCTTTTGAATAACTAGATAATATATATATCAACCACACTCATAGTATAAGACGATTCAGCCTATTTATGGGACATTATTCAAACTGCTGATATATGTACCACAAACATTTATTTGTATTACCTTTTATTTTATATTTCAGGTTGATGGTTGATATTTATGGGTTGGACTACAGGAATAAAGAGGATTGAATGAAACCCCACCCTCCCCCCTCCAATCCAGCAATGTGATTGACAAATAAAATAAGAGAACAAACTTGCTATTCTGTATTTGTATTTATCTAACTCTTGAAGAGGTCAATGAGGATGATTTGAGGTCACAAGAAGTTCACCCTGCAGAGGTCACAGAAAGTTCACCTGGCAGAGTTGACCTCAGAAAAGGCTCACAGAGAGGTCACAGAAAGCTCACAAGAGGCTCACACGAATCTCACTATGAGACCTCACATTAGGCTCACAGGGAGCTCACAGTGTGACCTCAACTTTTGAGCTCAAATCAACCTCATTGACTGGCTTCAAAATGAGGTTGATGGGACGTCTTTTCTGTGAGCTGTCAAGGTGTCTTTGAAGAGCTCACAAAGATATCACAGTGAGGTCAAATTGTTGACTGGGTTCATGTAACACTAATGTTGTGATGTACCACGAGATATTTGGCAGTAAAACTAACGTCTAGGTTCTTTGTAGGATCTCTGTGATTGTTAGGTATAAGAACATGACAGAAGAATAAGGTTAAACAATAAGGAATAACTCCTTATCAGCACATACATGTATATTATAAGGGAGGTTCCTCGATAGCGGCCGTTTTTTGGCCTAAGAGGAATCTCCCTACATAATGAAAGTTTTTTTTTTTTTCTTTTCCTTTTGTATCAATGTGTGATTTGCCTCCTTAAATGAATGTGTAATATTGTGTATATATATGTATTTTCATTATGTAAATAAATGTCTATTGTCTGTCTATAAGGTGGCTTTACTGGTTCACACAATTGGGTGTCTTCACCCTAACCATAAACAAGTTTAGCTTGTACATTATGTTAAAGCAAATTGACATACATTTTTAGTCTCGGTCTTCTTTTTCTGTATGATCATGCTGTATGGATTCGTGAGAGTTGAGTTGCACCCTGTCAGCACATCATCACCTTATGCATTCTTGGAAATGACCAAGGGTTTATAATTTAAGGTTTCCTTGTTTAGTGTCAGAACATGGCAGCACAACAAAACTGACCACTTGGAATGGTCAGAAACGTGACAAGTTAAAGAAATTGGTGAGGTGCTGTGTTGTTTTTCAGTATATAACCATTGTGGTTGGAAGCATCTTATTCTTGTCTGCCAGGCAACAAAGATGACATGCCTGAAACAAGGTTCCCCTACAACATTTGTAAAGCAAAAGATGCTGTATGCAGTACGTTTCTTTTTTTAATCATTATCCATATCACCTTGGTATTTCTTTGCATTGCATTTCACCATCCAGGCTTCTTCATATTAATCTTTTTTATGATGCCAGGGTACTACCAGTGTCAACGTTAAATTGCAGGATCTAGAGACATATTTCTCCCATGCACAACCATTACATAAGATTTAGAGGCCTCGTGAATATGGTTTATTGTTTTGAAAATTGAGTACTTTATTACTTCACCTAATCTCCTTTCTGCTTCGGTATAATCTTCTTCTTTTTTCGACATCTCAAAGATATCTGTTGAATTCTAATATCTGTTGAATTCTATATAACTCTTCTAAGATTACCATCTTGAATTTTTATATAACCTCCAGAATCTGAGATTATAAACAGCAAGACTACAAGACCTAATTTAAAGCCAAGGGACACATCTTAATCTGATATTTTCAAAGTTGTGAGTTTTATTGACTTCTCCAAAAGATATGCAACACTTCGTTTTGATATTTGTTATTTTAACAAGAAACTCATAGTTGACTTAGAAAAATTTGAGAATATCATTTACAGACAAGTCCCTGTTTCATAACAGATATAATCTCTGTCTTTCGAAAATCACAAATAATATATTGAGCAAGACAGAATTCTGAGAAACACTGGTCTTTGATTTACTGTAACGGACTTATCTGCTTAAACAAAGTTTCCATGGGATGATAAGCCATATACATGAAATATATCGGCCTATATATATTTAAGATAAATACACAAGATATTTGGAGCTAAAGCAAACATTTAGGTTTTTTTAGGGTATTCTTAAGTGTTAGGTATAGAACTAAGTAAAGCAGGACTGGTGTATGCTATAATCTATGATAACTCATGCGATGCCTTCACTCTATCCGAACCATGCAAAATTTTGGTACTGTGTTGTATCAAAGCAAAATGACAAATTTAATTGTTGTCTTTCTTGGCATTATCATGCCACCTGAGTTCTTAGAGTATCTGAAAATTACTCATGAACATAGAATAAAACTGACCAATTTGAATTGCCAGACATCGTGATAAATATGACGCATGAGTCAACAAGTTAATGACATGGTAGTGGGTGACATGTTGTCTTCCTATGTAACCATAGAATTTATCTTTGTTATCATGTTGAGAAGAAAAATAACTAACCCGGCAAAATTGGAAAAAGCAAGAGACCCACATTGCTTATAGCACACCTTGTTTTTCCCAAATTATCCATATCACCATCATATTTATTTGCATCAGAGCTGATGCTTTTGTTCATTCATTTCACCATCGAGGTCTCTTCATATTCTTATATTTTATCATTTCAGTGCAGCAGTGCCGGAGGCCTCGAGGCCACATTTTGATGGACTCAGCCTCAGTCTCGGTCTCGAAGGCTTATGCTTCACTCTCGGTCTCGGCCTCAGATGTCCTAGCCTCGGCTGCATCACAGCAGGGTAGTACAGGTTTCAATGTTACAAAGTATACTGATGTTGACAAGATCGTTGTATCAGTGTCAACGTACAAAAGTATCTTGACGTTAATTGATAAGATGAAGGGAGCAGCACAGAGAAATGCCTCTTGTTACACGACCATAACATAAGATTTGTAACATCTATCTGACATCTCATGAATATCTCTCATGGTTTTGAAATTTGACACACCTCATAAATTCACTTAATCTGCTGTTTGCTTTGGTAATCTCATCTTATTTCTTCTTTGGTAATCTCTTTTTTTTTTCAATGTCTCTGAGATATTGTCAAGATTCCATATAAGTCATCTCAGGTTACTTTCCCATATTTTTAAAACCATTAGAATTTTTGATTAATAAAAAAAGAATATCTAAAAAAATATCTATATCAAATACAAAGTCCTACAAACACCATAATTCTAAACCTGATATTCCTGTCTATGAGTAATGATAAGCTGTGCGTTTGGCTGACTTATGAAGGAGATATATTATGTAACATTTTCTATTGATATTTGTTATTTGAATAACAAAAATATATGAATGCATAAGAACAATTTGTGACTTAGAAATGAATCCCTGTTACATGACAGATAAATTATTTTCTATCTCTCTTGCGAGTTGTGGGAAATATTGGAGCAAAACAAAATAATCTTTGATAATATTCTGAGAAACACATAACAGTAACTTTTTTCGCAACTTTCTTAGCTACTACAAGCCATATATATGATGTCAAACTAAAAATTCAACCTAACTATCTAATCCTTCTTCTACAGAAAACTTCATTTCAACATTCAGAACTTCCAACTTCTTAGCAGTAAGTTTCAGGTTTACAAAATCCTCGAAAAACCCGGAGCTGTATTATTTACAGATAAATCTTAGTTAAGGCTTAGCTTCATCTATATCTGTCAAGAGTCATAAGAAATAATGTGAGTTTATTCGCCTTGATTTCATTCTGGAAATAATCCATCATTCCTAAATGATGGAACGTCCTGAAGGGAATATGGCGCCCTAGTAACCCTGTAGCATCATAGCAACCATCCCATGATAGAAAAGCCTCCTTAGCAACAGAAGGGTGTCCTTGGTGACAGAGTATGCCCTGCAGTGGAGATTGTGGATTCCATGAAAGATAGATTGAGCTGCAGAAATGGAATTTCGTGGCAGATGGACTTTGTATTGACAATTTAATCTGGATTATACATAATATATGTACCACTGATAGACAAGAGTGCCACAGCTTGTGGGAATTCTACTTTTTATCAGATCGACAACTAAAGAGACTATTTCAGAATCGGCCTAATATGCCTATTTTATTTTTTTTAAAGACTCATAACTTAGTCATATCTATGTAAAATCATTTCAATACCATCTATTTCTTCAATTTCCATTTCAGTTACAAGGAATTCTATATCTCAAATATCCTATTTTCAGAATGACAAAAAACGAATATACTTTCTTGAGCCCTACCTTTCTTTTTCCTTTTGTTAAATTCCCTTCGAAATTCTCCAGCTGATTGCAAATCTGTCCATTTTGTCAGATTTGCCAGACAGCTATTTGTGGTTCTTACATGTAGTATTTGCGTCAGAAATGTCATTTGACACAGATATTTTTACACACAAGTCATCGACAAATCTTGTTTGCAGTCAAAGTTTACAAAGCAGTTGTACAAAAGACTTTATTAGCATCATTTTGAACTCTGAGATAAGTTACGAGGAAAGTACTATATAAGAAGACCAAATGGGTATGGTGGTATTTTGAGATGTACTCCACAAGTTGAAGATATTCTTAGTCCTCTGCACCCACAAGTTTGTCAGCACGAGTGGTACAGAGAACTCAGGATATCTTCACAAATGGGAATACATCTCAAAATACCACCATATAGCCGTTTGGTTTTATTTATCCCCCATTATGTAATTCAAAAGAAAGCTGAACTTCACTGAGATGATCAATACTCAACGGTGGCCTCATCCAATAAGAGCACAGATAGCAGCTCAACTGGTGTTGTCACAATGTTGTGACATCAGCATGGACATGACACCGCCCTGGTTGAAAAACCGATGAAATTATCATCGATAACCAAGCTGTTGATTTCACAATAAACCATTTGCTACACAGTGCTCAATATACCACATCGGTCATATGCACTGCATTTTCATGTGGTTTTTGCAAACCTTATGAGGTTTATCCATATACCATATGCATAACCAATATAGATTAATTTTCCTCATAATATCTTGCTAATAATTCCAGATGAAAGAACCTTCAGTCTGGTGCTAGTGATTGTTTCCGATCGGGTGGGCAGCCGGGCATCAGACTGTAGCCAGTATTGCAATTTGTAAAAAGATCTCTTCCGGTTTTCGTAAGACTACAGAAGGCAGATGGAGAGATATTTATGTCTTTGTTCTCTGATACAAAAGAAAATCCTCTCGCTCAGAACTGGCCAGTTACTTTGACCACACAGGAGTGGAAGTTGGTCAAAAAGGGGCTGCTAAGTAAAGCTAAGATTCTTCTAAGAATCTTCTAACAACTGCCTAGTGTAGAGCTAAGAATGTTATCTAAGAACATTGCTAAAAGTCCAAAGACTGGACTTCAGAGTGGACCAAAAATGGACCAAGAGAGGACCAAGAGGGGACTAAGAGGGGATCCAAGAACAAAGCTAAGAGTTTGGCTAAGGTTGTTAAAGGAGGCCAGTAAGAGCTCCTTTATAAACAGATGTTTCTGACGACTTGTCTGGAGAAACTCTGAAGTTCAAGCAAGGAATCTGTTACACTGAAACAGTTCAAAATGTCCCAATTTAAGGTTATGTAATTTTGTTATAATAACGCAACCTGAGATGACAGGGAAAAGAAGTTGTGCAATTTCTCTTTCCAAACCGCAAGTTACACAGATCAGTAGGTTAATTGGTTGCATGCCATTTCAAACTTGAGAAATTCACAATGAAGCGTCAGGCAGAATTCACGCGAATTAGTAATTAAAACCTCGGATTATGTTGTGTAGGGCATCATTGCGTATGTCAACAAAGAAATTACTTTCAATTTGAGTTGTACTCTTCCGCGACCTACATTAATAAGGTTTGTTACTGTGAAGTGAAATGCACTCTCATAACTTGTACATTTTATCATAAAACATCATTTGCTAGGAGAAACATTTAATAGGAAATTTGTGAGCATGTTAAGACCATAAGCAGCATTTTTTATACTTCATTTCATTACTACAATTTTTCTTTACTCATTTGTCCTATGCTGGCAGAAACACCTGTATAAGAGTATGGCAGTTTTTTGTTAGTATTCGAATTGATTACTTAGTTACCCCAATATTTAATCTGATTAATTTTTATTGTATTACTGACAACACTGATGATATGTATACCAAGTGCAACTGTTAGCTGCACTTGTCCACACTTCTCTTTCCCTTTCTGACCAACATCTTGTGTGGTCAAAGCAACTGACTAGATCTGAGAGAAAGATTTTCTTCTGTGCAGAAGAACAAAGGCACAGCCGTCTTTCCATCTGCCTTCTGTGTTTCTGCACAAACCGGAAGAGATCTTTTTACAAATTGCTATAGTCCGGTGTCTGTCCAGTCTGATGCAATCTCCACCACCAGACTGAAGGTTCTGACATTTTAATCATTTGAATTTAGAAATACATTTTTGAAGACATCAACAACTGTGGTTTAACTTTTTTTTAAGGTGACTCATGCATGGTAGTTTGATCATACAGATTTTTCTAAAATTTTGCACAGTTACTCTATGGGACCCATACATTCCAAAGATGAAAAACAAAAAAAATTCACCAACTCGTTTTGTTGCCATGGCAACCGTATGTTTGGCCTGATGACTGCTTAAAAGTCATAAATTGAGTTTTTGGTTATGTACCACAGAATAAAGCATTACATGCATTTGTCACACAAAAACGTCATAAATGTCTTCCCATGGATGTACACCAATACATTTGCCACAAATTTGAAGAAAAATGTTAAAATACTTTTTTCTGTAAGAGCTCAAAGGGCACCAATACACAAATTAATTGCTGATTTTGTATGCATCAATTTTGGCAGTAATCAAATTTTAGGAAAACGATCATACAGATTTTTAAAAAAATTTGCATATATCATAAACAAGTTATTGTCAAACAAATGGCCAAAAATAAAAAATTTCACCGAGTCGTTTTTTAACTGCAGTGCCATGACTATGCCAATGTCAATTTAAAGAAATAAAGACAATTTTAGATGCAGTTGAATGAAATTAGTTGAGAAAATTCTTTGGATAAAGATGAGAAGCTGAAACTTTGAACTAGCATAGAGTAGGTGTTACTGCATTCAATAAAAAAATAATTATGCTTCTAGCTGCATTAGATCTCATTTAAATAGCAAATTACTGGCTGTCATGCTGTTAAAAAAAAGAAAGCAGAAAATGGTGACGTCACAACTTTTTCAGGGCCTGCAGCAGTTGTGACGCTATGTTGCTAGGCAACCAGGCTGCTCAGAAGTACGTGCAGTGTACCACGGTTGAGTCACCTTAATAGAACAGAATATTAAACATTTTTGAACCTGTTGTACCTGCTTATGGTCTGTGTTTGTGCCCTTTGCCCCAGTAATCAATCAAGATTTGAGTATTTACAAATGATTTCACAATTGGGAAAAGAGGAATAAATCTAGTGACTTATATTTACATCATCCCTTAGATAATATTTTGTGGAAATAAGCACATCATTAAAAGGCTCCGAATGAATAAATATGTATGGAATGATTTTGTGGTGATGAATTTGCTTTCTTTCCACAACGCCAACTTCGATGCAAGAATAAGTATATAAATATCAATTATGTTTTCTGAATCTATCAATACATTTGTACTAACATATCATTGCTACCTATAATTTTTTTTATCTAGCTAGGTTGCTTACCTTGGTGTTGAAAATTATTCTTACATTTTTGTTACTTCATCTTTGTCCATCAAATTTTCAGTTTGACCTTGCGAAAGGATTGCAGACCTCCACGTTTTCTAATATAGAGTCCTTTTGCAAAAGGGTGCAAACACGCGGAACAGAATAAGAAATTGGCCAGCCTATGCACTTCATTCCATTGTCAATTTTATACCTCACAAAAAGACAAACTTATATTGATAGTTTCTTCGAATATGACAAAATGGCAATCTTCTCAGAGGACAAATATCTTGAATTGCAATCTTTCAAACAGACAAAATCTCATCACAAAGTGAAGGATGAACAAATTGTTTATGTACCCTCATTGAGAAGTACTGCACAACTTACGATGTACAAATTGTACATGCCTATCAAATCTGTCAACTATGTAAGGGAAAGACACTTCAGATTCAAGGTCACCTTCTGAGATTAGTATACCAGCCTTTAAAAAGCTTTTCAAATTGTTACAAAGCTTCATATATTTTGAAAATAATCTCACAGTCTGTATGTTGTACAAAGAAAAGCAATCAATTGAGTGACAGTCTCTTTGTAAAATGACAGTTTTGACGCAAATACAAAGACTCACGAATAGCCTGCCAATCTGACAGGACCGACAAATCTGACATACACAATCGGCTCAGATGAAATAGAATTTAAGAACAATAAGAATGAGGAGAGGACTTAAGAGCGATTATCTGAGAAAATCAACCCGCGACCGGAATGTGGTACGTCACAGAATCGTTTTATATTTTGTGGGATGGAAGTACTATGGCATGAGACTTCAGAAAAATTTTTTGGTCCGGTCAGATTATTGGTTGCCATGGTAACCATGGCTTCATTATTTTGGACAAAATCAGCAAATTTGCAAAAAATGAAAAGTCAAAATTACGCATTTTTAGCTCATATTTCCGCCTTAAAAGTGGTAATATATCGCAGCACTACCCATTTTGTCTGGAATAGTCACTCTTGAACTGAGTAATGGCATTGTATTTTTAAATCTGGGGTCAATGGGGTCTGTGTAATCACGGCCTAAAAAAGGTATCTTCGAGGCTAAGGAGTATTTAAAAAAATTCCCATATTTAAGGGCCTCATATCTTCTATGGAGGTACTAGTTGAGCAAAACCAAGCAGACACATGATGAAACTGACCTTTCCTCTACAAGAATCAATAATAAAATCACGGTGAAACCATAGATTGAGCTTACGAACAAAGGTGGCGCCACCTATGTTTTTGGATATTTTGAGATTTGGCAAAAAAGGCTTTCGATTAAGTGGTGCCACATATACAATTATTGTTTCAGAAATCTCAGATTTATTTTTGGTACATTTCAATTATAAGTCTAACATGGCAGGCCATCACTGTTGCCATGGCAACATTGTAAAGTCAGTAGCAGCGCCCCCAAGTGAGCATGTTTGCCAATTTCCTCAAAAACGCCACTTTTTCATGAAAATAGGCAAGTTTGAAGCCACTGGTACCTGGGTAATGGTAATATATGGCTATATTATATATTGTACCTGGACTGGTCACTCTTTAACTATGAATTGGTATTGTATTTTGAAATCTTGGATTAATAGGGTCTGTGTAGGAAGGGCCCAAGAAATCTATGATTGAAGCTAAGAAAATTGCATAAAATTTCACATTTTTAGAGCTTTTTAGGGGCTCATATCTTCTATGGAGGTATTAGCTGGTGGAAACAAAAGGTACAAACTATGAAACTGACCTTTCCTCTAAATGAATCAATAATAAAATCACGGTGGAACCATATATTTAGCTTACAAATGAAGGTGGCGCCATCTATGTTTTTGCAAGTTTTAAGATTTTACGAAAAACGCTTACAATAAAGTCATGCCACATATACAATTATTGTGTCAGAAATCTCAGATTTCTTTTTTGGTACATTTGATTTATTACTCAAATATGGTAGGCCAGCATTGTTGCCATGGCGGCATTGGTATGCCAGCAGCAGCGCCCCCAAGTGAGCATGTTGCCAGTTTCCTCAAGAACGCCACTTTTTCATTAAAATAGGCAATTTCTAAGCCACTGGTACTTTGGAAATGGTAATATGAGGCTAAATTATACATCGTGCCTGGACTGGTCACTCTTTAACTATGTATTGGTACTGTATTTTGAAATCTTGGATTAATGGGGTCTGTGTTAGAAAGGCCCAAGAAATCTATGTTTGAGGCCAAGAAAATTGTACAAAATATCACATTTCTAGAGCTTTTTGGGCACTCATATCTTCTATGGAGGTATTAGCTGGTGAAAACAAAGGTACACATTATGAAACTGACTATCCTCTTAATGATTCGATAATAAAATCATGGTGGAACCATATATTGAGCTTACAAACGAAGGTGGCGCCATCTAGGTTTTTGCATATTTTGAGATTTCGGCAAAAAAGGCTTTCAGTGAAGTTGTGCCGCATATATAATTATTGTGCCTGATATCTGCAGTTTTTTTCGGGTACATTTCATTTTTTGTCCTAACATATATATAGCAGGTCATCAACATTGTCATGACTGCATTACTAAGTCAGCAGCAGCGTCCCCATGTGACCATGTTTGCCAATTTCCTCAAAAATGCCATTTTACATGAAAGGATAAAGATTGCTTGAGTTGAACATTTGGAGGTATCACTTTGATTTCGGACACTTTGCCCGATCCATTAGCCAAGAGATTGCTATCCAAGTACTGTATTAAGTGCAAGTATTTTGTTCATGACTTCCTTTGTGATCAAAATCATCAGCACTGATATTATCTTAGCATACTCATAGTGTGTTTTTCATATCCTTAAATTTAGGTTCAAATGAGCGGTTGTGTCGAAATCGTATGCTGAACATCGTTAGACAACACAATTTTCTGAGTTCCAATTGTTCAATAATTTTCAAATCTGTCACAGACCTCACTGCTGGTCTTACAATGCATATTGGTAACTTTTGTGAAATATAGTTCACATTTCGCCATATAGCAATAATTCTAGTGAGTTCTTTTTGAAACTTCAGTTCACTCATTGCTCTTCAATAGAAAACTCACCAATGAAAATATTGGTTTTGTTGCATATTGAATTGAATTATTCTTATGAAATTTTAACATAATCGGTACAAGACTTCCAAAAGCTCTCCATTGAATGTTTTTGAAAAAAAAATATTAAGAATAAAGCAGATTTTGATGAAGGTGCATTTTGATACTACAAGAGGATGTACGGTTTTAAGCCATTTTGCAATGTTGCGTTTTTAATGGTGCTCAGTGTAAGTCAGAAAAAGTTGTATTTCAGTCAAATTGAAGGATCTTTCACAGGCCTGTGGTGATGATTTGACTTGAATTTGTGTACCACTTAGTTGGGACTGAGGTCAATCTACCTCTTGCTCTAACATGGACTTTTTCAAATAAAAAGTTCTTAAACAGCAGCAGATCCAATGTCTTTTTAAAAGAAAGAGCTGTCCGACGCAAGCATACCCTTAGCCTCTTATGATTCGTATCTGTATCCTCCATATTGTCTGTTTGTTTTGAAAATGCTCAATTTTCTACTAATTCGAGTCAGAGAAAATGTTTTTAAAATTTGATGTGCTGGTTGATTTCTACAATATACTTTTCAGACACCAGGAATCTTACCCAGTGGAAATCAGGCCTCATAAAGAATGCTTTGGCCAAATTTCATAAAATTCTTATCTATTTGAAATTTTGTGTGAAGTGTGAGATTCAACTTTAAGAATACCTAAATTAGAAGAGCAAATAACATATTGATATGGGGTAACAGGTCTAAATATAAATTAAATTGAAAATATTGTTGGAAAGAAACAGTTTTCATTAAAAATTTAAATTTCTTGTTATATTTGTCGGTGAGAACCAGTGTCTCGAATTGGGCCATTTTCAAGAAAAAAAGGCATTTTTGAGGAAATTTGTCTTGGGGGTACGGTTGACAAGCAACAGTGATAGACTGCCATGTTAGGGCAACAAATGAAATGGTACATATCATGTACCAGAAAATAATCTGAGATTTCTGACACAGTAATTGTATGTGTGGCACCACTTTATTGCAAGCCTTTATTGCAAGATCTCAAAATGTGCAGAACATAGGTGGCGCCACCTTTTTTCATAAGCTCAAACTATGGTCCACCATGATTTTATTGTCGATTAATGTAGAGGAAAGGTCAGTTTTATCATGTGTACCCCAAATTTCCCCTTGCACACCAATAGAAATATGAGGCTTAAAATATGTGCAATTTCATTCCCGTTTTTTAGCCTCAAACGCAGATTTCTTTGGCCCTTCTGACACAGAGCCCATTAATCCAAGAGTTCAGAATACAACACAAATACACTTGTTAAAGAATGACCAGTCCAGGCACAGTACTAGATATAGCCATATATTACCATTTACCAGGTACCAGTGGCTTCAAACTTGCCTATTTTCATGAAAAAGTGGCATCTTGAGTTTTCTAAAACAAAAATTGTATATATGGCATTACTTCATTGAAGGCCTTTATCGGAAAATCTCAAAATATGCAACAACATGAATGGTGCCACCTTCATTTGCAAGCTCAATATATGGTTTCACCATGATTTTATTATTGATTCATTTAGAGGAAAGGTCTGTTTCATAATGTTTACCTTTTGTTTCCACCAGCTAATACCTCTAGAGCTCTAAAAAGGTGATATTTTGTGTGATTTTCTTGGCCTCAAACATAGATTTCTTGGGCCTTTCTAACGCAGACCCCATTAATCCAAGATTTCAAAATACAATACCAATACATAGCTAAAGAGTGACTAGTCCAGGCACAATGTATAATTTAGCCATATATTACCATTTCCCTGGTACCAGTGGCTTAGAAATTGCCCATTTTCATGAAAAAGTGGCGTTTTGGAGGAAACTGGCAATATGCTCACTTGGGGGCGCTGCTGCTGGCATACCAATGCCGCCATAGTACAATGCTGGCCTACCATATTTGAGTAACAAATCAAATGTTCCAAAAAAGAAATCTGAGATTTCTGACACAATAATTGTATATGTGGCATGACTTTATTGTAAGCGTTTTTCGTAAAATCTTAAAACATGCAAAAACATAGATGGCGCCACCTTCATTTGTAAGCTAAATATATGGTTCCACCGTGATTTTATTATTGATTTATTTAGAGGAAAGGTCAGTTTCATAGTTTGTACCTTTTGTTTCCACCAGCTAATACCTCCATAGAAGATATGAGCCCCTAAAAAGCTCTAAAAATGTGAAATTTTATGCAATTTTCTTAGCTTCAATCATAGATTTCTTGGGCCCTTCCTACACAGACCCTATTAATCCAAGATTTCAAAATACAATACCAATTAATAGTTAAAGAGTGACCAGTCCAGGTACAATGTATAATATAGCCATATATTACCATTACCCAGGTACCAGTGGCTTCAAACTTGCCTATTTTCATGAAAAAGTGGCGTTTTTGAGGAAATTGGCAAACATGCTCACTTGGGGGCGCTGCTACTGACTTTACAATGTTGCCATGGCAACAGTGATGGCCTGCCATGTTAGACTTATAATTGAAATGTACCAAAAATAAATCTGAGATTTCTGAAACAATAATTGTATATGTGGCACCACTTAATCGAAAGCCTTTTTTGCCAAATCTCAAAATATCCAAAAACATAGGTGGCGCCACCTTTGTTCGTAAGCTCAATCTATGGTTCCACCGTGATTTTATTATTGATTCTTGTAGAGGAAAGGTCAGTTTCATCATGTGTCTGCTTTGTTTTGCTCAACTAGTACCTCCATAGAAGATATGAGGCCCTTAAATATGGGAAATTTTTAAAATTCTCCTTAGCCTCGAAGATACCTTTTTTAGGCCGTAATTACACAGACCCCATTGACCCCAGATTTAAAAATACAATGACATTACTCAGTTCAAGAGAGACTATTCGAGACACAATGAGTAGTGCAGCGATATATTACCACCTTTCAGGTGGAAATATGAGCTAAATATGCATAATTTTGACTTTTCGTTTTTGCCAATTTACCTCATTTGGCCCTAAATAATGGAGCCATGGTTACCATGGCAACCAATAATCTGACAGGTCCAAAATTTTTCTCGAGAACTCCTATCCCATAATACTTCAATCCTACAAAGTATGAAACAATTCCGTGACGGGGCACATTCCAAATTTTCTGGAAATCGGTTGATTTTCTCTGATAATAATTATTGCTCTTAAGTTTTTCTAGATGAATACATCAATTTTCAAATAATGAAATAATTGGATAGAAGATTACCAAATGGTGAAATATAAGATAAGATCTTACAACGTGTTGTGAGTTTCAGGTCACAAAAACAGTCTATAGTGATTGGAAACAATTAGCATTGAGAAAAAAACGAAAGGCTGACAAGCAATGGCCTATGGCCATGAAGTAATACTACTTTGGACGAGTGTACTCGGTGTTGACACTTAGTGATAGAAACTGGGATGGAAATATTAGATACATGGATTGGATCTGTATTCAATCATAAAAAAGTAAAACAATAATTTTAATACAAAATAATAGAACTTCTAGTTGCAAGGAAACTGTGTGGAACTATTTATCAATAAGACTGGATCAAACAAACTGTTCAAAAAGTTTTAATCAATCTGAGCACTGATAAATTTATTTCTCTCTGTCTCATGGAATGCAAAATCTCCACTGCAGGGCATGCTCCATCACCAAGGACAACATTCTGTTACTACAGAAGCTATCCTATTATGGGATGGTTGCTATGATGCTGCAGGGTTACTAGGGTGCCACATTACCTTCAGGACGTTCCATCATTTAGGAATGATGGATTGTGCATCAAATGAAATCAAGCCAAATGTACTCACATTATTTCTTATGGCTGCTGACAGATGAAGATTTAGCTTTAAGATTTAGGCATATTTATCTGAATTATCTGAAGGATATGTGGCTTAACCTTAACTTAGTTGAAAAAAATTAATGTTCGAACTTTCTGATCTACAACGCTGTGAGAAGTTGAACATTTCAAAATAAGGTGCTTCATATCATATCACCTTCTTCAGTGCTCAACCAAAAAAGTAACCTATCTGGATTTAATTGGTTTGTTAAGCTTACGACATTCAATATTAATGCTACCTTTTTTTTCTTCTCAAACAAATTTTTGTCTTGCTTTCCAGAGACAAAAAGGATAACCTCTGATGTTTCCGACATTGTGTCTTTGAGAGTTTAGTAAGAAGGGAATTGGAAGATAAAAGTTATGACATGTTTCAGATTTCAATTGGTGACATGACTCTGAGAGGAGCTGATGCTCCGATAATTGGGTCAGTAAATCTGGTATAATGAGCTGTAACATCTTGTAACATGACATTTATTCTGTTACAAGACATTTATTTTATTTTATTACTGTCCAGCACCCATCATTAGGAAGCAATAATGCCAATATCCCTGTAACAGTAATACCAGTGCTGGATGATGAGAAGAAACAGCAGCATGAAGATTGAATTTGGGATAAAATTTATTTTTTGTCCTACACATTTACCTTCTGAGTTGAATTTGTACTTTACTTGTGCGTGTACTTACATTTTCTGCCTCATGAGTTTCTTTTCTGACTTTGTCATATCAGTTGCGTGACAAAAAATAATCACCTCACACCAAAAAGCCTTACAGACATGTCCCCATGAAAAGTGACAGCACCGTTTTCCTGGATGTCTCGTTAGGCAGAAAGTCATACTTGTTACATTTCTCTGAGTTGTAATAGTTAAGTTTTTGCCACAGTGCTGCATGATGCTGCCAAGTTATAAAACATATGCAGACATCAGTGTGCATGTTGTTGCTCAAAATGCTATTATATTACAACACCTCACATAATGTTTATCAACACCTGACATCACAACTTCGTAACAATTTAAAAACAGCAGATGTAACATGAATACATATATTTCTGCTGAATTGCATGCTCAATTTTGCGAAGCTTTCAGACTCTTCAAACAAAGTAATGAGGCAGAAGGGGCTGTCACAGCATGTAACTGTTTACTTATATTTCCATTTGTCTAACTGTCAACACACATTTTCTACACAACTCTCCAACTATCCTTCACATCATTAACTATGTTATAATAAACAAAGAGTCGCCTTCATATTGCCTCTTGATCCCTTTTCTTACACTAAATAAGAATGTTGGAGAAAACCTATTTTAAAATGGCAAACTTGTTGTCATATGACATATATTTGTTTATCAGGGAATGTTTCATTGCCTGATGGCTATTTCATTTCTTTCCTCAGTTTGAAGCTGCTTTCTTCTTGTCTCCTTGTCTTCCTATCTGTTCCTTTAGTAGTCTAAGAGTGTTTTGTTTGTCTTGTATATTGCTTGTTCGCCAGCTTCTTGGTTTGTGTTGTGTATACACCTTGTTTGTTATGTATATGTTCTGGCTTCGATATTTTTTGGTATGGTCTTCAAAGGAAGCGTTTTCTTCGCACTTCAAATATGCAACTGACTTTTTAATGCAGAAAAACTTCAGCTTTGCACACTATGCTTCTCAAACTTTCACCTACCGGGTGAAGTTTGGATTCTGCTCTTACAAGTTTCATATTCTTCTTAGATTGTCTTCCCATCTGTTAGGATAATCAGTAATATGAGTCATTCGTCCGTTCAAGTATACAAGCTTCCGTCGTCATGATATCAGAATAATGTGCACATGAAGTCAAATGCATGACATCTCATCTCCATGCACAAGTTTTCTTAAAGTGCTTTTTATCATGTGCATTATGTTATATATCAACTTCTGGCTATCATTCAAAATGGTGTTATTATTGAGCCTTTCTGTACATCATCAATTTTAATTTGAGGCACTGTGTGTTCTATAAATCTTTCTGGATTTAATTTGTTTCTTTGCCAGTGTTGCCCATCCAAGATTCATGTATTTTCACTGAATTTTTTACCAAATCTACCTCAATTTGGATATCTGAGAAAAAATCATATCACTTCTGTACAGAACTATTTGTCTGTATTTTATTCAGAACACTCTGTGCATCTGTCTGCACTTCTTATTTCTTATTTCTTGCATCTTTGGGCTCGTCCATATATTGCTGTTGATCTGACAGATCGTGACCACACATACGCAGTAAAGTGCATGAAGAAGCACAGTGCTGCAACGGTGTAGCCAGAAGCCTATAAGAAGGCAGAGCTAAGAAAGATCACTTTTCTGGCATGGGCTGCCTGATACAGTGTGTGCGCAGGACTTATAGGACTGTGGAAGCTGCAAGAAAATCAAGACATAATACACCTCAAATGCTGTGAACACAGCATGAAGAAATACGGTGCTGCAGCGATGCAGCCAGAAGCTTATGAGAAGGTATAGCTGAGAAAGATCACTTTCTGACATGGACTGCCTGATGCTGTGTATGCGCAAGACTTATGGCACATGCGAAAGACTGCAAAAAAATCAAGCTGCGATGCACTTGGCAATATGTACTGTGGTCTAAAACCGTTCATCAAGAAATATGGCTTGGAAGTGGTTTGACCAGAAGCATATAAGCTGGTGCAGCTGAGAAAGATCACTTTCTGGCATGGACTGCCAATAAAGTACATGTGAAAGATTTATTGTATCTTACAAAGACAGCAACAAAATTATTCAATCCTCTATAGTGTATCAGAAAATATGGTGCTAATGCATTGCCATATCATGATGAAGCGTGTGAGACTGTAAAGCCGAAAAAGATTGTTTGCAAGAATCAGAACCAATACTCACAATGAAATGACAACTGGCAGAAGTCTTAGGCAACACCAAGACTGAAAGAGATAACATTCCATCATTCTACCAGTCAAGACAGTCTCAGTGAGAATGTCAGAGACATTGTACTTTCTGCTGTGCTCCACGCTAGTTTATAGTCCAGGGAAGTTTATTTCTTGTCAGGATATTTCTTGCAGGAAGAAAGGTGATTATTCTGGCGCAAACACAAACTGTTCAATAAATTGTCGAAGGCCCAAGAGACTTCAGAATCAGAGACTGGGTGGCCAATGGCAATTGCAATAGTGATTCTTACAGAGCCACACAGCCTACAGCCTCATACGCAGTATTGCTTTAAAGCCATTACTTATTCACTCTGTTGTACCGCTTTCTATTTCTTTGTCATTCTTTGTAAAAAGAGATTGTTTAGTGTAGATGGCTGGAGATGAAACCTATCGGTTGTTGTCCCATGATGCCTCCACATATTGGCATCATTGGCTCAAAATATTGTCGCAAGATGAAAAAAAAAATGCTATAAATGATAGAGGCATGCAGCAATAGGACATATGTTTGTTGATCTGAGAATGTTTGATTGCCTGATAGCTATTTCCTTTCTTTCCTCACTTTGAAGCTGCTTTCTTTCTGTCTCCTCATCTTTCTCTCTGTTCCTTTAGTAGTCTAAGAGTGTTTTGTTTGTCTTGTATATTGCTTGTTTGCAAGCTTCTTGGTTTGTGTTGTGTGTAAGCTGTGTTTGTTATGTATATCTTCTGTCTTCCACATTTTTGGAGGATCTCAAAGCAATCTTTTTCTTTGCACTTCAAATATGCAACTGCCTTTTTATTCAGGAAAACTTTGGTTTTTTTCAAGATCCTCAAAATTTTGTCAACCTGGCAATGTTTTGTATTCTGTTCATACAAATTGATTGGTCTCTTCATATAGCATTCCCACCTGCCTGTTGGTGAAGATAATGAGTATTATTAGTCATTCATCTGGTTAAGAATATGAGCTTTCCTAATTATATCAGTCTCATGAGCACAAAAAACTAAATCCATGTCCATGCACAAGGCAAATGTCAAAATGCTATTCAACAAGTGCATTGTGTTATACATCTTCTTCCTAAACATCTGTGAAACAAAACCACCTGCTCCATGCAGTCTGACTATCATTCAAAGATATATAATTATGGACTCCTTTTGGGCATCATCGATTCTGAATTTGAAGAATTGCATGTTTTGAATATCTTTCTGACAGCAGGGACGCACGGTGAATGTGTTTCTTTGCTGGTGTTGGCCTGATCCAGACAAAATTTGCAGATATTTCTCAGTCCTCATATCTGAGCAAAACGGATATATCACACCTGTACAGAACTGTTTGAGTTTCATTCAGCACAGTCTGTGCATCTGTCTGCATTTCTTCTGTCTTACTTCTGGCTTCTTTGGGCTCTACCATGTGTTGCTGTTGATCTGACAGATCGTGACCACACATACGCCACAAATTTTGTGATAAAGTGTATGAAGAAGCACAGTGCTGCAACCGAGCAGCAAGAAGCCAAAAAGAAGGCAGAGCTAAAAAAGATCACTTTCTGGCATTTTTTGCCTGATACAGTATATGCGATCAAGAAATATGGTGTGGAAGTGGCTTATACAGTGTGTGCGAAAGAATTACAAAATATGCCAAAGACTGCAAAAGACTGCAAGAAATCAAGACATCACACACTGCCAAAATGCCTATACAGCAGCCATGGAAAAGTGCGACAGTATAGTGTGCAAGTGGTGCAACCCAAAGTCTATAAGCTGACAGAGTTGAGAAAGATCACATTATGGCATGGAGCACTTTTATGAAGTGTATGTGGATTCTGGGAGGCTTATTGCTGCAGAAAAAGACAAGGAAATGATACACTGCCAATAATAGGGGTCTTAAAGTGTGTCAGAAAATATGACGGTACAGTGTAAAGCCTGCAATATCAGAATCATGGTGTATATTGCACCATTATTTTATCTGGGGGAAAACTATGTACAAGAAAATCCAAACACAATACATTGCCTATGTTATACAGAAGGCTCATTGTGAGCTATGTGAGGTGTGTGAGCTGTGAAGGAATACAATATTAGAAGAATTCTTTTGTGAAGTAGACATAACCATGTGCAGTTTTGCCCATGCAAGATACACGAATGTCCACTGCAATTTTTTCCTGGTCTGTTTCCATTTGTGTATCTGAGCAAAAAATATAACACGACAGCACAAAACTAATGGTCTGTGTCTGCATTCCGCAGTTACGGTGCATATGTCTGCACTTCTTCTTTCTTACTTCTTGCATTTTGTGGTTTGTCTACAAATTGCTGTTGATCTGACAGACCGTGACCATACATACACCACAAAGTGCATGAAGGAATATGGTGCTGCAATGGAGCAGCGAGAAGCCTATGTATAAGAAGGCGTAGCTAAGAAAGATCACTTTCTGGCATGTTCTGCCTGATACAGTGTATGCGCAAGACTTAGAGCACATGCGAAAGACTGTGAAAGACAGCAAGAAAATCCGGCTGTAATGCACTCGGCAATATGCACAATGGTCTGAAAAAAGTCAATCAAGAAATATGGTGTGGAAATGGTCGGACCAAAGTCCTATAAGCTAGTGGAGCTAAGAGAGATCACTTTCTGGCATAGACTGCCTATGAAGTGCAAACGAAATACATATTGCATCTTAAGAAGACAGCAACATAATAATACATTTGTCTATGGTTTGACAGAAATATTGTGCTGTATAGGTGCAAAACCTGTGAGAGAGTAAAGCTGAGTGACATCATTTTTTAGCTTCATCTATAAAGTCAGTGTTAAGGCTTGCTTTATCTGAGAAATACACCACGAAATCCAAATCTATGCAATGCGCTAGTGCCCCCTTTGAAGTGTGAAGCAATACTTTGTTGAGAAAGAACTTTTGGGAAATAAAATGAAACTCAATGTAGAAAAAAACAGACCGCATCAAATTAGCAGAATCAATGCTCACAATGAAAGGACCTTTATGCACAGCCAGACTTCTACTGTGAAGTCCTGAACAATACCAAGACTGAAACAAAAAAGCTTTGCACTGGGCCAAAAGTCTCAGTGAGACACACAGTTCTTCTATAATATTGACTGCGTCAAGCCAGTTTATGGCAAAAGGTGATTGTTCAGGCGCAAGCCCAAAAGAGTCCACTAAATTGTCAAGGGCCCTGGAGACTTCAGAATATGACCAAGGTAGGTAGATAGGTAGATTTTATTTTCAAGTATCAGATATTTCATACTTGCGGAAAATTACAAAGGCTGGTCAGCCCGGTGGACAATGGCAGTTGCAATAGTGATTTTTACAGAGGCACACAGCCTACAAGCTACAGTATTAGAATGGTCCAGCCTCTTTGAATAAGATGGAATGACCAATAGCTGGAGGGCCTTTCATTCAGCTTGTTCTGAAAAAAGTTATGACATGTTTAAGATTTCACATACATGGTGACATGTAGGAAAGGGACCCATCTGTTGAATGTGTCAGTAAATCTAGCCTAATGGGCAATGACATTCTGCAAGAAGAGATATCCCTTTATTTTATTACAATCTGGGTCCCCTCATGTAGGCTCATTATAGGGACTATAGGGCAATAGTGTCCATATACCTCGTAACAGTGACACCAAAACTAATTAGTGCTGGTAGCACAAAGACTCAAGACCAATTGAAACACGAGGAAAGTGGATTGGAAAAATGAGAAACCATGCTGTTTATATTGTCAAGAAAGAGGGAAAAGAAGCTCAAGAGCAACACAATATCATGTCAATATACTTATAAGAAGCAACGGCATTACAGAGATAAATTTTGATTTCTTATAATGCTCTCAACTAAGCAAGGGTTATGTGTAACTCAAGCCGCTAGTGCAATGACTGGCCTGACCGGGTTTTAGACATGGATCCTACAGCTAGAGTGCAAAGCAAGCTGTGCGAGCCATTAGGCTATGGAGCCACAAATTTTAGAACATACCATAGTTGGCAGGCAATATCACAATACATAGTATTAAAAGAAATTGGATTTTCATGCAGAGTATGAAAAAATATAAACAATTTCTCATTTCGCCACTTCTTTTGTTTTTCATGGTCTTTTTCTCTTAGTACTTCCATTTGCAAGTAGAGATCTGCATGGTTTGCACACTTTCTGTCTTTCTACTTCCTTTTTTGACATCTCGGTGTTTGTGATATCAGTTGCGTGCCAAAAAAATAATCATCTCACACCAAAAAGCGTCACTGACATCTTCCAACTAAAAAGTGACAGAACCGTTTTCCTGGATGTCTCGTTAAGCAGAAAGTCACAGTTAGTCTTGTTACATTTTTGAGTTTTTGTTACAGTTTTGCATGATGCTACCAAGTCTTGGAACATAAAAGAGATTTCTCAAGATGATGTCTCCACATATTGGTATCAATGCCACAAAATATTGCCACAAGATGATAAGCACCATAAATGATAGGGGCATACAAAAGTATGATATATATTACGGTTGTCTAATGGGTAAATGTGGGACATAAAGATATGTACACCCGAGAATGTCAATGTACAACGAGGCCGTAAGGTCGAGTTGTACATGACATTCGAGGGTGTACATATCTCATGTCCCACAATTTACCCATTAGACAATTGTTTTGTACCATGAAACCCCTTATTATCACAAGAAAGTTATGAAAATTATGAAAATTACGAACCAAATTCTGTTTGAAAAAATTTAATCAGAAACGTTTTCAGAGACTTCACTTTTACAAAAAAAATTATTTTCAAGGAATCAGTAACTACCATTTTCACCCCCCTCCCTTTTTTTTAGAGATACAAAATCTTTACCACAAAAAAGAAACAACTGTTACTGATGATGTGAAAGAGAGGTTGAAAGACGTCGCCATGGTGACACCATTGTGATGTCGCATTTCATGCTCCAGTGTCAATAAATGAGGCACCAAACCATTGGACATGACTTTATGTACAATGGTGTACATAATGCTAATTTTCACTGTTGAGTGGTACAAATATATATGTTTGTTGATCTGAGAATGTTTGATTGCCTGATAGCTATTTCCTTTCTTTCCTCATTTTGAAGCCGCTTTCTTTCTGTCTCCTCACCTTTCTTTCTGTTCCTTTAGTAGTCTAAGAGTGTTTTGTTTGTCTTGTATATTGCTTGTTTGCAAGCTTCTTGGTTTTTGCTGTGCGTAAGATCTGTTTGTTATGTATTTGTTCTGTTTTCCATATTTTTTATGTGGTCCTAAAAGCAATATGTTTCTTTGCACTTCAAATGCGGCACACAGATATTTGTTAAAATAATAAGATCTGTACAAGATCCTTTAAAAACTTTCTTTAAATTGGCTACATCACTTATTCTTGTAACATAAATTATATACAAATTATGTTGGATGTGTGTACATGAACATTGCTGAAACTAGCAATAGCCAAGGTGTTATTCAACAAGCGCATCAACATTATGCTTCTGCAGAGTTCTTCAAACACATCAGTAAAGTTGAACCAACTGTCATTCAGAAATTGTTGAGCCCACTCATATGGCATGTATTCGTTTTGGCGCACTTCTATTTATTCTAATTCTGTCTTGATACGTTGCTAGTCTTTTTTCTGTCCGGATCTTGTGGTCCGCTGCTCTGTCTGATTGCAAATATCTGTCCTCATATATACAGCGAAACGAAAAAAGACATATCACGGCAGCCAAGAACAGCTTGTCTGTGTCTGCATTCCGCACACTCTGTGCATCTGTCTGCATTTCTTCTCCCTTACTTCTTGCATCTTGGGGCTGGTTCATATATTGCTGTTGATCTGACAGATCGTGACCACACATACACAGCAAAGTGATGAAAGAAGCCCAGTGCTGCATTGGTGCGGCCAGAAGCCTAAAAGGAAGCAGAGCTAAGAAAGATCACTTTCTGCAATGGACTGGCTTATGTAGTGTATGGCAAGATGTATAGCACATGCAAAGGACTAAAAGACTGCAGGAAAAGCAAGATAGAACACATTGCTGATACAGCAGCCATGCAAATTGTGTCTAGTATGATGCAAGTGGTGCGACCCAAAGCCTGTAAGCCAGTGGAGTTAAGAAAGATCACATTCTGGCTTGGAGTGCCTTATGAAGTGCCTTATGAAGTGCCTTACGAAGTGTATGTGGACTGTGAAAGGCTTATTGCCGTAGCAAAAGACTGCAAGAATATGACACACTGCCAATATAGTGGTCTCAAAGTGTTTCAGGAAATATGGTGATACCTTGGTGTAAACTGCTGATGGTGTACCATGGCCAGAGACTTAGTTTATCTGAGAAAGACTACAAGAAAATCCAGACACAATACACTGCCTATAGTATGCAGAAGGCTCTTTGTATAAGATATGTGAGCTGTGAAGCAATACCATGTTTGGAGAATACATTTGCAAAGTAGATTGTAAGTCTGTATCAAAAAATAGACCACGTGCAGTTATTTTGCACCTCGTAATGGCAGAACCACTGCACACAATGAAGGGAAAATTGTACAGAGCTAGACTTCTATTTAAAGTGTAAGACAACATCAAGATTGAAAGAGGCAACATTGCACTGTTCCAATAGTATACCAGACGAAACAGGTCTCAGTGAAAACACCAGAACTGTTCTACTTTCAGCTGTGCTCCGCGCCAGTTTATGGTCTAGGCAAGTTTATTTCTTGTCAAGATATTTCTTGCAGGAAGAAAGGCGATTGTTCTGGCGCAAACACAAACAGTTCAATAAATTGACAAAGGCCCAAGAGACTTCAGAATCAGAGCCAGGGTGGCCAATGGCAATTGCAATAGTGATTCTTACAGAGGCATACAACCAAACAGCCTGCGCACTGCTGTATAGGAATTTGTCAAGGCTCTATGAGTGCGAGAGAGTCAGAATTTCTTCTGGGTGGTCTGCTCTTAATATTTAAGTGCCAGCAAATATTGGTTTGATCTACCTATTTTTGGTAAAAAGGTACTTAATAATTGTAAGTGCAACCCTCTTACGCCATAGTCAGTTGCTCAAGCGAGTTGATGATGAGATGAGAGAGCAGGATTCTTCTAGTTAGTTTGTAAGATTAATTTTGCTAAACGATATACATAATAATTATATATCACATGTGTGGGATCCTTTGCTACTCACAAGCATAACCAAGTTGATGTTTACCATGAAGATGTGTAAATTAATTGTTATGTTACAAGGAATTTTACCAAGGACCTTTGGTGGAGCAAGTCATTGCATCTGTGACTGTGTGACTACTATCTTAAGTAGTCAACTCTGTGACTGTGTGACTACTATCTTAAGTAGTCAACTCTGGCTAACTGAGTGTTGTGTTAAGTGTTCAGAGTTTGTTGAATAGATGGGCGAGTGAGTTTGTTTGAGTGAGTTTGTGTTTTTCACCCCATCAGCACCGGTGTGGACTATTTAGAGGGGAATAGATGGTGGAAATAGAGCCAGAATTATATTTATACTGAATTGTAAAAATCCTGCCAATGTTAACCTGAGACACATTTGCATGTAGGTGACATTATTTGTCCTATCAAACACTTCACATCAGCTTATGTCAGCATCAGAAGAAACAAATCTACCAACTTGTTACACAAGACAATGCAAGCAATAGAGAAAACCCAATATGAAGAATTTGTCATAAGCTGTCAAGAGCTTTATTTAGTCTTGGCAACCATCCTGGGCAATCTTTGTGAGCCGCAAGTAGACCTACAGGAGACGCGATAGGCCGCGCTATGCTGCGAAATTGTTCGGAAGCCTCGGGGGACCACAGGCTAATATCAATACGTCCCCGAGAGCTTAAGTTAACCAGCGTAGCCTAATAGACGGCTCGTGCCAAGAAAGGTCATTTTTCCTCCCGAAAGATTTTTTATTGATTCGATGATAATGTTAAGCAAACGAGAGAGATTGAGTAAGTCATGAAAGGCCAACGTTTCATCCCCAGAGATTCCTTGGAGGAAAAAGAGACTCTTACAAGAGCGTTATGAAATTTACTGCCTCAGTGGAAAGAGGCTCTCGGCAAGTCTCAGCCAGACTTGCAACTTACACAGACAGGTTATAGAATCTGATGTAGTGTGAAAAAGGATAAGTAGAAAGGGAATATTTAAGGATAAAATTAATAACCGTTTTTATCCATCGGAGCTTCAAGGTCTATTATATTTGCAGCAGACAATATCAACAAGTGCAGAGCAAAATCAATTCCTTTCTGCAGACTTCACTGTTAAGTCGTATGCATATCCTGCCTGTGATTTAGTACATGTAAATATTCAGAATTCAGATTATTTTTGTCAATGCCCTATTTTAGATGCTTTATTGCACTGTATCAGGTCAGCTTAGCTGCCATGGCTCTTTCTTTTATTAAACTACTAACTTTATTCACAAAGGATCAGTGTCACTTACAATAGTTCTGCTATTTTTTCTAACCAAATGTGTCATATTCTACGTTTTTGTTTAACAGAGAAACAAATTCTGGAGAGAGTGATTTGCGCTTCATATTCTTGTGCATTAAAAATGTATGGAATAATGCTCTCGTACATGTACATCACTAAATTTTGTAAAAAATACTTTTCAAACTTTGACCAGACTGAGGGTATGTTTCCATCAATCCATCAGAGAAGAGTGACATTCCACTTTTAAACCATCCTAGTGGCAGTACACTAAGCCAGGGACATTCCGTCTTGACTTACTTTTGCAAAGCGCATCAGACAAGCCACTCCGAGTAGCCTTGACCCTTTGCACTGACTTTTAACTTCTGAAGTTGACCCCCTTAGCTTGCAGACTGATCGCTCACTTTGGCAAAAAGCCCCCTGTCCTTTTAATTGGCAGAAATTGGGCAGCTCAAACCTGCGCTGCATTACTGAAGGACTTCACTTTGATCGGCTAAAACACCACAGGAAGCTTTGTGACCAACTAATAGCAAAGTAAAGTAGTGGCCTAAGAGGATATCCTTGCGGCATAAAGCGAGTCATACATTTGGGAAGCTGACGTTGCAGTTACATTGTAAGTTACATTGTAAGCCATGACTACAAGTGAGTCTGTTGTAGTTGCTTGTAAAGATATTGTACAGTGTAATAATTATACTATAGGAAGTGAGATTCGTGCCGGTAAATATATTGTGCCTTATCAAGATTGCAAAACAGGAAAACTGCAAAATTCGTCCATTTTATGAGACGACTTCGGATCTAAAGTCAATGTCAGACCTATGGTCAGTTTGAACTATGCCTTACAATTATTTGGAATATCTTGTCTAATAATTATTCATTCCCTTTACCGCTCACTGCAAAATTTGAATTTTGAATCAGGTCAAGAGATTGAGTGAGATGGTCGCACAATTTTTTAGGTGACCCATGCAACATTCCTTGTTTTAAATTATGATAACCACCTCACTGAATCGTTTAAGCAGACAGAAAAGTTCAAATTTTACCGTGTAGCAAATAAATACTAAGAAAAAGTGTCTGTAAAATTGGCAGGTCTACAGATAGCTCTTTTTTTGGAATCCATCTACCTTGATAATCTAATAGAACAATGGAAAATGCTTGGAATGACATCACAACGACAACAAGTCATGCGATGTGACAAGAAACCCTTCAAAATTGGCATAGATAATTGTAGCAATAACACATAGCTTCAAAATCCCATGGAATTTGTCAAAATCTGATAGTTCCTTGCCTGCGAGTCCATCTATGTAATTGCGGAATGATGGGCTGTGATGAGTCCCTGTCAGAATTTGCCTAACAATGGCTTGCATGCGAAGGAGGAAAATGAACATTTTTCGTGACATTTTTTCTCCCTTTCAAAGTCTGTCATGGCAGTGTCATGCCATCACATTTTGCAAATTTTGACATTTTCGATAAAGTCTTGAAAAAAGCAGCATGAAAAGCTTGCTTTATAAGACTTCTTAAGATCTATGTAGTGTATTGATGTGTCATTCTGTTTTTGTGTTTTCGTCTTTAAGTCGCTTTTTCTTTGACAGCCTCGGTGAAAGTTTCTACAAGTCAGGCGAATGAAAAAGGTGACAGCCTGACAGGTTTAGTGAAAACATGTGAAAGTCAAAACATGAAAATTGACAAGCCTAAGATAAAGCAGACTGCAAAGGGAATGTATCAATGTGTATACTTTTATGGATGTCAAGATATGC
Source organism: Platynereis dumerilii (assembly GCA_026936325.1). Classification (NCBI taxonomy): domain Eukaryota; kingdom Metazoa; phylum Annelida; class Polychaeta; order Phyllodocida; family Nereididae; genus Platynereis; species Platynereis dumerilii. The sequence continues at coordinate 23,302,607 of JAPTHN010000014.1, read as the reverse complement.
TAAGACTCTTATGTCTTACAAGCAAGACATGTGTACTCTTGAGCGGTCTGCTCCAAAATGCACTGATCCACTGATGCATGGCACTGAATCATGGATGAATGATGATGACTAGTCTTGTAGTGATCGACGAAAATATCACCGATAATCATCGCCACTATCAACATCGATTTTGTTTTTTTGCAACAATTCAAAATCGATTTGGTCTCTTTCTAATTGTATGAAGACTATTTGCTCCAGAGTTTTAAAGCTCTTGAAGAAATCTATTTAACATATGAAGAATTCCATTTGTACGGCTTGTGACATAGTTCAATAATTGTCAAGATTGAGTTAATTTCTCAGAGAGAAAAATAATCGATTTAGAATCGATTATCCAATCGGAAGGGTCATCCGATAATCGATGTTGAAAATCAAACCGATTCCCATCACTAATGATGACACCTGGTGGCTCATTCAAACGGTGGTAAGATAGACTCTCAGTCTAAAGTTGCGGTCTGACAGAAGCCTATGGTTTTCTTGAATTATCCTGTACCATATAATATTGAGAATATCTTGTCTAATAATTCCTCATCCCTTTACCTGGCAGAGATGTTCTTGGCAAGTAAACACTCAAATGTGCAAGTGTAAAGTTTGCAGGCCTACAATTGGTTTTTTTTGGATTCCATCTTTCTTGAATCCTCACAGAACAATGGAAAATTCTTGGAAAGACATCACAACAACAAGTTATGTGTCAAAAAACCCTTCGAAATTGGCATAGATAATTGTAGCAATAATATATAGCTTCAAATTCCCATGGAATTTGTCAAAACCTGATAGCTCCTTGCCTGAGAGTGCATCTATGTAATTGCAGAATGATGAGCCGTGAGTAGTCCATGTCACAATTTCCCTTACAATGGCTTGCATGCGAAGGATGAAAATGAACATTTTTTGTGACATTTTTTCTCCCTGTCAAAGTCTGCCATGGCAGTGTCATGCCATTATTTTGCAAATTTTGACATTTTCGAAGGAGTTTTTAAAAAAGCGCACAAAGAGCTTGCTTCATAAGACTTCTTAAGGTCTGTGTAGTGTATTGATGTGTCATTCTTTTTTTGTCCTTAAGTCGCTTTTCTTTGACAGCCCCAGCGAAAGTTTCTACAAGTCAGGTGAATGAAAAATGTGTCTGTTTTTGACAGGTTTAGCGAAAAACATGTGTAAGTCAAGTGATGAAAAAGGTACAATATATTTAGGGTAAATCAGACTGCACAGAGAATACATTAATGTGCATAGGGCTAAAAATGAAGAATGTTGAGATACATAAAAACTATCTATTTCTTCCTTAAAATAACGAATCGGAAACCAAAGGTATGCAGTCTCTGCTCCCTAAACGTCTGCTTATCAACCTGGGGAGATATTAATATAAATCAGGCTTAAAATGTACATCATTGAAGATAGACTGTTCAATTTATAAGATGATTTGTTTTCATCTTCGATTCTACTAATCTTTCTTGTTGATGAATTATCTGTAATAATTGCCATTTCTATTTGCCATTAAAAGATAACTGTTGTAAAATTCCCTGGATGTTTCATTCTTTCATTTGCTAGCAGTCTGCATTTTGTTGACATGCTGTCATGAGAATCAAAGACAATCAGCTTCTGACTCTAACATGATATCAAAATATTGCCTCTTTCAAAAACAAAATTTGATCTGATAAATTGGTAGCTAGAATTTCAACTGGAACTAGGCATCCAGCGCAACATTTAATTAAATCATTCTGACTGCTAAAGGATGTAATTAATAACGTAATATATTCGCAAAACGAAAAATCCAGACTGCAATAAAAGTGATCATATCTCAATGCAAAATCATCTAGATATTTGTAGTTGCCAGATAAATCTGTTGCCATGGAAATGCTTATCGTAAACACCAGAATAACTGATATTCACCTAAAATGTAACTAATTGTCATTCGGGAATAAGAATGTTCGCAGATTTTTTATGAAGAGTAACGTTTAATGTTAGGCTGACTTCAGCCACAAACCACATTCATTATTGACACAATATTTATACAATAACAATAGCTATCATTTAAACACTTCAACATTATGTTATGTTATATACAGGCATTATCATACACATATGTACAGCTATAAATATCATAGTAATATCATAGCAATTTCATAGTAATAACAATGGCATTACCTTCATGACGTCACATCTCCTGTGCAATGAGAGTTGAACGTGATCACACGTGAGTTCATGTGAGATTTCAACAAGAGTCTGTACGATCAGACGAAAAAGTCTGATTAAAGTCTAATAAAAATGTTCTGTTATTCATAATGCATACATATGCAAGTCCTGATGATAAAATAGTAATAATACGTACATACCTTTGCAGTGTTGTTATAAGCGTCTCGTTTAGAATCTTTGTAAAAGTAGTCCGGTTGATTCTAATAGTCCGATTGGTAGCGTAAAGTTAATTTGTATTTTTACACAAGATGTCATCACACTGATCGAAATTCTCCAAGTACGCCCGATCGAAATTCCATGCACATACTCCAGGTTAAACGCAGACGATCGTTTGATTAAATAGGTCACAAAAGTAGGTCAAGGGTCGCCACTCAAGTAATTGGAGCAAAGGTCAAGGTCATGGCTAGGTCACAGAGAACCAACTCAATCCACCAAGTACTCGGCATGGCATGCTTCCGCGGAGGTCAGCCCATCTCGGAATAACCTGGAAAGACAAAATGGAAGACATTTTGAGTGACCTTGAAAAGTAGAGATAAATTAGAAAAGTAAGCAACAAACATGATGCAATACAAATGTCTGAAAGTGGCTCAACTTCATTTATCATGGCTATTTATAGTTATGTTTTATAACAGTCTTATCTGTATCCATCTTTATTCTATAGCTATCCTTATCCATTCATTTGTATGAATTGCAAACTCTTTTGTCCTTCTTTAAACTGGGATTGTGGATATAGCCATTGATAGAAAGGGATACATAATTATATCTAGATGCAGCTTCATATGGCTTTGGATATTAGCTAAGACTAGATTTCAAAAGGCTTGCTACTTTTAGAAGATTGTAGGCCTACTGCAATTATAATTTTCTATATTCAAAGTAACCTTAATAACATTCCCTTTCCCCTGAATGTCCTAATATTATATGACACATGTGAGGCATATTGTAGTGTATCCTGCATTATATTTTAGTTGTCAGTAAAATATATATCCTGGAGTCTATACTCACAAGTCAGAATTGACAAATAAACTGAACCACTTGTTTCAAATTCCGATGACCTAACTGGGTCACAACTCAAAACTGTTACTAGATGAAACTTAGAGCGTCGCCAGGGACAAAAGCTGAGAAAAACAACTATGATCGTCTTTGTTGTGAAATATCTTTCTGAGGAGATTCTGTATTTGGTTTTTCACAGTTCTAGGATATCCCACAATAATCATTTCAAATTTGACAAATATTACATAAAGTTTATGCTCTGAAGGCGACCATAACATATCCAGGGCTTGGAGTTGTTTTTTGTTACATAGTTTCTTGCCAAGATTTTGTGAAACTAATAACTGCTTTCAAAGCATTCTTTAAAAAACATTTCTAGTGCAGGATTTATTTTTCACACAGTATTTTTTGAATCAGAAAAAAATATTTATAGGCCATCGCAGGCCATGAAATTAAAAATTGCGTTCACTATTTCCGTCAAGTACACAATTTTCCATTGAGGAAAATTCTAACCTCCCCCCCCCCGCGTGAAAATCCAATGGTTGCCCCCTTATGAGTCTTCAATAACTACACGATTATAGCATATCTGTACTAAATATTATTATATGCCTCTATTTTTGGTTACACTGTTACATACTTATGGTTCAGTAATGATTGCTTTTGTTCAATGAGTCTCCCAAAAAGACATATATAAATTCTTCTGATTGTGCATTTGACAAGCTGACAACAGCAATCACGTGACAAATTTCCCCATTGTTCTACTTTCTCTATCCAGCCTCGATTTCATGTACGATTCATGAGCTGTCACTCTATATTAAGACATTTTCTTAAGACCTGCAATTCAAGATATCTCTCTTCATTCATCTCAAGATTCAATTCTTATTTTATCAAATCAAACCAGATATATCATATAAAGTGACTTGATTCTGAATTCATCCCTTGAATTTAATTGGATTAAAATCATATTTCTGTAAAGATATTCTTAAGGTCTATCATATAGTATAGTGTGTTTTCATTTACCAAATTAAGTCAGATTTGAATCCACAAGAAGATGCTGTCCTAAGCATATATGAGGGATTGAATATCATCGTTCTACAAATATATTCAGGATTATATTTAGATTATGTAATGGAAACTTGATGGATCTAAAGTACATCCATAAAACCTTATTTGACTTTATAATGAAGCTTTTCATCTGCCTAAAGAGTAATTCAAACATGCATTCATTTTCTTAAAAGCACCGTTTTAAAAGAAATTGAGCCAAAATGAGCGTTTTGTTTACTTTTTCATCATGAAACATCTTCTTCGATATAACATGGATTTGGATGATGTTTCCCTAAATTTCTGTGATTCTGAATCTTCTTTTTTCTTTATAATATCATGTCAGTTCATTCTATGTTAATATTATACCAAAGAATAAAACACACTAGAATAATACAGAGAATTTTAGCGAAATTCTGTATTTTCTCAGCCACAAATCCTTTTGTACTTTTTTCATTGAAAATATTATTCAGTCCATTTATTTTGCATAATTATGTCTTTTTCTATTCACATATCTATTTTGCTGTCATCATGATTGTGCAAACCATCTTCATGCAGCCCATTGTGATTATTGTCATTTCTATAATTTCATTTATCTCATGCTATATTTAATATGCATTTGAAAACTTATTTATACACTGCAACATAGTTGTTGCTTTTCTTCAACATTATGTAAGAGCGCAATATGGCTTTGAGGTTCTATTCATATATCTTTCTCCCTTGCTTTTGTTATCTTCATTAAAAGTATAAAGAGCATTGTAACTCTTGTCATACAGTGTAGATCTATCAGATAGATAGATAGATAGATAGATAGATAGATAGATAGATAGATAGATAGATAGATAGATAGATAGATAGATAGATAGATAGATAGATTAATTTACCATAAACCTTGTAGTCAAAGACATTGTAGAAGACTTGGCCTTACTTGATTCATTGCAACTGGTAAGGCTGGAGCTGGCAACTCAACTTATCAACCATCCTTCCCCGAATTAATACTTGCAATGACTACATTATACAATTGTCATGGCTGTGTAGCATGATTGTACTCACTAATCTACATATTAAGTCTCGATATCCAGTGCATTTTCTCTGTATTGTCATGTAATCTCTCCAGCGTACCAAATATCCTTTTTCTATCCTGTCGCATCCCTTCCTACCTCAGTCAATCCACACACCATCCTGTCTTAACCTAATTCCATGTACCTAATCCTCCTCTCGCCAATTCTCACTATCTCTCACCAACCACGTGGATTTGTGCAGCTCATCTAGGGTTTGGGGGCTATACCCTTTTCTTCAGCAATCCCTAAGGATGCATGTTTGATCTGGGTATGCCAAGGATCCATACTTTGCCCATATTTATTGAATACAGAATATAGGCCTTACTGATAAGGAGGGTGTGCAGGTTATTCAAGTATCTGAGTGTCTACAAGCCAGTAGTACACAAACTATTGTTACAAATTCTTGTTTGTCACAGGAGTTGTGAGAGGTTTCTATTCATGTGTTGTATGAATGTGTATAGCAAATACTGTATAGCTTTAACCTTGATGCAAAGAATAAATACATTGAATGTGTATGTGGGAGAATATTCATTGTATATCTATACTGTCAACAATACAAGGTCTCACTAACTCACAAGTCTACCAGTTTCAGGAAAAATTTATGATCACAAGACTTTGCCATGAAAAACTTTTCTGATTTTTAGTTGTTTCAATCTCCTCAGAGTAGACTACAAACTGGCTGAGCTGAGCTCTATGAAAAAGAAATGAGTTACACAATTTTTTAATCTTTCCGACAGACTTAATTAATATAGTGAAAATTAGCTTTGGAATAAAGGGGAAAATGACTGAGTGAACTTTTAAAAGTGTAATTAGGATGCTAAATAAGTCTTATTGTTTATACTTGTGCGTATAAGCAAAACTAACCTTAGTCTCCTACACTACTTCAAATTCCTCTCAAATCATAACAATTAAAAAATAAATAAATGCACTTCTTCACCTGCCCCTAAAAAAGCAACTGGAAACCATTTGTAAAAACACTTTGTGTACATAATTCAGGTTGAGCTTTTACAAATGGTGCAGCAATGGGAAAGGGATGGGCAGAACACATGTATTTATCAACCATGGTGGTCTGGGAATGATTCATCAGGAAAAGAGGCCCTAGCACAGCTAAAGCTTGTCCGTCTAGTAAGCTCTATTGATGTGAGGCAAAACAAGAATTTCTCGTTATTTTCTAGCTTTTCAGAGTTTTCCGTCATTTTATCATGGTTCCATCATTGTTTTGTCTTTATATTTATCAAAGAGGATCTGGTCCTGACAACAACAGACTCAACAGAACCAAAATGCTCACAGGAAACAATTCGAAGAAATCAGTACTCCACAATGAGGCTTAATTGTTTGGCTGCCATTTAAAAACGGTCAATTTGGAATAAATACCTTATTCTTATATGGAATTCAAAACAAACCATAAAAGAGCGGCAATAAGAAATTGATGTGTCGCTTTGTTGCACATGGCCAGTTCTGCCGAAAAAGTATAACTGTTTTTCAATTTCAAATTGAGTCCGTTTTTTAAAGTCGTGTAAGAAAATGCTAGCCCAAGCACATGCAATATTTATTTACACAAGGAAACAATTTACACATTATGTATGTTCTAGATAGCTTAATGGATCTTTCGATTTCTATTCAGTGATATTAGATTTTGTATTATTTCCTTTATTAATTCTTTGTGGTCTCAAATCTTGGCTGTATCTGATTAATCAATGCTCACTGTTTTTAGGCTCACAGTCATGACAGGAATGACGGCTTCACGCCTACTCACTACATTTATAGCTTTACCTCACTATCACAGTATAACTTACAACATCTATATAGAGAAAATGCACTAATGATACAAAATTTGACAGAAAACACCAGAAATAACATTGCTGTTTTTACTATTATCAAATTTGACAAGCATTCATCTTGATCAAGGCAATTATGACAACAAAGTACCTTGGAAATCTCATCTTGCTAGAGAAAACGCTTTGAGCATTTTTTTAGAAGCAGATCAATTCTGATTTGGCTGCAATTGGTGAAGAACAGACAGCTGTCAAAATGAGGTAGCTCTGAACAAATCCCAACATTAAAGGAAACTGGCACTCCAGTCAAATGTGTGTTTTAGCTTAGGAGTGAAATGACTCAAAATTGACTTTGATACCTTTCCTTAATCGTGACTACAAAATGAGTGGATGGTGACAATAAATTAAACCAGATTACAGGCGAATAGCCAAGTGAGAAATATAGATAGATCAAGGAAGTGTAAGACAGACAGATAAGATGGACAGATGAACAAGATAGAGAAAATGAATCAAATGAAAAACTACAGACAGATAAGTGGAGTGAAGGAAATGACTAGTAATGGTCTTTAATATGTAAATTTGCTTGAGCTTGACTATACTTGGAACATTAGTTGAAGGTAAATTGTACCAGATTACAGATGGATATCAAAGGACAAATGTAGACAGATAGATCGATGAAATGTATGACCGACAGAAGGATTGATAAGATAAAGATAAAAAAGATCAGAAAAGAAAAAGGTCGATGCTGAAAAACAAAAGCAAGAAACATATGCTATAAAGGCTTTAGGAAAATAGAATGATAGTTATAAATAGATAGATAAAGTTTTGTAAATTATTGATTAAGAAGCAGAAGATCAATTTTCATTATTCCTCAAATTTCTATCATTGTTTAAAATTCTAGATCCAAATTCTCAATTGATTCCTAATCAACCTTTTTTAAAGGCAGCCAAACAATTAAGCCTCATTCTTGACACTAGAACGATTAAGCCTCATTCTGAACTTATCAATTCTAATTCATTCTAAATGTTTCCTTTGATCAGTTAGATGCTTTTTGTTCTGTCACTGTCACAACAGGATTGTCGTATAAAGATTAAACAATGAAGGAACAATGATAACACCGTGAAAATCTCCAATTGCACAGCTAGAAATGATGAGAAATTCTTGTTTTGTCTCACATCAATAGAGCTTACTGGATGGACAAGCTTAAGCTGTGTTTGTGTCTGTTTTCTTAATGAATCATTCCCTGACCACCTTGGTAGATGAATAATTAGGCACTCCAATAATAAATACATGCTACACCTGAATTATGTACACAAGCTGTTTTTACAAATTGTTTCCAGTTTGCTCTCTTTCAGTTGCATATGGAGAAGTGCATTTTTCTTTTACTTGTTATGATTTGAGAGGAAATAGTGCAGGACACATAGGTTAGTTTTGTTGGTACTGCAGAAGTATAAACAATCAAGACAGATTTAGCAACCTTTTCAAATTACTCTTCAGTTGGCTTAGTTGTTTTCCCTGCATTGCAAAATTCAAGTACTCATCAATTGATCTATCAATCATGACACTTATTGATTGCTGACTTATGTTTTTACTCGTAGTTTCCTGTCAGAGTAGTTTTTTCTGGTAGTTTTTTTTTTTATAATGACAGCTTCTTTTCATAATGATGAATTATACCTTGACCTTTGGGCGTCTATTTAAGTCATGCATGTGGGAGGCTTGCATCATTCCTCTGTGCTCACACCATTAGTCTGATGCATTTGGAGTCATAATTTGTCTCATCCCAAAATGCTTTCAGAATGCTGTCAAAACCAATTTTGAATGAGAAGCCATTTTTTCATAATTGTTTTTGTACAATTTGAAATCAAGGACGATATTAACAATGTCTAGACTGATTAATCGACATTTATTTGCTGGTATCTCATTTATTCTACTAATAAATATCACAAATCTGTGAAATTCTAACTGACCAGACAAAGAAACAATTGTCATGTTCACTTGAATAATGATGACTTTTGATAGGATATAATTTAGATATAATGCCCATGTAAAATACTTTCATAAATGGTATGCATAATTGCATATTACAGAGGCTTTAATCTGGCGGTCTGTTGATTGGTCGGTCTGTTGACTGGTCGGCCTGTTGGTTTGTCGGTCAGTTGGTTGGTCGGTCTCTTGGTTGGTTGATTGGTCGAAGGCAGGAAGAAAGTCAAGCAGGAATTAAGGAAGGAAAGAAGGATGGAGAGAACAAAAAAAGGAGGAAGAAGGAAGGAGAAACAAAGGGAGAAGGAATAAATCAAAGATCGATCAAACATGGGAAGAACATGGTCAATAACAATACAAGACATAATACTTCTGCAATATCCCATGAAGTTTGACTGATAAGGCCAACAGGGCTTCATTCAAAACTCAAAACTCTTCATTTCAACATGTTTAACAAATCTGATAGATGAGCAGCAGCAGACCTGACAATCGCTTTCCCAGCCAATCAGAAAAAGCGATTCTCGCAGAATGAAATGTTTGATTTTAGGGGGAAACGTGAGACTGGTGGGAATTTTCCAGCTTCTCTAAGGTCACTCGCTTCAATGGAAATTCAAACTGTCAGTGATCTCCCAAAACATAATCAGCATTTGTTTCAAAGCCTTTTCCATTCAAATTCATGATTGGAAGCTGATGGCGCAACTTTAAAACAACACAATGCCATTGTCAAAAAATGCCTGATTCGAGTTAAGTTTCACCTGCAAGTGAACTTGGTGTCTATCTTTGTATCCAGATATCTATCAAGCAATCTACAGTACAATCCAATAGGTTTAAAACAATCAAGGACCCTCTGGACAACTGACAGGGAAAATCACACATTTCAGTTCTGACGTTAACCTCTTAATACTCTCGCAGCCAAGCTAATTCATTTATTCGGCATAATGATTTATAAGAATTAATTTAATAGTGCAATTTATTTATTGAACAAGATGTGAAACTTTCAAGATTAATATATTCAGCTTGGAAAGAAGGTTATTTTCTTTGGTAGAAATATTTGATTTTGGTCAAATAAATGCATTGCGGTATGAATATTCTGCTATTTTTTAACATAATATTTTATAAGAGTGGGCTGGGGAGTGCAAAAGTATCCTAGTATATGTATAGAAGTTTTTGGGTGTGTAGACGAAAGAGTCCGCTAAGAAATTCATTAAGCTGTACTGTGCATCCAGTCTCTTGAACATCTACTGGTACAGCTCGAGTTTTCCTAAAATTCTAAGAAAACTACTCGAAAACCTAGTGGCCAGAAAGAAACGTAAAAGTCATGACATTTAGTCTGTGGTATACTTCAGTCATAATGCCGATAATGGTGCCATCGGAGAAGACAAAAAGAATCAGCAGACACCAAAGGAAACAAAATGTCTGGACATAGAGGGTCACATGACACTCCTATTATCTTGGACATTGTCCAGACAGTGGTAGGAAGATCTAAGAGTCTGTTCGTTCCATATGTAGTGCTTTGATGTCATAACTTGCTGTGATTGCATTGGTTCTTGGCTTTCTTGGTCTATTCTTGCAAAGTACATTTTTTCTTTTTACAAAATGCTGAATCTGCGGTCGAACTTTTGGTAATTTGTAATTCTTCCCTATTCATGTATACATTGCTTTTAAGGAAAAGGATAAGGCATTCTTTAGTGATAAGCAATACATTAAAAAAAAACTAGCAGTAAATCAAGTTTATAAATATATTTACCCAGCCCTAATGGGCTTATTTTGTTACTCGAATACTCTATACAAATACAATGGGTGACAAGCATTTTAACATACTGTTTGCAAATTATTGTAGAATCCAAACTGATTGAGACCATTACTTCTGTTTTTTTTGGTCAGGTTTGGGGATGCAATGGCAGTTAATTTGTTCACATCTCCTATTCAGTGTGTGGCAGTACAACATACAACATGTTTTTTACTCTGTGCAATAATAATAATAATAATATATATGTTTATTAATACCAGTGAAGGTATATTAAGTACATGAAAGAGCAGTGGGATTATATTACATATAAAAATTAATACATTTAAGAAATGCACAAAAAATCAATGAAAGAGTCAATATTCACTGAACTTTGCTTCTGTTTCAGTAGTTGTTAAATGTATGGTATAATGCAGGTATAATGCAAATTTTGTACACTCACAATATTCTATTGGAGAATCTGATAAGACTCGGGCCTGACAAGGAATTAAGTGATGTGGAAAATTGATGATGTGTCTACTGACTGAAATGCTTAATTACAGTAAAAAAAAAAAGAAAAAAATATTTAGAATAGGCTTTAAAGTGTGGACAAAGTTTTTCGGTGTTGAAACATAACCTCGCCATCTTGTCAACAAGCCTCAGCATGGCCATCTGCCAGATAGCTGATTTTATGTGTCATTTTCACTGACCTTCTACACCGCATCTGACGAAATTACGCAAGTATGTTATTTCATGGTTATACAAAAACTGTTGAGCCCAGCAGTGTATCCTTTTCACATAATCATTGGATTGGTCTGAGAAATATTCCATGTGACTTTCATCAAGTTTCGTTCAGGCATAGTTGAGTTGTGCCATATATTCAAATATTTTGGTGTCTGACGAAATTATGCAAAAGCAACATGGTAAGTGGAAAGACAGTATGAAAGTTTAATTTTTACATAATTGCGCTCAAAACATTAGCGTTACATCATTTGGCAACTATTCATGTCAAAAAAGTTTGCTTACTTGCTGTCACTGCCAAGCAATATGCATAAATTGCCTCCATTGGAATAGCATTGATTTTGCATATTTTTTTCCAATTTATGCTCCCCGAAACCTCAAAATGGTTCCAATCACTTTGAAACATGCTTCTAGCAGTCACCTAATTCTGTCTATTTAGCTGCGTGAAAAGGAAACTGAAGTAACATCTCTTACTTTGAAATGGCTGGCAATCAAACTTCATTTCCGTGACCTGCCATTGGAATTCCATTGTGTTTACGATGTGCAGTGTCTTATTCAACAGTTTGTCAATTCCTGATGCACAACTTATCTCTCAGTTTAACTGAACTTAATTGATATCATATGGCAACTTTTGAAGGCATTTTTAAAAGGATCAGAACTTTTTGGAGATTATGAAGAGCATAAATTTGAGAAAAATATGCAAAATCAATGTTATTCCAATAGAGGCAATTTATGCATATTGCTTGGCAGTGACAGAGACAGACAGAGACAGACAGACATATTTCATTTATTTCATCATCTAATCGTTACATGTATACATATTTAATGATGATGGGATGAAATGGGGAAACAAATAAATATAGATGAAAGAGGAGACCCACCAAAGACAAAAAAGATCACCGCTGCTGGTGGGCCACCTGAATAATGAGAGATGATGAAAGTCCCTGCAAGCATTCATGAAACAAAGATTGAAGATGAAGTGAATGAGTAATGGATGACAGTACTAAGTATTCTTAATTAGTAGGATGTTTTAAGAAACCAATTTTAGAATATGAGGTATATGAATTTAGCTATTTGAACAGATATAGCAGTTTCTGCTTTGACAATCAGCAGGAAAAGATTCAATAAAATGATTTTTTACGTACCTGGCAAAACCATCGATGCTATGAGTGTAGATCTTGCTCCTGACGATCGATGGACAGTTATTAAATGCTATTGGAACTCTGTACCTAATACTATTCCTTGAAAAGGAGTATCTTAATTTTGGAATTTGAAAGTTATTATTATTTCGTGTGAAGAAGCTATGATGATCTGTAAATTTTATGAAGACTGATCTGAAGTAAGTCGGCAAGTCATTATTTTCTAGTTTATGGCAAAACTTAAGAGCAAGTAAGAACAATTTTTTGACATGAATAGTTGCCAAATGATGTAACGCTAATGTTTTGAGCACAATTATTTGAAAATTAAACTTTCATACTGTCTTTCCACTTACCATGTTGCTTTTGCATAATTTCGTCAGACACCAAAATATTTGAATATATGGCACAACTCAACTTTGCCTGAACGAAACTTGATGAAAGTCACGTGGAATATTTCTCAGACCAATCCAATGATTATATGAAAAGGATACACTGCTGGGCTCAATAGTTTTTGTATAACCATGAAATAACATACTTATGTAATTTCGTCAGATGCGGTGTATTTAGATTTTTCATCCCATTCCAAGCAACTAATCCTACTCTCGCCAATTCTCACTATCTTTCGCCAATCACGTTGATTTGTACAGCTCATCTTGGGTTTAGGGGCTACACCCTTTTCTTCTGAAATCCCTAAGAATGCATGTTTGATCTGTGTATGCCAAGGATCCATACTTCGCCCACATTTATTGAATACAGCATATAGGCCTTATTGAATAGGAGGGAAAAGAGTGCAGAGGTTATTCCTATGTCCGAGTGTATACAAGCTGGAAGTACATAAACTATTAATACAAAGCCAAAATTCTTATTTTGTTACAAGAGTTGTGAGAGGTTTCTCTTCATGTGTAATCTGAATATGTATAGCAAATACTCTATAGCTTTAAACTGGATGCAAAGAATGAATATATTGAATATGTATGAGGGAGATTATTCATTGTATATCTATACTGTCAACAATACAAGGTCTCACTAACTCACAAGTCTACCGGCTGTGCCGCTGTAGTAATATTTATGATCACAAGACTTTGACATGAAAAACTTGTAGGTTGCAAGGCATTCTGAGTTTAAGTTGTTTTAATTCCTCAGAGTAGAGTCAACTACAAACTGGCCGAGCTCTTAGAAAAAAAGAAAAGAGTTACACAATTTTTGAATCATTCATACAGACTTGATTGATATATTGCAAAAGGGTTTTGGAAAAAGGGAAAAAAGACTGAGTGAACTAGAGAGAAATTAAGGATGCTAAATCAGTCTTCTTGTTTATACTTCTGTAGTACAAACAAAACAAACATTAGTCTCTAACACCACTTCAACTTCCTCTCAAATCATAACAAGTGTAAAAAGAAATGCACTTCCTCATCTCTAGCTGAAAAAAGAGCAACTGGAAGCCATTTGTAAAAACATTTTGTGTACATAATTCAGGTTGAGCTTTTACAAATGGTGCAACAGTGGGAAAAGGATGGGCAGAACACATGTATTTATTATTGGAGTTCCTTATTATTTATCCACCATGGTGGTCTGGGAATGATTCATTTGGAAACAAGACCAAACACAGCTTAAGCTTCTCCATCCACTAAGCTCAAAGAGAACCCCGTCCTGGCAACAATAACTCAAAAGAACCAAAACGGTCACAGGAAACAATTAGAACAAATCAGAACTCCAGAATGAATTTGGCTTAATTGTTCGGCTGCCTTTAAAACAAGTTCAATTTGGAATAAATTCCTTATTTTTATCCCTAATTTAAAACAAACAAGAAAAGAACAGTAGTAAGAAATTGATGTGTCGCTTTGTTTCACATAACCAGGTCTGCAAAATTATTCGTTTTAAAGTCTACTGTGTCTTCATTATCAAATTTTGTCAGCTTTAAGCAGCGTAAGAATATGCTGCCTCAAGCACATGTTACATTTTACTAACATAATCAAACAATTTACATATTATGTTCTAGAAAGCTTAATCGATCTGAAGTACATCCATAATACCCTACTTGACTTTTAAATTAAGCAATTATATCAGCTCAAAGATGAGTTAAAATATCTTTTATAATGTTATACATTATTTTGAAAATACCTCTTAAAAAATTGAGTATTTTGTTATAGTTTTCATCTTGAACATATTTTTGATACATATTCAATGATTTCAGGTTATATATTATTTCCTCTTTTAAATATTAGTAGTGTGGAATCTTTACTATATCTGATTTAACAATGCTCACTATTTATAAGCTGTCGATTGAAAGAAATTACAGCTTCATGCCTACTCACTGCATTTACAGCTTTATCCCACTATCACAATGTCACTGACTTCCTGCATTTCATGAAAGCACACTAATATCAAATTTGATAGAAAATGCAAGAAAATTACTTTGCGTTTTTTACTTTAATCAAATTTGACAGGCATTAATCTTGAGCAAGGCAATTATGACAGCAAAGCACCTTGGAAATCTCATCTCGTTAGAGAAAACACTTTGAGCATTATTTTAGAGGCAGATCAATTCTGATTTGGCTGAAATTTGTGAAGAACAGACAGCTGTCAAAATGAAGTAGCTCTGAACAAATCCTAACATTAAAGGAAACTGGCACTCCAGTCAAAATCTGTGTTTTAGCTAATGAATAAAATGACTCAAAATTTTGTCTTTGATACCTTTCCTTGATATTGACTACTTGGAACATGAATTGGGGACGCAAATTATATTACAGGTGAATAGCAGATGGAGAAATATAGATAAATAGATCAAGAAAGTTAAAGATAGATAGTTGAGACCGATGATTGCATAAGATAGAGACAAATATCTGATAAAAAACAATTTTGAAACCGATGGTGAAAAATAAAACAAGACCATAAGTTATAAGTTATAAGGCTTTCGGCTGACAGTTAATGGATACATAGAAAACCAGACAAGAGAAGAGATAGGCTCAAATTAACATATTACAGACTTTGCAATATAGATGATGTTTTGGAAATTGTTGAACAACAAGCAGAACGTCCCTTTTCATTTATTATCCTCAAGCACAAGAACAATTAAGTCTCGTTCTGAAGTTCTAATCCATTCTAATTCATCTAATTCCTTCTAATTGTTTCCTGTGATCAGTTAGATGCTTTCTGTTCAATCACTGTCACAACAGGATTATCTAGGACGATTAAACAACGATGAAACCATGGTAATACTGTGAAAATCTCCAATTGCACAGTTAGAAATGATGAGAAATTCTTGTTTTGTCTCACATCAATAGAGCTTACTGGATGGACAAGCTTAAGCTGTCCTAGGGTCTGTTTTCCTAATGAATCATTCCCAGACCACCATGGTGGATAAATAATTAGGCAATCCAATAATAAATACATGTGTTCTGCCCATCCTTTTCCCATCGTTGTGCCATTTGTAAAAGCTCTACCTGAATTATGTAAACAAAGTGTTTTTACAAATGGTTTCCAGAACTTTGCACTTTTTCAGAAAGAGATAGGAAGTGCATCTTCTTACACTTGTTATGATTTGAGAGGAATTTTCAGTAGTGCAGTAGACTGGATGTCGTTCGGATGAGACGTTAAATTGGCGGCCCCTTGTATCAGTGTCTGTACTGGGCAAGTAAAAGATCCCTCACATGGGGTAAATGTGTAACATGTTGAGGACTCCTGCTCTCTCTCTCATCTCATCAATCAACCCTCATGAGCGCCAGAACTGGGCTTAGAGGGCTGCACTTACCATATCTATCTATCTATCTATAACTACAGTTAGTTTTGTTTGTACTGCATAAGTGTAAACAATTAAGACAGATTAAACACCCTTAATTATTCTTTGGTTGGCTTGGTTGTTTCCCTGCATTGCAAAATGTATGTACTAATCAATCAAACTATAAATCTTGACTGTTATTGATTGCTGACTTAAGTTTATTCTTGTAGTTTTTAGCGGCGTCAGCCAGCTCTTACCCTAAGAATTTTGGCCTGATCTTGTTAGCACTGCTGAGCTCGCCCTCTATCACCAATCTCATTCAAACTTAAAATACAGCCTCAATGGAATTTTTGCTTGAGCCCAGTCGATTCTGGTGTTCCACTGTTACAAAAAAAAAATGAATAAAGAAACTAAATAGACTGAAATTCAAGGTTCAAGGGTCAGGCAAATCATTCGTCTGCTTACTTCCGTTTCGTCTGCTTTATTTTGATCCAGAGGATCCACCTATTCCCGCCGTCACATGTCCATCTGCACAAAGTGGTCCAGTGGGCCTGTCAGCCTCAAACAAAATGCATGTGAGAGGCTTACACCAATAGTGGGACGCATTTGGAGTCATAATTTGTTTTCATCGCAAACTGCTGTCAAACTCGATTTGAATGAAAAGCCATTTTTCATGACTGTGTTGGTAATGAGAGTTTAGAGCAATGATTATATTAACAATGTCTAGACAGATTAATTGACTTTTCTCAGTAGGTATCTCATATATTCTACTAATGAATGCAACATCCCAGTTTGACTGATAAGACCAACAGGGCTTCATTCAAAGCTCCAAACTCTTCATTTCAACATGTTTAACAAATCTGATAGATGAGCGGCTGCAGACCTGACAATCGCTTTCCCAGCCAATCAGAAAAAGCGATTCTCGCACAATGAAATGTTTGATTTTAGGGGGAAACGTGAGACTGGTGGGAATTTTCCAGCTTCTCTAAGGTCACTGGCTTCAATCGAAATTCGAACTGTCAGTGATCTCCCAAAACATAATCAGCATTTGTTCCAAAGCCTTTTCGATTCAACTTCATGATTCAAAACTGATGCTGCAACTTTAAAACAACTCAACACCATTGTCTAAATCCCTGATTCAAGTTAAGTTTCACCTGCAATGGACTGCAAGTAAACTTGGTGTCTATCTATATAACTGTCCATCTATCTATCAAGCTGACTACAGTACAGTCCAATAGGTTTCCAACAATCTAACACCTTCAGGACAACTGTCATTGAAGTGCACACACTTTCTTATGATCATCTCATAATACTCTCAAAACCAAGCGAATTCTTTCATTCTAGAGAATAATTGACCAAAAAAAATTGAATGGTACCATTTATTTCTAAAACAAGCTATAATATCCATATTCAGGTTTGAAAGAAGTTTATTTAAATCAGGAGTAATAATTGACTTCATTCAAATAAATTCATTTTGGGAAATGGCTATGCCATTTTTCACGTCAAGGCATGGTAGAGTAGGCTAGTGAGTGCAAAGGAATGGAAGTAAGAGTATGGATGTGTTTGGGCATGCGAATGTGAGTATTTTCTGAGAAATTTTATTGGGCTGCAGTGTATAACCAACTTTTATAGTCTCAAGAACATCTACCAATACAGCTGGAGTTTTCCTCAAATTCTAAGAAAACAGTGCAAACAATTAATGGCCAGAAAGAACCCGCAAAAGTCATGACATGATGGTCTGTTGTATAGTTCTATCATCAGGTGCCATTGGAGAAGACAAAAGGACAAAAGGCATCTGGGAACTACAAAGGAAACAAAATTTCTACACATAGATAGTCACTCGACTCTCGTATTATCTTGGACATTGTCCAGACAGTGGTAGGAAGATCTAAGAGTCTGTTCGTCCCATATGTAGCACCGTGATGTCATAACTTGCTGTGATTGCATTGGTTCTTGGCTTCCTTGGTCTTTTCTTGCAATGTACAAGTTTACGTTTTACCAACTGCTGAATTTGCAGTTAAATTTGGACAATTTGTGTATTTCTTCCTGTATAGATCGCTGTTAACCAGAATGTTAGCAACCTGATTTCAAAATAATGTAACAACCAAACTGCTTCTGATTATTACAAGGTATTTCGGTCTTTTTTATGACAGGTGAAGGGGTATGGTGACAGTGTGCATTTTTTATAGCTTGCAGCTATAGAACATGTCCAATTTAGTGGTGTAGTAGAACGTAGAGTTCTGTGACATACCCAAATGAAAAATGACCAATTTCGCATTGTATTTAATATATGCTAGCCAAGGAAGTGATCTTTATCGTAATTACATAAACTCAAAATTTAATTCTGTAGGAGTATCTGAAAAAATGTTTGCTAGACAAGGAATGAACTGATCTTTAATATTGATGATATTGCAATACTCTTGTAAACTTTCAGTAAAGAGGAAAACAAATATTTACTATTAGCCTGCTTTATAGATGTGTTTTTCTGTTTAAAAAATACAGTCTTTTTCTCCTTACTGTGGCCAGGTTAGTCACATGGATTGTTTCAATTTACTTCAGGTAATTCAACAAGCCTAAATAAGGGCAGCTACTTGATTGGCAATTTATGTGTCATTTTCACTGACCTTCTAAGCTTTAACGACCCATTGTTTGTGATCTTAAGGTCAAGCTAAAGCTGGTAGTTCTTGTTTAATGTTATAATCAATAGTCTCTGAAGCTATATAACCCATGTCTGCTACAAACTGGCTGAGTACACTTAGATGGAATCTAATATAAGCTTCCTATGGTCTACTGGGTCTTCACAGTACTTTTTATGGCCCATAAATCAGTAACTTAATGTGACACGTTCTCTGTATGAATTCTTTCAGTGATCCCAAAGCCAAATATAAAATATATACAAGCATCTCGGAAAATTTGAGTGATTTCAGCATTGCTTCAAATTCATCTAAAGTTTGATCAAGCTTTTCAATTTTTTTTTAAATAATTGATGTAGGCCTGCATTTTTTTTCTGTACTTCGACAGGGAAATTGGGCTAAATACTTGAAAGAAATACCTTTTAGTTATATTAAAGGGGCCCCTGAAGAATTTCTTTATATATATCAGAATGCCAAAATTCTTTAAGAATCTTTGGTTTTTATTTTTGTACATCCATATATCCTACAAACATTATGAGGAAAATGACACGCTTGTTTGTCACTGCCTTCCTACGTGCAGTCAAATTAATGAAGTGAAAATGTATCCCTTCTTAATCATCACACTTGAAAGGCTTTAAACATAATGTAAATTCGCACAATCATGCAGATTCAACACAACTTTCTGGCTATATGGAAAACTTGCCAGTCTATTTCAGTACATTTCTTATCCCTTTTGCAGTGACTCAAGTTCAAGTGAAGATAAGTTTTCTCCCTTGAATGCAAAAACCATTAGTGAAAGTGCCAGCTACTGTCATGGCTTCTCAATCTTAGAATTCGGGATGCAATTTAAGGATGTGTGAAAGTGGGAGACTCTGTTGGACTCAGAGAGAGTGCAGATAGAAATGGCAGTAATTGCAGAATTATTTCTTCAGAAATTGTACCTATTATCAACACTAAATCATTACACTTCATCTATATATTACACCTATTTCAAGTCTTGATATCAAGTACATTTTCACTTCATTGTCATGTTATCCACCCAAAACATCCAGTTTCTATCCAGTACTATCCATTGCTACCTCAGCCAATGCACATACTATCCTGCCTTAACCCAATTCCTTGCACCTAATCCCACTCTCACCAATCCTCACTATCTCTTGCCAATCCTGTGGATCGGAGCACCTCATCTAGGGTGTGAGGGCAATAGTCGCAATACCCTTTTCTTCTGCAATCCCCAAGGATGCATGTTTGATCTGTGTATATGCCGAGGATCCATACTTTGCCCACATTTATTGAATACAGCATATAGGCCTTATTCTTTAGATTAATACTAAGCCAAAATTCTTGTTTGTTACAAGAGTTGTGAGAGGTTTGTATTTATGTGTTGTCTGAATATGTATAGCAAATGCTGTATAGCTTTAACCTTGATGCAAATAATGAATGAATTGAATATGTATGAGGGAGAATATTCATTATATATCTATACTCTCAACAATGCAAGGCTCGCTAACTCAAAAGTCTACCAGCTTTAGTAATGACCACAAGAGTTTGACATGAAAAACTTGCATTATGATTTTTAGTTGTTTTACTTTCCTAATAGCAGACTACAAGCTGGCTGAGCTCTTAGAAAACGTAACGAGCTACCCAATTTCTTAATCATTCATACAGACTTGATTGATATAGTGTGAATGCATGAGCTTTGGAAAAAAGGGAAAAACGACTGAGTGAACTAGAGAGTAATTAAGGATGGTAAATCAGTTTCGTTGTTTGAGCAACTAGAAACCATTTGTAAAAACACTTAGTGTACATAATTCAGGTTGAGCTTTACAAATGGTGCAACAATGGGATAAGGATGGGCAGAACACATGTATTTATTATTGGAGTGCCTAATTATTTATCTGCCATGGTGGTCTCGGAATGATCCATCAGGAAAACAGACCCTAACACAGCTTCAGCTTGTCCATCCTGTAAGCTCTATTGATGTGAGGTAAATGAAGAATTTCTCATAATTTTCTATCCGTTCGGAGATTTCCGTCATTTTATCATTGTTCCATCATTGTTTTGTCTTTGTATTTATCTAAGAAAATCCTATCCTGACAACAAAAGTCTCAAAAGAACCAAAATGCTCACAGGAAGCTATTTGAACGAATCAGAACTCCAGATTGAGGCTTAAATGTTCAGCTGACATGTAAAAAAGTTCAATTTGGAATAAATTCCTATTTTTATCTGGAATACAAAACAAACAACAGGAGAGGGGCGATCAGAAATTGATATATCACTATGAGGCACATGACCAGGTCTGCAAAATTATTCCTTTTAAAGTCTACTGTGGCCTCATTATCAAATTTTGTCACCTATAAATAGCGCAAGAAGATGCTGCCTCAACAATATTAAAGGCATAAGAGGAAAAATCAGAAGCCTTAAAGAAGTAATTACCATGGAGGAAACAGACATACTGGCGATAACAGAAACTAAAGGACAACCGCCAGCGCTCGACGGATACACATGGTACCACAAAGAAAGGACCACTGGAAAGGGAGGAGGAGTAGCAATTGCCATAAGAAAAAACTTAGCAAAACACGTCAGCCAACCGGATGTCAGAGAATGCACGGACATGGAGATAGTGTGGATAAAAATAATGGAACCTAGGAAAAAGGAAATGTACATCGGTTGTTACTACGGACCACAAGAAAAAGCAGAGAAGGACCTAGTAGTATCGCAGTTTGAACAACTGAAGACCCAGGTTGCTATGATGAATCACAGAGGAAGCATTATACTGGCCGGCGACTTCAACGCAAAGCTAAGAATAGACAAGGGCAGCTGTATTCAGGAAATATCACGAAACGGCAAAATCATGAGAGAATTCCTAGAAGAGACTCAAATGATGGAAGTCAAAACCACATCAAAAACGGGACTCTGGACCCGAGTGAATAGACAAAACTCAGAAGAGAAGTCAATAATCGACTACATCCTCACGAATGAGAAGGGGAAACAATTGATTCGCAATGTGGAGATAGATGAAGAAGGGTCAAAAAGGCTAAAGAACCCGAAATGCGAAAGTGACCACAACACAATAACAGCAAAAGTTACAACAGAACTCAGCGAAAACCGAAAGAAGACCGTACGTAGATGGAAAATAGACGACAAATCTGACTGGAAGCTGTACAATAAGAAACTCAAGGAATGCCTGCAGGAGTCCAACGACAACTACACATCCCTTGAAAAAGGAATAAAGAAAGCTCTGGAAATGAGCGTTGGTACCAAGACGGTCACAATATGGGACAAAAGTAAACCAAGGGAAAGTGAAGAGGTCAAGACCCTGAGGAAAAGAAGAAAGGAAAAACTCGAAAATTTCCTGAATGCCGGGGCGCAAGATAAAGGACCAGCATTACAAGAATACTATAGGAGCCAAAGGGAGCTGAGAAAAGCCATCGAAAAAACGAGTCTGACAGAGTGAGGAAAAACCTAGAAGAAATTGCAAAGAACAAAGACAAAAACCACATATGGAAGATAAGGAAGAGACTACTTGGGAAAAAAAGAACGGAGTATGACACAAAAGGTGAAGATGGACAACTAATCGCAGATGCACAGGCAGCCAAAGACCACATAGCCAACTACTATGAAGACCTGTATCAAGCAAGGGAAGCCAGCGAGGAAGGAAAAGAGTGGACAAGGATCATCAAGGAATCTAACCAAGCCACAGAAAGAAGAATGAACAATGAGGAACAACTAAGACCTATCTCCGGAAAAGAGATGGAGGTGGCGAGACGGAAACTGAAAAACAAAAAAAGTTGCGGACCAGACAACATCCCAAACGAAGCACTTAAATATGCTGATAAGGAAAACTGTGGAATGATCTGCAAACAGTTCAACAATATAATGTACAACCTGCACATCCCAGATGCATGGAAGAATGGCAGGATCATCACCCTATACAAAGGAAAAGGAGAGAAAGGAAAATGTTCAAACGAGAGAGGAATCTCCATCAGCAGCAACATGGGAAAACTCTTCGAGAGAATTATAAATGAAAGAGCAAAAGAACAGCTGGACATAAGCGACTGCCAAGGAGGTGGAAAGAAGGGATCAAATACAGTCGACCATATACTGGCCTTGAAAGAAGCGATAAGGAAAGGAAGAAATGTCTACGTAGCCTTCCTGGACGTCACAAAAGCATACGACAAGGCCTGGGCAGAAGGAATAATGTACGTCCTAGAAAAACGAGGGATAAAGAACAGACTATGGAACAATATTAAAAAGCTCAATGAAGACCTGAAAGCAGTAGTGGAAACGAAACACGGAAACACAAGGGAAATAAGAATGAAGGACAACATCAGACAAGGAGGAGTCCTGTCAGTAATCATGTATGCCACCCTCATGGATGAAATAGCAAAGGAAGTCAAGAGAAGAAACTTAGGAATACCTGTGGAAGGAACACAGAAACTGGGGTGTCTCCTGTGGATGGATGATGTTGCATTCGTCTCAGAAAAAAAGGAGGAACTCCAAGAAATGCTCGACATTGCCGAAGAAATAGGAACAAGATATAGAATCAAGTTTGGGAAGAGAAAAGCAAAATCCTGAAAATTGGCAATAAACTGCCGGAGACAGAATTTCACCTAGGTGATATGAAAATAGGGTACTGCGAGAAATACAAGTACCTAGGAGCAATATTTACCAGAAGGAACAACATGGACGAACACATCACAGAAACTAAGAAAAAAACAGAGGCAGCATATAATACTGCAATGGCCATAGCTGGAAGTGTGGACTTAAAAAATATTGAACTACAAGTGATGTGGGAACTCCTGGAAACCTGCGTACTCCCTATAATAACATATGGATGGGAGGCAGAAACGCCGAGAAAAAAGGACACTAAACAATTGAAACAAATACTAGACAACATAATCAAAAGAATCATCATGGTCCCACGCAGCACACCATGGGAACCCTTGTACATGGAAACAGGGCTGCTTGATGTAGGCCTAAAAATAGAGAAAAACCGCATGAACTACATAGACACCATGGCCAAAAGCGAGAACATGATCCTTAGGATGATCCGTGAAGACCCTGACCCCTCAAGTTGGTGGAACAAACACTCCAAGCAGAGAGAAGAAATACGAGGGAGAAGGGAACAAAGTGACAACCGACATGAAAGAAGGGAAAAAAGAGAAATCAACAACTACGTGAATGGAAAAATGATGGAAATGATCATGGAAGGGACAAATAAGACAAAAACCAAGTTCTACCTGGACAACCTAAGAAATGCAAGACCAGGAAGGAGGGCAAAATATCTGGACCAGTGCACCAGAATGGAAGCCAGTATAATCTTCAAAGCCCGGACCAGGATGCTAAAAGTAAAAGGCAACTACAGGAACATGTTCCAGAACGCCCAGTGCAGAATATGCAAAGCTGAGGAAGAAAGCCAGGAACATGTCCTGGAAACATGCACAGAAATAAATAGGACCACCTACGGACGAACCACAACCCAGGATATATTCCAAGAGGACCCAAAAAGTCTAAAGGAAACAGCTGAAAAAATAAGAAAGATCATGGACTTAATTGAGTGCAGCTCCCCCTAACGGGTAGAGCGACCTGGCAGATCCAGGCACGCACATGAACTGAACTGAACTGAACTGAACACGTTACATTTTACTAACATAATTAAACCATTTACATATTATGTTCTAGAGAGCTTAATGGATTTGAAGTACATCCATAATGCCTTACTTGACTTTTAAATTAAGCTTTATATCACTTCAAAGATAAGTTAAAGCAATGTCATGTTGTATAATAGTATACATTCTTTTTAAAGCTGTGTTAAGAATTAGAGCTTTTTATTCTACTTTTTCATCTTAAACATGTTTTGATAGTTATATTCAGTGATTTTAGATTGCATTTTCCTTCCTTTGCTCCTTCTTTGTCATGGCGAATCACTATTATATCTGATTAAAAAAAATTCTCACTATATATAAGCTCACAGTTGAAAGAAACTACAGCTTCACACCTACTCAATACTTTTACAGCTCTACCTCACTATCACATTATCACTATCTTCATGCATTTCATGAAAACACACTAATATCAAATTTGATAGAAAAGAAATTACATTGCTGTTTTTACTTTAATCACATTTGACAAGCATTCATCTTGAGCAAGGCAATTATGACAGCAAAGTACCTTGGTAATCTCAACTTGTTAGAGAAAACACTTTGTGCATTTTTTTTAGAAGCAGATCAATGCTGATTTGGCTTGGATTGGTGAAGAACAGACAGCTGTCAAAATGAAGTAGCTCTGAACAAATCCCAACAGTAAAGAAAACTGGCACCCCAGTCAAAATCTGTGTTTTAGCCAATTAATGACATATCTCAAAATGGTATTTGATACGTTTTCTTAAGAGTGACTACTTGGAACATGAATATAACAGATTGATAGCGAATGGGGAAATGAAGTTACAAAATCTAGATTCAAATTCTCAATTGATTCCTTATCGACTTTTTCTAGAGGCAACCAAACAATTAAGCCTCATTCCTGGCATCCAAACAATTAAGCCTCGTTTTAAAGATCTAATTCATTCTAATTCCTTTTAATTGTTTCCTGTGATCATTCAGATGCTTTTTGTCATGTCACTGCCGTAATAGGATTATCTTTGAATAGATTTACCCATGATTTGGGGCAGGACTACAATAGGGAATAATGAACCCCCACCCCTCTACCTACATGGGCATCTAGCCCCGTGTTGCATGCTGACCACTTGAAATAGCATTTGAGTAATAATTGTAATATAAGTAAAGAGTGGTGGTAGAGGAATTGAAGTTACAAATGCACTGGCATATGTATTGGTGTAACGTACAATCAAGAGTACTTACAGCTGAGCTTGTAATTGAGGGCATGGCTCGTAAGTAAAGGAAAAGATCTGTTGAAAGGAAATGTGGATTGATGGAAATGTATAGAATTAGGCAAATAGGTAAAAGAGTATGGGCATCGAGACATTAACAGATGGAATGGGCTTGAGAAGAGCTTTAAAATAAAATGAAGGTAAGATGAGGAAGATACGATGAGTGGAAGTGGATGAGTAGAAGTGAAGAGCAGTAGGTGAGAGTGAAGTGTGTGGATGTTTCTGGCGGGAAGGCAGACGGTGGCGCCAGTCGTAAACGTGAGCAATAGCGGAACTACGATGGAGACGCATGCGCCCCTGGTGGGGAAAAACAGTAGAGGCAGAAAACGTAAATAAGGGAGCTGTTTCACTGTTATTTGCTGTTATCAGAAGGACAGGATAGATCAATAAGGATAGGTGGACAGTTTAGGTGATTGGCATTGCACGGGGAGGAGTTTTCAGCTGTTGCAGGTGTGAGTATGCGACCCATGATTTTTGCATCTTATACCCGGCAGGGATATAAACAATGATGAAACAATGATAATACCACAGAAATCTCCAATTGCACATCCTGAAAATGATGAGAAATTATTGTTTTGCCGAACATCAATAGAGCTTACTGGATGGACAAGCTTAAGCTGTGTTAGTGTCTGCTTTCCTGATGAATCATTCCCAGACCACCATGGTGGATAAATAATTTGGTATAACAATAATAAATACATGTGTTCTGTCCATCCTTTTCCCATCGTTGCACCATTTGTAAAAGCTCCATTTGAATTGTCCTCACAAATTTCTTTTACAAATGGTTTCTTGAACTTTGCTCTTTTTCAGAAAGAGATAGGGAAATGCTACTTCTTACACTTGTTATGATTTGAATTTGGAATTTTCAGCAGTACTGTAGGCTAAAGCTAGCTTTGGTTGTACTGCACTTGTAAGTGTAAACAATTAAGACAGATTAAACACCCTTAATTATTCTTCGGTTGGCTTGGTTGTTTCCCTGCATTGCAAAATGTATGTACTAATCAATCAAACTATAAATCTTGACTGTTATTGATTGCTGACTTAAGTTTATTCTTGTAGTTTTTTTTCTATCATAGCAGTTTGTTATGATAATGTATGATCTTCATGTGTCTTTCCATCTTGCACATGGGAGGCTTTCACCATTAGTGTGACCCATTAGGAGTCATAATTTGTTGCATCTCAAACTGCTGTCAAACTCAATTTGAATGAAAAGCCATTTTTCATGAATGTGTTTGTAATGAGAGTTTCAAATCAGTGATGATATAAAGTCTAGACAGATTAATCGACATTTCTCGCTTGGTATCTCATTTATTCTACTAATGAATATCACAAATCTGTAAAATTCTAACAAACCAGAGAAAAAAGATAATTTTTTAGCGTTCAAATGGATAATGGTGCCTTTCACATTCAGGACTTGAGAGAGACATTTTGTATAATTAATGCTCAAGTCGGTCTGTAATGTATATGACTGGTATTCATATTATATTGCAGGGGCTTCAGTAAGTCTGTTGGTCAGTCGACATTAGGACGGAAGGATGGTCGGAAAGTCCCAAAGTCAGAAGGTTGGTCAGAATGAAAGGAAAGAAGGAAGGAAAGAAGGAAGGAAGGAAGGAAGAAGGAAGGAAGGAAAGAAGAAAGGAAGAACAATTTTATGTAGGAATGACAGACGAAAGGAGACCAAAGGAGAAAGAATGTTAAAAACAATCGAAAAAAGGAAGGACAAAACCAACAACAATACAAACCATAACTCTTCTATTGACTGATAAGACCAACAGGGCTTCATTCAAAACTCAAAACTCTTCATTTCAACATG
This sequence comes from Platynereis dumerilii, assembly GCA_026936325.1. Taxonomy (NCBI): domain Eukaryota; kingdom Metazoa; phylum Annelida; class Polychaeta; order Phyllodocida; family Nereididae; genus Platynereis; species Platynereis dumerilii. The sequence goes on along the minus strand of JAPTHN010000014.1, from coordinate 23,274,878 downwards.
TTTAACAAATCTGATAGATGAGCGGCAGCAGACCTGACAATCGCTTTCCCAGCCAATCAGAAAAAGCGATTCTCACAGAATGAAATGTTTGATTTTAGGGGGAAACGTGAGACTGGTGGGAATTTCCCAGCTTCTCTAAGGTCACTGGCTTCAATAGAAATTCAAACTGTCAGTGATCTCCCAAAACATAATCAGCATTTGTTCCAAAGCCTTTTCAATTCAACTTCATGATTGGAAACAGATGGCGCAACTTTAAAATAACTCAACTTCATTGCCTAAATCCCTGATTCAAGCTAAGTTTCACCTGCAAGTGAACTTGGTGACTGTCTATGTATATATGTATCTATACATCTGAGTATCTATCTGTCAATTATCTATCTGTCTATCTATCTATCTACATGTATCTATAAATGCACCTGTGTATCTATATTTGTATCTATCTATGTATCTATCTTTGTACCGATCCATGTATCTGTCTTTTTATCTATCAATCTATTTATCTATGTATCTGACATTCTTTAACTTGTAGAGTCAAGGAGGGTAAATCCGTCCACTTTTGGCTATAACTGTATTTTAAGGAAAACGGTATTAGATACAAAAATAAAAATTGGCACACTGAAAGGAGCATGTTCCGTACTACCACTGGCAGCCAAAACAGCCAAATATTCCAATAATTTTTGCTGAAACCATGGCAACAAAAATTGAAGGTTAGGGCATCTAAATCCGTCCAGGAAGCTTCTAAATCCGTCCAGCAAGGATGGTAAATCCGTCCACAGGGTATTATGCAGCACATACCTATCACATCTTGTGATTTTTAATAGTTTTGCAACATATTAACTGTCACAAAGGATTTTCTGTCAATATTAGAACATTGGGGTGCTGATTGCACTTATAACAGGAGAATCAAATAATAGAGGTCAAGTTTATTGTCAATAATTTCAATTGACTGCCTCAATCACAATTTAAAAACCCTTTTAACGCAATCAAGTGGTATAATTGCTCAATCGAATTTCTTTAATCAGCTTTTTGCCATTTATAAATAAAAACGGTCATAATAGTTCTTTTAAAGGCCATTTGAAGTGGGTGGACGGATTTACAATCACTCAGTCAAGCCAGTTTTAAAATAATGATGGTAAATCCGTCCACTTTTATTTCCATTGTATCTCCCTTCCATGTGATGGAATTCAGTTATTTAAGAAACCCTATAAGAATAATACAATTAATCATCCCATGCATCAATCATTTACCCCTCAATATATTTTGTTTTTGATGGAAATAGGCCTACAAGACCAACTACCTATTATTAAAAAATGGCTGTGATGACGTCACAGGATTTCATTGTTTTTTGTCTTCACCTTTTAAATGGTTCAGAATATCATTCAAAATGTTGTCAACACCATTAAAACGGCAAAATTAGTTGAAAAACGAGTTTTTATTGATTTTACAACTCACACAACTGTAAAAATTTTAATTTTATGCCTATATTAGGGGGTGGACGGATTTACCCTCCTGGACGGATTTACCATACTTGACTCTACATGTTCCTTCAGAATTAAATACACCTGTCATATTCAAGTGACAATGGTCCATGATGTACATATTTCATTATATGTGGAGAATGTATTGCTATCCTATGTATCTCTCTATGAATCTATATTTGTGTCTATCTTTGTATCTGTCTATGTATCTTTAAATTTATCTATCTACATATGTATCTACCCCATGTATCTCTGTATGTATCCATGCTTTCATTCAAATAATAATTGATAAATATTCATTAAACAGTGACATTTAATTGTAGTACTCGAGACAAATTGTCATCATTAGGTTAAAGGAAATTTGATAGAGAAGCTTAATTTTTTTATAGAAATGCATTGGCATTTGGATATATGGGAGACCGGGGTAAGTTGTGCCATTTTTTGCATCAGGCTGATTTTCCAAAAACCAAAGCTTAATCATGCAATCTGAAAATCAGACATCAAAATATAATATTGGCCAGAATCAACCAAAGTTTCAGGGCAGACCGACCTTTGGGAAGGTCATGGTAGGTCATGGTAGGCATTTGAAAAATGTAGGTCTATTGGCACAACTTGCCCCGGTGCCGGGGTAAGTTGTGCCGCATGACGGGGTAAGTTGCGCCGCTTAATTTATTCCAAAAAGACCTAGTATTTCACCCGTTTCTGCAGATAGATCATTTTTATCATGTTTTTAGCGTATGACTGACATGTTGCAAGAAACTAATCAGACATTTATGAGCCATTTTATACACAAATTTAAATTGCTGAAAAAAACAGAATTATTTCTTGTTTAGAGGGTGATATAACACTTTCAGCACATGTTCCTTTCAGTGTAAGTTATTTCACAACATGTTTAGGCCTTGCATAAAATTAAGACAAAAAAAGATGAATAAGAAATTTATTCCTATGTCATACCATTGGCACAACTCACCCCAATCAAAATGGCACAACTTACCCCAAATTGATTTTCTGGATGAAACAGGTTGTCAAAAATAAACAAACAATGCAAAATGAAATCTAACAACAGAAATGTCTAGATATACCTCTTAACTCCATCCTACCAGAGGGACATCATCTTATTACAAATACCAAATGACTGAGAAACCAGAATGTCAGTCCTCGGCACTTCAAGTTTTCAGCAACAAAATTGAATTGATGAGTGTAGCTTTTCATACCATTATATTTGGTAGTTTTTTTCTTGGTGTCTAATGATGTTGACCAAGTGGGTATATATGGGTGGCATTGCCTTCTTTGCTCAGTTCTTCATTTAACCCCAATAGTGGGCGGCACAACTTACCCCGCGGCACAACTTACCCCGGTCTCCCCTACTATTTTTAAGTTTGGGCATGGTAGGGTATACATGCATGTAGGTGGGGACTGGGGAATGCAAAGGCACGGAAGTAATGGGAATTGTTGGGAAATCATATCACATTTTATAGTATAACTCTTTCTGTGAAAATCAAGAAACACAGCTTGTTTATTTCATTATTATAGAAAAGAATGCCAGGACAAGATCAAGAAGTCATGACATAGTGGCATACTTCAAAAGAATAGTGCCATTAGAGAAAACAAAAAGTATTTGCAGACGAGAAAGGAAACAAAATGTCTGGACATAGATGGGCACACGACACTCCTATTATCTGGGACATAGTCCAGACAGTAGTAGGAAGATCTAAGAGAATGTTACTCCCATATATATAGCACTGTGATGTCATAACTTGTTGTGATTTCATTGATTCTTGGCTTTTTGGTCTATTCTTGCAATGTACAGATTTTCTTTTTACAAACTGCTGAATTTGCAGTCCAATGTTTGGTAATCTGTAAATTTGCAATTCATCCTTATTCATGTAAACATTATATTTAAGGATAAGGAGTTATTTCTGATAGAAACAAGTGATACATGCAAGCAGTAGATTTAAAAGTTTATATATATATATTTACCCAGCCCTGATGGGCTTATTTTGTCATTGTAATACTTTATACAAAAAAAGGTAGCTGGTTAATTGCAAAATATTGTAGAATCCAAACTGATTCAGACCATTACTTCTCTGTGTGTTTTTACTTTTGTCAAGTGGAGGGGGGGGTGCAATTACAGTACATGTGTTCATGTCTCCAATTCAGTGTGTGGTAGTAAAAACAAGTTTTTTTTTTCTCTTTGCAATATCCACTTAACTTTACTTCTGTTTACGAAGTTGTTAACTGTATGGTATAGTGTAAAGGAAGTGACCTTTATCGTAATTTGATACACTCATATTCTATTGGAGTAGCAGATAAGATGTAGGCCAGACCTGGAGAATTGATGTGGCGTCTACTGATTGAAATGCTTAATTATATTAAAAAAGGAAAACATTTAGAATAGGCTTTATAGCTGGAACAAAGTCTTCTGTGATGATACACCACTGCTTTCTTTGCCATCTTCAGGTTAGTTAAAGTGTAGATTGTGTCATTTTAATTCAAGTAAGACAACAAACCTCAACATGGGCAGCTACTTGATTGGCAATTTATGTGTCATTTTCACTGACCTTCTAAGCTTTAACGACCCATTGTTTGTGTTCTTAAGGTCAAGCTAAAGCTGGTAGTTCTTGTTTAATGTTATAATCAATAGTCTCTGAAACTATATAACCCTCGTCTGCTATAAACTGGCCGAGTAGACTTAGATGGCATCTAATATAAGCTTCCTATGGTCTACTGGGTCTTCACAGCACTTTTTATGTCCCATAAATCATTAACTGAATGTGACACCTTCTCTGCATGAAATCCTTCAGTGATCTCGAAGCCAAATATTATAAAATATACCAGCATATCTCCCAATTTTTGAGTGATTTCAGCATTGCTTCAAATTTATCTAATGTTTAATCAAGCTTTTCAATTTAAAAAAAATTGCTGTAGGCCTACATTATTCTTTTCCATACTTCACCAAGGAAATTTGGCTAGATACTTGATAAAAATAACCTTAAGTTATATTAAAGGGGCCCCTGAAGTATTTCTTTATATCTATCAGAATGCCAAAATTCTCCGAGATATTTGTTGTTGTTTTTTTAAATATCCGTATATCCTACAAACATTATGAGGAAACTGACACGCTTGTTTATCACAGCCCTCCTACGTGCAGTCAAATTAATGAAGCGAAAATGTATCCCTTCTTACATCTCAGACTTGAAAGGATTCAAATATAGTGCTAAGGTGAACAGTCATGCAGATTCAAAACAGCTTTCTGCCTAGATGAAGCACTTCCCAATCTATTTCAGTACATTTCTTATCCCTTTTGCACTGACTCAAATTTCAAATGAAGATATATTTTCTCCCTGGATTGCAAGAAGCAGTAGTGAAAAGTGGCAGCTACTATCATGGCTTCTCAATCTAAGAATTTAAGATGCAATTTCAAGACGTGTGAAGGAGAGGGACTCTATGAGAGTGCCTTTCTCTGCATTCCTCATTACTGCAGGGAAAGTGACACTTTTCTGAGTGGGTGTTCCATTCCTGATTGTAGGGGTGCATTGTCGAGCTGCTTTTAGGGTAAGAAGGTTTGAAAAGCAGAAATTACAGTATTTGTGCAAAAGACAAAATGACCAACACATCTTTTCTCAAAGAAAATGGCTGAGGACAGTATCCAGATAGATAGATAGATAGATAGATAGATAGATAGAAGATAGATAGATAGATAGATAGAAATTTATTTTCACCCAAGCTTGTACACACAACAACTGATATATAAAACATTAACATTATTTGAACTTGCTTTGGTGAGGGGATGCACAAGAGTTATCATGACTATATTTAACTGTGCATCCCGCAATAAGGATTACTTATATGTAAAATTTAAAGCTTTTCAGATTTCCCGAGCTTTCTAACACAGCTCTGAAAATTTCTCATGAAAATAAATGAAACTAATCGATTTTGTCTTGCTTGGATTTAGTGGTTGACTGATTTCGAAGTTTTGTATCTTTGCTTTAACAAAATAAGAAACAATTTAGAGATTGACACGAAGTTGTGAAAATTATCTTATCTGTTGCTTGTAACAATGAAGTTGTAAATGAAATCTTAAGATAGTACATATCTAAAATAGTCAAAATTAGTTTATAAAGAGTACCATTCTACTCAATAAGACAGTAATTGGTTACCCGGATATGTCATAATGGTTCTGGAACTCAACAAAAATTATTTCTTGGAAGATCAACAGTTCAGATTTTCCTATATATATCTGTATGAAAGTTATGTGGAATATATTAAGTAAAACCCCATTTGGAATAATAGGAAATAGCTCCCAAAAAGTCCTTATACAACTATTCTCAACATTACAGCTCTTCCGCTTCCCACTGAATTTTTTTTTTTTTTTTCAATTACTGAGTTTTATAAGAAAGCTGACAGAAGATTAGGCACAGATTGTGCACAGAATAAGAATGAGCGTTTGCGCATTAATAACTATTAGTTCAAGTATATATTCGAGCTCTGTCTTCTCTGGAAGTGCTGCTTTCTAACTTCTGCCGTATATTGTTGCATGCTAAATATGCATTAGGTGTGATTGCTTTCTTGCCACCACAAAAGATGAACCGTATGATATTAATTGTAATAGATTCATATTGTGCTCTAGATGCATAAATGGCACTTTTGCAGCAGGCCTGTGATAAATCTGAGCTTATAAATCATATCCCATTCAGACTTTAGACAAAGTGCTGCTCCTTGGCATTCATTTTAATATTAGGGATATTTTACATTTTTCACAATAATCGAGGTGCAGATGATTATTACTAAGATATGTGAATGAAATCCAGTGCTTCAAAACAGTTTTTTGCCAGTGCTAAGGACTTATAGATGTTAGGTATTACATAAGTTGACTATACTTGAAGGATTTTCCCGTCTACCATAATAATACTTTCTCCTTAAAAGCCTACTATCTAACCAGTTGAGCTAAAATGTCAGCCCCAAAGGCCTAAGGTTAGTGCTTAGGAGCAACTGATATCTAACCCACTTTATTATACTATTAAGCTGCGCTTCTCTCTTTTCTCCATTAACAAATAAAAAAGTAATGACTGTTGGACTGTATACCATATAATCATGGGATGCACAGAATGAATGATGGTGCCTGGGATCATTAAACTGCTACTGTTGAATTCTCCTGCAATGGAAACATTTCTCGCAGAAAATTGAATAGAATCAATGCTGCAACTGTGTCTATTTTAGAGTTTTGTTCAAAGTTTCAGAGTAACAAGCGAAATTCTGCAAACACAAAAGCCAATTTTTACAAAATTCTTCGTCTCTATTTCTCAATTATTTCTTATTTTGTGAAAACTAATGGATTTTGCCTTTTGTTGCGGTCTGTGGTTTCAACTGATTTGGAGTTCTTTAACTTTGCTTTTCGCTTTTTAAGAGACATTTCGTTTTTGTCAGAAAGCCTGGGAAATCGAAAAGCCTGGATGCTGTCCTAATCAGTGCTATTTGCTTTGGGAGAATGTGTTGGTCATTTCATTTCAGTTGTTGGCTAAAATTGTTTGGATGGAAGTAAGATGTAAGTCTTAAAAGCTGTTCCAATAGTGCGAGCCTCTGGGGAAGGTACTTGTGATGAGTTGGTGACTGAGGATGGCTGCGGATGGTGATGTTGCTCTACCTCCTGTATTTTTCCATTTGTGAGGCTTTGAAAGAAGGAAAAGGAGATACCAGAGTACTAAGTAAGAATGCACTCTTGGCAGCAATGAAAAATGCTTCTGATAACATAATGCTTTTGATACCTAATCCGTGTCCAAGAGGGGTTGAGCAACCTAATGTGCATTACTGAACAAGGCCCAGGACCAGAGTGATCGAGCAAGGGAGAGATGAAAGAAAATTCATTTTGGTTCTGTATCTTGTTTGTAAGTGTCCACATTGAAAATCCAATACAATGTATCAATCTTTAAAAATAATACACATACATATGTACATGTATCAGAATCGGGACTATTGAAAACTAAATCATATCCACTTCATCTCCACTTCATCTCCACTTCATACATTACAATCATCAGGTGGCCTACCAGCAGCAACAACATTTTTGTATTTGGTGGGATCCTCATCATGTGTATTTCAACTCATATCATATCATAATCATAATTTATGCCTTTTTAATATAATTTTGCAATGTTCTCAAAAGATGATGGTGAAATGAAAGAATTTTTCTGTCTGTCTCTGTGACAAGTTTCAGTTGCTATAGAGACTACACTTCACAGAGAGAACATCCAAGTATATCACCCAAAACCCAAACCATAGCAAACCACCCTTCACATACACTGTTCTTTACTGCACCTCCCAATTGTGTGCACTGCTTCTTTGCATGTCTTGGCAGCATTAAGTTCATCCTAATGTCCAGGGGGGATGACCCCACATGAAATCATGGGATTAGGGGTGATTGCAAAGTGAATTCATGGGGTCACATTGAGACATCACATTGAGACCTCACACACTGGGCTGACACTGCATTGGGTTGTAGGAAAGATATGGCTGTGTTATGTGTTGTCTTCTCTTTGTTGTTATTTTTATACTATAAGCTGATGATGCATCTGTAGTCGCCACACCGGGGTCACAGCTTCATCAATTTACATTAGTGTATAAAAGTCACAAGACCTGAAAGTCTGATGCAAAATCCGTTTGTGAATCTACGCAAGACACAGATCATGTCTTACTGAATGCTCAAATCACCTCATGAATAAAAAAAGATATGCAAACGATTATAAAGGTTATACATTAAATGTCCTTGCAGCAAGTTCCAGCAGTTAATGCACAGTATCAACTTGATACTATCAAGTACATGTGTGCAACTGTGTATGTGGCGCAAGAGACACAGATGAAACAACCTGAACGGAATTTCAAGGAGCACAAAATAACTAAGAAATTCTCCATTACCCCTTTTACAATCTACTGCATCTCCAAGTAACATAAATGAGGAGCTTGCACAATTGCTCAACAATCAATAGCTGTAATGACACTCTAAGTTCAGCCATTTCTCACCTCTCTGCCCTAAATGCAGCCACACAATGCACCCCTACTCTCAGCAAAGCAAAACTCTCTCAGCAAAATGTAACTTTCTCCCAACAGTAATGAGGAATGCATTTAAACAGCGCTCTCTCCCATATAGACTTCCTGAGGTCACACCCTGAATTCTGAAAGTACATTGTGTAAAATGCTGACACTGTTCACCATGGCTTTTTCCATTCCGGAGAGGAAACAAATCATTACTACCAAAAAACTGATTTGATCATATTCCTTTTCTTTTAATATTTCTGGACATGACGGCAAAACGAAAAAATTATGGTTGTCATGACGCGCCTGGTATTTTTGACAGACACAGATTGAAAATTAGCTCATTTTTCACTTAACATAATCGTAATTGAAAAGTATAATCATTCACAACATGATTGATACAGTACATACTGAACATAAATATAAGTTGCAAAATGTCTAATTAATAGTCCATACCATCGTCCATCAATATAGTACAATAACACATCATCTATCAACCTTCTACAAAATTAGAAAATCACTGTCATACACAAAGAAACATTTGGCTTGGAAACTCTGAAGGAAGGTGTCAGCAGATTTGGAAGCTGATTTATGAGGCATAAAAAGCTCTGGGAAGTCTCAGTAACCTGCAGTATACTGTAGGGGGGGATGATAAAATGGCTTTTTCGCTGGGCATGTGCGGGGACGCCTTCAAATCAATCTTTATTGTTTTAAAAGTCCATCCATACTGAAATTTCTGGATTTCGGACCTGCTACTAGCTGCTACTGGCACTTTCTTATGACAGGAAAAACGATGTTTTTGTGAACTTTCGCCTATTTGCGATCTTTGTTAATTTTAACATGTTTGAAGATAGGAAGTTGAAAATAACACCATTAAACAGAGTGTAAAGAGAGCTTTCATTTGCATACCAAAACTTATAGTCTTTGATGCACACAAAGATCAGATAAATATTCATTTTATTCTTTTAAATTATAAGATTACGAACCTATCAGAGACATAGTGTGAAAATAATGGCTTAAATTATGACTAGTCATTTTCAGGAAATCAATGACATGGTGGACTGTAGAATGATGTTAAAAAAGCCTTAGCTGGAAAATACAGTATCCCACATGAGTACATTCATATCAAAGTTTTACTGATTTGCGAATCAGTAAGCAGGTCCGACTGAAATAATCGAGCTAAATCGGGATAATAATATATGGCAAACCTTGTACTTGAATGAATGTCTGTTCTTTCGGAATTATGAGCAGTTAAATATTTTTAGTTGGTAAAAAGTGAATTCCAAAAGTGCTGCATATAAATTACTAAACCCTGAAGTTAAACTTCTCTTGTAGCCTGCATGCATGGTGAGAGGGCAGTCCTGATAGCTGTGTGTGCATTTATATTAAATTATATTAGTCTGAGTTTCTGCGAAGTAAAACAAAATCACAAAGTGTGCTGACATTGACCAACTGGAATTGGAATTTTAAAGGATCAGCTTCATAACAGCATCACAAATACAAAAACAAACTGAAAATTTGCATCAAAATCATAAGTTATGGAGCAGAAAATTTGGAGCGTGCGTGGGTAGGATGAACCCGTAGATTCTAAAATAGAAGTGCGTCAAAATAAAAATCATAAATTTAAATATCGAAAATTAATCGGAGTCCATTTGGAAATGGTATTTATTCTAGGAAATGCCCAAATCCTTTCTAGAGGTTACCAAAAAAAGGATTTGAACAACTCAAATGTCTGGTCGAGACAATCCACAGATCAGACATATCATATTGTAAAAAGTTCTATTGTCTGATATCAAACAATCCTTTTTTTTCACTGTGGAAATAGGCCTACTGGACTTGTGTAATGTAACATTGACAAATGTGTGGTGTGCGGTAGAGCAAGTGCAGGTCTGCCACAATACTTGGTAACTATTTGCAAAATGGTAATAACGATCATAACATTAGGACTTGTACACGTATGTGTAGAAGTGAACAAAACCACCAGAATAATTGATTTATAGATCCTCGCAACTTTTTGGGTAGAAAATAGTAAATGTCATCAGTAATGGTGATACTATTAGGCCTATAATTTAAAAAAATTTTACTCTGCCATAGGCTATCTAATGACGAATTATTCAAGCCAGAGCACTATCAACCATCCCTAGTACACCCATTCCCAGACCTGACATTTGTCACTGTGAATTCCATGTAGTGGTTTACAATGAATGCCATGAATGTTGGAAAATCATTCATTATGACTTTTATTGATTGGCAGTATAATATATCTTAACAAAATAATTGTGTTTTATATGCATCTACCATTCAGAGCCATGCCATTCTGGGTGGGGGGGGGGGCAACCTCCCAGTGATTGACTGATTATTATGGTATTGGCAACTGACACTATACTAACTCATGCTTTAGGCAAATAATTCTACAATATTTTTATTAAGGCACAGCAAAGAAGTGGCAGAGACACTGTCCTTTCCACACAACCTCAGAAAGAGCCATCATCAATGTCTTCTCCTATTCCCTTTACTTCAAGCAGTCAGTATTGGCAATCCTCGAATGTGAAGGTAGCTGATACAAGTGATGAAGTGATAGTGATACTGACTTGCAACTCAATATCTAGAGTATTTTTTCTATACCTTGATCAAGTCTTACATATTTTCAAGATCCAGGTCCAAATGATTATTAATCTAAATTCTTGTCATTCTAACAGCCCAACAAAATTTGATGTGTTGTCATTTTCACGAACTTCTTTGAAAATGGACCCTAAATTGCCATATCTCAAGAACCAATGCACCTAGAAAGTTGCAATATACACCAAAATGTCCAGAATGCCCAATTTCCTATTCAATGTCAATACATTTATATGACTTAAAATCAATACTTTTCAAGTTCTGATGGAAAATACTATTTTCGCCATTTGAAAAGATGCGGTTTGACATTTTGGCCAGTAGCAGGCTGAATAAGCCATGAAATTCAATTTGATAAAATGTTTCTTGATTCTGGAGGCAATGAGCAACTTTTAAAGGCATCCCCGCAAATTTTCAGGATTATCATCCCCCCCTAAGTATAGACTATAGGAAGCTCTATGCAATTCTCCAGGACAAGTTTATAGCAGACAAGGGTTATATAGTTTCAGAGACTATTGATTAAAACATTAAACAAGAGCCACCAGCTTTAGCTTGACCTTAAGATCACAAACAATGGGTCATTAAAGCTTAGAAGGTCAGTGAAAATGACACATAAATTGTCCATTAAGTAGCTAGCTATGCTCTTGGAACAAAATTAGCAGTATTGAGACTTCTGAGGTTTTAGAAAATGAACCATAACTGGTATTGTTTACTAACTTGAACATGTTCAGGCATAGACAGACAAGCAAGTCTGTTTTAAATGCAGAAATGAAAGAGCTTCCATAACGTAGGTTAGGCATATTAAAAATATATCCTAAATGTATTCAATAAGACTTATATCGACGTTTGTGCATTTTTCTTATGGGCCTACACATATTACAAACCTTTTAAAATCACTTGACCATTTCAATTTTATTTATTAATTTAAGTATGATAAGAACTGTCTGACAATATTGATCTCATCTGATCTGCAATAGACTATGCTCAGATACAGTACATATTTACTCCAAGACTGCAAACTTTTTTTTTTCACATACTGTACATGATAAGAACAGAATTGCTATTGGACAATATGAGAAAAATTGAGATGACTGAAATAGTCTTTGCCTTGACCTAAACTAGATCTGTTCTTGGTCTTTCGCCACTAATGATGAGCAGTATGCTAAAGCAATACAAAGTCCAAAAGCTTAATCAACTTTTTTTTGTGACCAGTTGTTGAAAGATTGCAGACCCCTGCTGCATAGGATTCTTTAGTTATTAGGAATGGCGATCACACAATTCGTACATACTGTTACTTCACTTTCCCCAGTTTAATTTCCCAGAAGGAAACTTTTGTTCTTTAGGAGTCAGCAAGAAAAGTATATGTTGATTGTGTTGCTCAAGAAGAAGTTTACAAATTTACAATTCACAGTCATAGAGTAATACAGATTGAAACAGCAAATTCTTTACTTCTTTTTTTAGAGTGAAGAGAAAGCTGCTGAATTGCATTTTCATTTCTGCTTGTAACACAAGTAATCATAAAGATTGATTTGCATTCTTCAATTTCTTCATTTTTGCTATTTTCTCTTTTGATTTCATTCTTAATTCCCTGGCTGAGGTATCAAAAATAGAAAAAAACTATTTACATAATAACTGCACACTAAGAAACGCAAATGGTCAAAGCTGAACTGCAAATTCAGCAGTCTTTGGTAAGACTATCCAAACATTACTGGAAACAAGCAACGAGACTACGAAACAAGAATCTTTGAAATCATTATGGAAGTTTATGATATGGTAGTCCTACAAACAGCCAGAGCAATCTTCCTACGACTGTCTGTTCAATGTCCAAGATAATGTATAGCAGTGCCTTGTAACCAGTTCAACTCATTTTTGTTTCCTTTCTTGTCTGCAAATCTGTTTTTGTCTTTTTTCCATCTCGTATGACACTATTCGCTGATACTATGCATCGTGATGTCATGACTTTTATGTTCACTTTGCAGTTCTAATGTCTTGGTACAGTGGATTTCTCAGAAAATGACACCACTACACCTAAGGCTTCATGTTATCATCTTGAGAAAAATGGCATTGTGTCTATTGTCTGCACTAAAACACCAGACTATTCTCAAATCGAAATGGGAAAGTTCACCAAGAGAGAAAAACTCACATTCAACAGATGTTCCTGTCATATCACAAGACTAATTCTTGAATAGTATTGTCACAGTTAACACCGTGAGCAACAATGCCTTGCCTAAAATGCCTCATTTTTCAATATCTTGCCTACCTCAAACCTCAGCATACTGCTTCAACCAATTTGCCATAGAGTGCTGCACTTTCCCAATCTTAGCTGCAACCATCTTGTGCCTAATTCCTCAAGACAGTAAAACTACATTAGCAATCAAGAAGTATGGCAAGGAGACATTCTTAGACCCTAGTCTAAATGGGATATGATTCATAAGCTCAGATTTATCAAAGGTATGCAGCCGCTTATGCATCTAGAGCACAATATGAATCTATTAGAATTAATATCATATGGTTCATCTCTTTGGTTGGCAAGAATGCCATCACACTTAACGCTTAATGCATATTCAGAGTAAGACACTATGGCAAGCTCTGAAGCAGCACTTACATAGAAGACAAAGCCCAAATATAAACTGGAACTAATTGTTGTGAATAATCATGAGCACTCTGATTCCTATTCTGTGAAAGATATGCTGCCTGTCTTTCGCCTTCTTTCTCATAAACTCAGTACAAGCAAGAACTGCATTTTGCTGTGAGAGGTTTTAGAGAATAAATGTGTTGATAACCAATGCAAAATGTAATATGGGTATAATCTGAACATCTTAATTATTGATTCCTTCAGTACAGAGAACGATATGCAATGTTGGCAATTTGACAGCTTCGACATGTTTTTATATTTATAAGTCATCTGACAATGTAATATACATGCAACATGGCCTTTTTTGTCTTATACTGCACATATTATGAACCCTATACTGCTTTATTGTGCAATAAGAAATACATAAAAAATCTGACAATGCTCCATAAAATACCGCATAAAAAACTGCACTCCTAGGTGGATGGGATACAACACAAAAAAGTAGCAATAACAATGAGCATGTTGAGTACAATAACCAAGTTTAAGGGCAGAATACTGTTCATTGGACAATGAAATATGAATCAGAGGGAATCAGAACAATTGATTTGAGTGGAACCTCAATGAAATCACAGACCAAATAAAAAAGAAAGAGTGATGGATGCCATTTCGGGGAAAACGTTTGGTAGCAAAGATGAGTCCAGGGACAGTGATATTAAGAACAGCACAACATCAACCATGTAACAGGTATTAGGGCAATGAAGCTGAAATGGCTCCAGGCTAGGCAAAGTAGTCAAGTGAACTGTCACAGAGAAGCAGAGTAGTCAAGTACTTAAGACTGACAAGGTACAGTGGAAGTGGAATGGGAAATGCAAAAGAGAATCCAGCAATTAGAGAAGGTAAAAATGCAGTGTAAGTAAATGGCTCAATATAACAAAATCCAACAACACATTAGTACAACAGAAGAGAAAAGTCAAGTAGAAAAAGATAGTCATTTAGCTTTTTCATAATTCAAATAACTATATTATTAAAGTAGCATAGAGTGGCAATCTCAAAGAAGCACAGTAGAGAACATGGCTGATGTAATATTAGTAGTCTAGCCCAACACCCCGAAGCAAGCCCTAGTCTCCCTCATCTGCCTTAATAGCTGGATTCCAGGAACGTTGCTCTCAGACACAGCAATAAAGTTTGGAATTAAAGTCTGTCTAGTCTCTGTGACAGGAGATAAAAAGGAAATTACAATACAGAAGAGAAGAATAAAGGTGAAAAAAGTATGGGAACCACTCAAAATCATCACAATAGTCTGACAGAAATTTGAATGGCAATAGCAAGTGCTTACATAACAGAAAAACATTCCTGCATCAATGGCATGTCATAATTTCAAGTTTTCAAATGCTTCAAAATGCCACTTGTGAAAGAAACTTGATATCACTCCTGCAATACAGGTACACAGTAAATATATTTTATATTACATGACTATCTTCATGAACATGCACATAAAAACTGGATACTTGCTTTTCATAGCCATTGTCAAGTACGCAATATAATTTTGTTGGCAATGTATCAACATATTATTATTATTATTAGACAATTTATACCGCGCTACCATTTGCAGATATTTGTGCATTCAGGTGCGCCTTACAAGACAAACTGTTATGAAATTGATGACAATAGAAATGTCTTTAATTGTCTTTTGAATCTTAGGTAATTGTCAATATTTCGGATGTCGGCAGACAACTGATTCCAAAGTCGAGGGCCATATACACTGATGGACCTGTCAGCAAAGGTTGCTCGTCTAGTGAATGGAACCACTAAGGTTCAACCACTGCTAGAAGCAGATCGTGTAGTTCAAAAGTCTTCACTTGGAAAAGCATTGAGAGATATTCCGGTGCCATTTTGTGAATGCATTTAAACACAATGCATAGGACCTTAAAGTCAATTCTTTGCCTAATTGGCAACCAGTGCAACTTGACCAGAGCCTGTTTTGAACTATCATGCCTAGATAGACCCAACACAACTTTCGCAGCCCAGTTCTGGACTCTTTGTAGTTTGCTGATGGCGTTGGCTGGTAAACCACATAATATGCTATTCGAGTAGTCCAAGTGGCTTAACACAAGGGAAGATGCAAGAAGCTTGGCTGTGTCAATGTCAATGAATCATGTAATTTGACTGATATTCCTGATGTTAAATATTGCTGTCTTGCATTTTGACTTAATGTGATCATTCAAAGTCAATGAATTGTCCAAGTAAACTCCTAAATATTTAACAGACTCCCCAGTGGAGACCATTTCACTTCCAACTCGTAATTTGCTGGTATGAACCTTGGAAATAATACGGCGACTGGCAAATACTGTTATCTCAGTTTTTGCAGCATTGATCTTAAGGACATTAGCTGACATCCAAGCGATGATTTTATCAATGGAACTTTCAATTCGAGCAATGCACTGATCTTCTGTGTCAGGGTCAGAGGGAACAAATGAATCACTTAAGTAGTGATCATCTGCATACCCGCCCAGATCTTGAGAGGAGTCAATGCATTCGATGATGGTACTGCTGTATGCATTGAATAATACAGGCCCAAGGCAACTTCCTTGAGGGACTGAGTAATTAAAAGTTTTGACTGAGGATGTTGACTTATCAACAAGTACATTCAATTTCCTGTTCTTCAAATAAGAGGTAATCCAGTCAAGGGCAACGTCATCTACACCGAAGTTATGATTTAGGACAGATGTTAGTACCTCATGGTCAACAGTGTCAAACGCGGCACTTAGATCAAGAGCTACCATTACAGTAGCCTCACCCTTCTCCATAGATGTGTATAGTTGGACAGCTATTATTTTTCATTTCAGAAATGTGATCAATTACAGGGAGAAAAACTATGTTATGGAGTGGATGTTGGAAGTTTCGTCATGCTTATTACTTGTAATAGGTATCTACCAACACCTTTGGATACAAAGTTATCATAATAGCACACTACCTCAGGCATCACAAAATATCAGACAATATGACAAGATTGCCCGATGTCCTTAACTCCATATCTCCCATAACATAAGGTCTTCTATAAGGTCTTCAAATAGCAGGGCAGGTATGTAAAAAAAAATTGTGCATTTATACATAGAAGCATGAAACTTGGCACACACTTAAAAAACATTTTTACAAAAATATTTTGATAGGGAGCCATCTTAGATTTAGCTTAGTTGGCTGCTGGCAGCCATTTTCCAAAATGGCGGTCAATTCTTCCATTTTGCTTCTTTCTGGGTAGTCCCTACCAATAGAGTACATGCAAATAGTAGTTTTTATTCTTCCTTTAGGTGAAAAGAACATTACTGTACACTTTTTTGGTGGCCTGGACTTTTTTCAGGCTTGCTGGAATGTATTTTGGAAGAAATACTGATTCAAAGGATGCTACCATTCATTCGAAAGCTCTTTTTACAAGGAATTCAAATATGTAGTCTGTTTAGATATTACTGCAGATTCAATTAGTATGAGTTTCTCTGGCTTGGTTTCTCACTGTCTACGTAGCATTTTCTGCTTTTCTGATTGGTCCCTGGACAGTAAAACGTCCTCCAAATCTGTCAGTTGAACGTAGAAAGCAATGGAATACGTGTTATTCTGCTTCAGTGATCAGTTGTGTTTGACCAATTGATCAGATTAGCAGATAAATGCAGGCAGTCATTGCCATTTTCAGACACGTCAACTGCAATGTTTGCAATGTAAATACGTTGTCACAGCATTCAAATTACTTTTAGCCATGTAATTCTGTGCCTCAACCAATCACTTGATGTACATTTGCTACGTTTTTCTTTCAAATTGCAGAAACTCATACATACTGAAATTGCAGTAATCGAGATTCCACTAAACTATGGGAAACCGCGAAAAAGGTGCATTTTCTTCAAAAGTTCTGACAAAATGGACCCCGGCCTCCCTAAATTTCCCTGGTTTAATCTGGAAATCAATTGAAAATGTTTTTTAGATCTATAGAAGGAATAATGAGCACCGTTTTCATTCCGTCAAACTATTGGTACTTCACAGAAAGCAGGAAATCGAGAGAATTAGCCCCCATTTTGGAAAATGGCTGCCACAAGTCAACCAGGTCAAATCTTGAGTGGCTCCCTATCTAAATATATTCTCTAAGATGATTTTTAACCGTGTGCCAAGTTTCATGCTTCTATGTATAAAAGCATAATTACTCTCCTATTCATGACAAATCTGCCCCACTAAAAGGCGGCACTCAAACATACCATTCAATGACCCTCAGGTGGACGATGTTATATTGTTCCTATGTTGAGGGTCCTTACCCCGCCACTCAATGTACAATTCTCCTGTGCTACGTCATTACAACAATGTTTAAGCTGACGTGGTAAGAATTACTGAGGCGGAAATAAGAGTAGATCATTAAGCAAAAATTGTAGAAAGGACCATACTGTCATTGAGTCTATTTACCGCGGTCTGACCATTGACAAATACAACCTTGTGAGCAACAGGAACCTGCTTTGGAGGACTGCATTTCCTTATACGTACCACAGCTACCATAGCCTGTGTTTGTCAATCAAACTATCCCTCATACAAAGTAAATACACATAATCATTTCATTTATTGGATGATTTAACACTTTTTGTTGCAGCTGTGTGAAGACTACAACATGTAGTTTTGGCTGTTCAGAAACTACCTAAAACTACTTGTAGGTCTTCTGTACACAAGCTTGAATAGACAACAGTAGCATTGTAGATTGAAAGAGATAGTGTAAGACATGTCACCCTAAGGCCCCCACTCCAATTAGCATCAAGTCCTCCTAGTGCATCTGGGTCAGCATGAAGAGCATTAGGGATGGCATCAGAGTCAACATTAGAACACTATTAATCAGTATCAAATAGAGTTCTGCATGACACTTTGTTGACAATGTGTGCTACTACTTTGTATCTATAAATCTCTCTAACATGACCATGCAACTAATATAAAAAGCTAAACTATGCACATAAAGATGCTTTCAGTCATAGTGTAAACTGTCTCCTCACATCAGTATTACCATTGTCTTAACTTTCATTTGATTGAGGGTATTGAAGAAACAAATTGACATTCAATTTTATCCTGGTTTATCACCGCAATCACCGGCAGACTACCAGACAGTCGACATAGTACACCACTGCCTCAACTATCTCCTGATCTATCTATAGCCCTGTCACAGCAATTCATATTGCAATTGAAATCTTTAATGGGATCATTAGTATGCTTTTATACAAGGCTCAAAAGAGGATATTAATCATCAAGACTTGAAGAGGCATCTAGAGGACTCATCTCAGGCTCAAAAGACCTATTCATGTCTATTCATGGTAATTCTTGTCTCTATTCATGGCCTGATGAAGTCCACAGGATGCACTCCCTGACATGATGGCCATGTATTCATGTTTCAAATGAGACTTCTAAAGAGTCTAATGGCTCCACATCATTGGAGCTTTTGCAGCAACATTTACGTCATTGCTCATGCCAGACTTGTTTTTTCCAAGTTGTTTTTTGATGTATCAAAAGTTACAACAAGCTTGATTCCATAAGATGTTGTACAGTAGCGTGGAATTGAGTTTGAAGATACCATGTTCAATGATGCAGAGAAAATTTGCACATGCAGAGAAAGAATCTTGTACAAGCAACATCAGTTTATATGTGATTAGTGATGAAATATTAGGCTCATATGTACCTGCAGATTCTGCACATTGATGGTCTATTTGTGTAAAAGAAAAACACCAAATGGCAGTATTCTGACATTTAAGTTTGAGTGATGAGTGTGTGATGACTGAAATAGTAACCAGTTTTATCATCACTAGTGCGAGTGTCTTCATAGACATTTTAATATTCGTAGTTGTGAGATCATTGCAAGGTCCATTGATATAGTGAGCGATGCCGTTTGGTCCTGCTAATATGTGCGGCAGCCTCAACCAGCTGATTCTATACTTGATTCCAGGAGTTGATTTGACCGGTTGGTCTCTGTGATTTTACACTCGGCCAATCATTTGTACCAGTCATCTGATCCCACTACTTCAGCAGTGACTGGACCAATTCTAAAGGGTTTTACAGGCCTCACTGATCTACTGGACATTTACTTCAAGGAACAAGCTTCAGAGATTGACCTCAAGCTCCTTCACTCTCTCATTAGTAGCCTGAAGGAACTTACTACTAAGCCATAAGAGATTCCTCGGCCAATAGTCCCTGTCTGCAAAATACTGCATCAGTTTTGTATCATGTAAAGTTAAATAGTGACATGCACATATGGGAAATAGGGTGGAGGCATATGGCTAATCAAATAGTGACATCAGATTCATAAATAACTCAATGATGTCATCACATGTTAACTACTTAAGACTAAAATTTAATGATGGATGCTCTTGTCTGAAACATCCTGCTCATGTTACATGACAAAATCATGTATCCTTCAACACGGGCCCTGTTTCAAACAGGTATCCTCCCATGTTAACAAAGACTAAGTTATTTTGGAAAGACTTATATCGCTACCCTAAACATCTAAGTACATTCATAAGTAAATGGACAAGCCAAAATGCATACAAATTAGTAATGGTGTAGTTATTCACTGCATGGATTCATGGTGGTTTTTACTTCTTTCTCCACCTGTTGTAACTTTTTTCAACCCAAATGATTAATCGTACTCCATCAGCATGGTTTTGAGCCGCAGAGTGGCTGGCTGGCTGGCGTGAGAGACCGTCGTTGCCTGACCACAACCTATTTTATCATCAGCCAAAAACATCTGCAAGTGTCGTGGCCACCTCAGACATTAGGATCAGAAAAAGGGGGGTAAAAAAGAACAAAGATTGTAGAACCTGGACAAAATTTAAGGGCAAATCAATAAAGGAAAAACAGACTAACATGCAAAGCTGCAAAGGTTAAAAATGCCATAAAATGATCATGTTTCATTTTCAACAGAATGACAATTGACCCTTTAATCTTTCAACAAAATTTAGCTTTGCTTTTTGCTGTTATTAACAGCTTTTTGTGTTTACTGATGGCAGTTGGTGAAATTCTTACATGTAAAGCAGTAATTTACCACAAAGTGGAATTCTATGCCAAAATAATATTCTAACAAGTTCAGGAACTTTACATCACCGAACCCTATTTTTCTATTCAACAATGTTGAAGGGATGAGATTGGGTGTCGTATCAGTTGCTTCATTTTGTACCCCTTTAGAGTCATTGAATTCCAATAACTGCAATAAACTGCAACAAAAAATAAAGTAGCTTTTAATAGTGCCTCAGTAAGTGATTACTTTTCAGTTCTTTATTACAAAACTATACAAAAGATTTTGAACCCAGCTGCTAAGGGAATTGCTTTAGGCACTTCACCACCTCCTGAATCAACCTGGTATGTTAAGATATTTGGCCTCCCAAACATCACAACCATAACCATGAAGCTTAACATTATGATTACAGATAGTGGAGCATCAATAATGTCTAACTTTGAGCCATTGAGTTGCATTACTTTTGATTCTTATCTTTCTCCATATCGCCAGAGTGGCAGCTCAACTGTTCAATACAATACAGGAAGAGTGAGATCTAAGCTCCTTTGCACTTCAGTGTCTGGTAAGAGCTTCAGAAAAGATGCTTTTGTTGCCACATAATCCTCTCAGTCACTTCGATCTAAATGATGTGGGATAAAAAAATGAGATGAGATGATGCGTCATAAATCATCAGCATTCAGTCGTTGTGGATTAAAAAAGATGGTGGGAGATTAAATTTTGTAGCTGAGAGAAGCTGTTCAAGAATACGATCCATTCCAATATACATGGGCCGATGAAATACAGAATTTTTTCAGCTGCAAAATGTTAACTTCAATTGCGACAGAATGTAGGTCTGAGTACACTGTACATTTTGAATTTTGAGTTAGCTTAATTGATTGAGTGAGATGGTTGCACAATTCCTTTGAGCCAAGATAGCTTGTTGTTTGCAAGTTATAACAACATAAAGATTATCATAACGCAAAACAGCAAGCTATCATGGCTCAAACAAATTGTGCAACCATCTCACTCAATCATTTGAGCTAACTCAGAATTTCAGAATTTACAGTGTAATACACCTTGCCCCAGTCAGATTTCTGCTACAGTAAAAACGACAGTCAGACAGTGAGTCATCCTTAATTTTGCAATTTGCCTAAAAATTCTTGTTGTCTAAAATATTCAGCATCAGAGGCTCTGATAATTGTTGTCATCCCATGTCCATTCTAGCAAAGTAATTATTATGGAGAGGTAAATCAGGTAGTGATTTATTTGTGAGGGAATTTGTGAGTAAACACTGTGTAAAACTGTAAATATCGGTGCGTTAATTGGCTGGGTTATTCACTGGGAAGGATTCAGTTTTCTACCTTTTTTCGGTGGTATGTAACTTTTTCTGCCAAAAACGATTAATCGTAGCCCACTCCATCAACACAGCTCTGAGCTTCAGAGTGGTTGACTGGCGTGAGAGACCATCTTTGCCTGACCACAACCTATTTTATCATCAGCCAAAAACATCTGCAAGCGCCTTGGACGCTCAGGCATTAGGATCATTAAAAAATGAAGAAGGAAAAAATAACAAAGATAAGTGAGTCTGGACAAAATCTAGGGACAAATCAATAAAGAAAAGACAGGCTAACATGCAAAGCTGCAAAGGTTACAAGTGCCATGAAATGATCATGTTTCATTTTCAACAGAATGACATTTGATCCTTTTAATCTTTCTACAGCTTTAGCTTTGCTTTTTGTTGTTATTAGCAGCTTTTTGTGTTTATTGATTGCAGTTGATGAAATTCTTGCGTGAAAAGCAGCAATTTACCATAAAGTGGAATCCAATGCCAAAATTATTTCCTCATAAGCTGAGGAATTTTTCATCACTGATCCACAGATTTCCATTGAACGATGTTGACGGGATGTGATGGAAGACCAGTTCTTCCTAAGGTTTTATTTGTACATTTTTAGATTTATTATTAATGCCAACTTTTTGGTGCCCGATACTTAATAATTTTGCGCTTTGATGGTTTCTGATCTTTTGATTGAGCAACTTTGCAAAGTGGTGTGCCTGTTAGCTCAAAAGGGACTCATCACCTTTTAACTACATGCCCATTTTATTCATCTGCAAGGCTTAGTATTTGCAACATCTATGCAAGAAGGTCGGACTTTTTGTGTGAATGATCTGTTTTGTTATAGCTGATCTTGTCAAAAATACACAGCTTAAAAACTTATGTTCATAGAGAAATTTCTGAACAGTTTACTTCAACTGATCATCAAGTGTCCCCTCTAAGCTGCCCCTTCTATACTGCAAGGCATCCCACTGAGTGTCACTTCCCATTTCTAATCAAGCATGAAAAGTCTTTGAAGGTCTACAAAGTCTGACAGAAGCTGACAAACTGTCTCTTGGGGCCTGTAAATGGCCAGTTAGTGTTGCAGTCATTTGGCTGAGTATTATGCAATGCCATAAAGTAGAGCTTAGTGGGGAGACTAGAAAAGAGTAGCCTCTTACGACAAAGAGCTGTAAAGATGTTACAATGGCTACTTGGCTGTTACATTGCTCCCTGGAGAGTTCCCAGCCTGATGCTATCTTCTCTATAGTATGTGGGTCAATGGGAAGTGTCTCAGTCAAATACATTAAGATTATGATAAATAATTGCTGTCACACATTTATGAAACTTTCTTTACAACAGTCTTCAGTGTATCTTGCCAACTATCTAATTAATGTACTATACGAATACTTGAGGACAAACAATGTAAGGATAATGTCTGGAGTACATGCCTCACAAAGATACTGAATATTCCCTTTTGTCGCAATATACTGGTACAACGCAACATCAGTTGGACTATGAAGAAGTTAGATTGCCAGAAGAACAGTTCATTCATAAAAATGTATTCAATGTAGCGATTAAATTGACACTTGGGGAAAAGTGAATTGAATCTGGAAAAATATGTGGGGAGCTCAGATTTACTTATAAAAAGGACTGAAATGCACTTGATGTTCTTTCTAAAATCTGCTCCATCAATGAGCAGTGAATTCAGACAATACCAGGTCCAGGAGCTTAATCAACTCTTTCTTGGCAAGGAGTCGTTGAAAGATTGCAGACCCCTGCTGCATAGGAGATGGGGACACAATTCGTTAGCTATCAGGAATGGCAATCACACAATTCACACATACTGTTACTTCACTTTTCCCCAGTTTAATTTCCCAGAAGGAAACTTCTGTTCTTTCAGAGTCAGCGAGAAAAGTATTTGTTGATTGTGTTGCATAATAGGAAGGTCACAAATTGACAGTTTACAGTCACAGAGTAATACAGAAGAGATTGAAACTGCAAATTCACTCTCCGTTTTTCATAATCTTTTTTCTATTTAGAATTCAGAATACTAACGTCAGTTTGCATAAATACTATTCGGCTAAAAAGAAGTGCTCATGATGATGCATACACAGGTCGGAAAACCAAAGAATAAAAAGAACAAAAACCCAACACAATCTAGAGACTGGCCATTTTAACAAGAAATTGCCTTATAGAGCTCTCATACTGCTAACATAAACATATTTATAAATTGAACTGCAAATGCAACAAGTTTTTCGCTCCTGCAATTTCATTAGCTCATAGTCGCAAAATGTTACAATCGCAGACATAAAGTACAGCAAGGATCAGCAGTGAGACCCTAGACTAGATGGAATATAATCTTCAAGCTCAGAATTACCAAAAACATTCGGCCACTAAGGCATCTAGAGCACAATATGAAAATTTACTTGGAGGGTTGCATATACAATTATCCATACTTGCTACACTTACCAAATAATATGCCCTGGAATAACTGGATGAATTCAGAATATTTTTACTTCAAGTTTCAATAGTCACAATGTACAAGATATCTTCCTTTTTCACATTGAAATCCGAACCCTTCTCCCCTGAATCCACCACCATTCCACACATGGGCAATATGTGTTGAGGACTTTCCTTTGATTATAATGAAACAATTAACAACTAAAAAGAGCTTCTTAGGAAACAGGATGCAGTATCTGCCCCATCCTCCCATGACTACTTTCTGGATTATCATGCACAAAAGCTTGGATAGACACAACAATAGCAATGTTGTAGATTGATAGATTAAAGGAGACAATGTAGGGGAGACCAGGGCTGGTTGTCACAGGGGCAGGTTGTCACACTGTGTAGAACTTAAATGTGCTACCATTTCTATTTAAGGCACACAGGAGCACTGCCAATCTATATGAATGTTAAAAGGGGACTGACTCAACCTATCTGATCAATATATATCTATATCATTCAAAATCTTGACATCTTATGGGACATCGTTTTTTAATCAGCACTCGGGGCACGTTGTCACACTTTCGGGGCAGGTTGTCACACGTTTGGTTAAGAGCTCGGACACAGGAAGTGGGACTCCGTAAAAATTTACTTTTTGAGACCGGAAATTTTTAATAGACCGTGTGCCTACCAAACTCCCTTCCAGGGTCAAGATTTTTCAAAAATACTCCAGTCAGTTATAAAAGCAGTAAACAATGATTGGTTGATTTGTGTAACTCCCTAGTTTAGTGCAATAAAAAGTGTGACAACCAGCCCCGGTCTCCCCTAAGACACATAACCCTAAGGCCCCTACTCCAATTAGCATCAAGTCCTCCTAATGCATCTGGGTCAGTATGAAGAGCAATAGGGGTGGCATCCGAGTCAACATTGGAACACTATTAATCAGATAGAGTCCTTGGTGACACTTTGCTGAAAATGTGTGCTACTACGTTGTATCTATAAATCTGTCTTACATTACCATGCAACTAATGTGGCAAGCTAAATTATGCACATAAAGGTGCTTTGAGTCATACTGTAAACTGTCTCCCAACATCAGTATTACCATTGTCTCAACTTTAATTTGATTGAGGGTATTGAAAAAGCAAATTGTTATTCAATTTCATCCTGGTTTATCAGGTCAATCACTGGCAGACTACCAGACAGTCCACATAGTACAACCACCACCTCAACTATCTCCTGATCTATCTATGGCCCTGTCACAGCAATTCATATTGCAATTTAAATCTTTAATGGGGTAATTAGTATGCTTTTATACAAAGCTCAAAAGAGGATATTAATCATCAAGACTTCAAGAGGCATCTAGAAGACTCATCTCGGGCTCAAAAGACCTATTCATGTCTATTCATGGTAATTCTTGTCTCCATTCATGGCCTGATGAATTCCATGGGACGCGCTCCATGACATGATGGCCATGTATTCATGCTTCTAATGAGACTTCTAAGACTCTAATGGCTCCACATCATTTGAGCTTTTGCAGCGACATGTATGTGATTGCGTATGTCTGACTGGTTTTTTCCCAGTTGCTTTTACTGTATGGCAAGATTTTCTTTCTTTATTTTGGGTTGTACTTATCTGACTTTTAGGTTGGGTGGTTGGTGTGTGATGACTGTGAAAAAGTAACCGGTTTCACCGTGAGTGTCTTCATTGCCCTTTTAATATTTGCAATAATGAGATAATCGCACGGTCCATTTATTTACTGAGCTATTGAGTTTGATCCTGCTAATATGGGGCAGCCTCAACCAGCTGATTCTATATTTGATTCCAGGAGTTGATTTGATCGGTTGGTCTCTGTGATTTTACACTCCGCCAATCATTTGTACCAATCATCTGATCCCACTACTTCAACAGTGACTGGACCAATTCTAAAGGGTTGTATAGGCCTCACTGATCTACTGGTCATTTACTTCAAGGAACACGCTTCAGAGATGACCTGAGGCTCCTTCACTCTCTCATTAGTAGCCTGAAGGAACTTACTACTAAGCCATAGGAGATTTCTCACCCACCAGTCCCTGTCGGCAAAATACTCTTTCAGTTTTTATAATGTAAACTTAAATAGTGACATGCACATATGGGAAATAGGGTTGAGACATATGACTAATCAAATAGTGACATGATAGCATTTTAAATATCATGTGGCCTTGGACTTAGATTCAAAAATGCCAGAAATAACTCAATGATAAAATTGAGACCACATCGGTAACAATGCTAGAGTCAAGAAAAATTATTCACTGAAGGTACCATTATCATTAAATGGCATATATTCTTTCTCAAGAGCGATAAGTCATCTTTTGCTCAGTAAAATTTAATGAATGGATCTTGACTGAACCACCTTGCTCATTTCACATGACAAAACTATTTATTCTTCAACACGGGCTGTTTCACACAGGTATCATCACATGTTAACTAAGACTAAATAATTTTGGAAAGATTTATACTGCTACTCTAAACATAATTATAAGTACATTCATAGGTAAATGTACAAGCAAAAATGTATACAAATTAGTAATTTGTGCTGTAATTCACAGCAAGGGATTCATGGTCTTTTTTACTTCTTTCTCCACCTGTTGTAACTTTTTTCAACCCAAACGCGTAATCGTATTCTACCCCATCAGCATGGTTTTGAGCCGCAGAGTGGCTGGCTGGCTGGCGTGAGAGACCGTCGTTGCCTGACCACAACCTATTTTATCATCAGCCAAAAACATCTGCAAGTGTCGTGGCCACCTCAGACATTAGGATCAGAAAAAAGGGGGGTAAAAAGGAACAAAGATTGTAGAACGTGGACAAAATTTAAGGGCAAATCAATAAAAGAAAAACAGACTAACATGCAAAGCTGCAAAGGTTCAAAATGCCATAAAATGATCATGTTTCATTTTCAACAGAATGACAATTGACCCTTTTAATCTTTGAACAGAATTTAGCTTTGCTTTTTGCTGTTATTAACAGCTTTTTGTGTTTACTGATGGCAGTTGGTGAAATTCTTACATGTAAAGCAGTAATTTACCACAAAGTGGAATTCTATGCCAAAATAATATTCTAACAAGTTCAGGAACTTTACATCACCGAACCCTATTTTTCTATTCAACAATGTTGAAGGGATGAGATTGGGTGTCGTATCAGTTGCTTCATTTTGTACCCCTTTAGAGTCATTGAATTCCAATAACTGCAATAAACTGCAACAAAAAATAAAGTAGCTTTTAATAGTGCCTCAGTAAGTGATTACTTTTCAGTTCTTTATTACAAAACTATACAAAAGATTTTGAACCCAGCTGCTAAGGGAATTGCTTTAGGCACTTCACCACCTCCTGAATCAACCTGGTATGTTAAGATATTTGGCCTCCCAAACATCACAACCATAACCATGAAGCTTAACATTATGATTACAGATAGTGGAGCATCAATAATGTCTAACTTTGAGCCATTGAGTTGCATTACTTCTGAATCTGATCTTTCTCCATATCACGAGAGTGGCAGCTCAACTGTTCAATACAATACTGGAAGAGTGAGATCTAAGCTCCTTTGCACTTCAGTGTCTGGGAAAAGCTCAGTAAAGATGCTTTTGTTGCCACATAATCCTCTCAGTCACTTCGATCTAAATGATGTGGGATAAAAAAATGAGATGAGATGATGCGTCATAAATCATCAGCATTCAGTCGTTGTGGATTTGAAAAGATGGTGGGAGATTAAATTTTGTAGCTGAGAGGAGCTGTTCAAGAATACGATCCATTCCAATATACATGGGCCGATGAAATACAGAATTTTTTCAGCTGCAAAATGTTAACTTCAATTGCGACAGAATGTAGGTCTGAGTAACACACCTTGCCCCAGTCAGATTTCTGCTACAGTAAAAACGACAGTCAGACAGTGAGTCATCCTTAATTTTGCAATTTGCCTAAAAATTCTTGTTGTCTAATATATTCAGCATCAGAGGCTCACATAATTGTTGTCATCCAATGTCCATTCTAGCAAAGTAATTATTATGGAGAGGTAAATCAGGTAGTGATTTATTTGTGAGGAAATTCGTGAGTATAAACACTGTGTAAAACTGTAAATATCAGTGCGTTAATTGGCTGGGTTATTCACTGAGAAGGATTCGGTTTTCTACCTTTTTTCGGTGGTATGTAACTTTTTCTGCCAAAAACGATTAATCGTAGCCCACTCCATCAACACAGCTCTGAGCTTCAGAGTGGTTGACTGGCGTGAGAGACCATCTTTGCCTGACCACAACCTATTTTATCATCAGCCAAAAACATCTGCAAGCGCCTTGGACGCTCAGGCATTAGGATCATTAAAAAATGAAGAAGGAAAAAATAACAAAGATAAGTGAGTCTGGACAAAATCTAGGGACAAATCAATATAAAGAAAAGACAGGCTAACATGCAAAGCTGCAAAGGTTACAAGTGCCATAAAATGATCATGTTTCATTTTCAACGGAATGACATATGATCCTTTTAATCTTTCTAAAGCTTTATCTAAGTTTTTTGCTGTTTTTAGTAGCTTTTTGTGTTTATTGATTGCAGTTGATGAAATTCTTGCGTGAAAAGCAGCAATTTACCACAAAGTGGAATCCAATGCCAAAATTATTTCCTCATAAGCTGAGGAATTTTTCATCACTGATCCACAGATTTCCATTGAACGATGTTGACGGGATGTGATGGAAGACCAGTTCTTCCTAAGGTTTTATTTGTACATTTTTAGATTTATTATTAATGCCAACTTTTTGGTGCCAGATACTTAATGGTTTCTGATCTTTTGATTGAGCAACTTTGCAAAGTGGTGTGCCTATTAGCTTAAAAGGGACTCATCACCTTTTAACTACATGCCCATTTTATTCATCTGCAAGGCTTAGTATTTGCAACATCTATGCAAGAAGGTCGGACTTTTTGTGTGAATGATCTGTTTTGTTATAGCTGATCTTGTCAAAAATACACACCTTAAAAACTTTAGTTCATAGAGAAATTTCTGAACTATTCATCAAGCGTCCCCTCTACGCTGCCCCCTCTATGCTGCAAGGTATCCAACTTAGTGTCACTTCTCATTTCTAATCAAGCAGGAAAAGCCTTTAAAGGTCTAACAAAGTCTGACAGAAGCTGACAAACTGTCTCTTGGGGCCTGTAAATGGCCAGTTAGTGTTGCAGTCATTTGGCTAAGCATTATGCAATGCCATTGAGTAGAGCTTAGTGGGAGTTGCTCCCTGGAGAGTTCCCAGCCTGATGCTATCTTCTCTATGGTATGTGGGTCAATGGGAAGTGTCTCAGTCGAATACATTAAGATTATGATAAATAATTGCTGTCACACATTTATGAAACTTTCTTTACAACAGTCTTCAGTGTATCGTGCCGACTATCTGTTAATGTACTATATGAATACTTGAGGACAAACAATGTAAGTATAATATCTTGAGTACACGGCACACAAAAATATTTAGTATTCCCTTTTGTCGCAATATACTGGTACAACGCAACATCAGTTGGACAATGAAGAAGTTAGATTGTCAGAAGAACAGTTCATTCATAAAAATGTATTCAATGTGGCGATTAAAATGACACTTGGGGAAAAGTGAATTGACTCTGGAAAAATATGTGGGGAGCTCAGATTTACTTATAAAAAGGACTGAAATGCACCTGATGTTCATTCTAAAATCGGCTCCATCAATGACCAGTGAATTCCGAGTATACCAGGTCAAGAAGCTTAATCAACTCTTTCTTGGCAAGGAGTCTTTGAAAGATTGTAGACCCCTGCTGCATAGGAGATGGGGACACAATTCTTTAGCTATCAGGAATGGCAATCACACAATTCACACATACTGTTACTTCATTTTTCCCCAGTTTAATTTCCCAGAAGGAAACTCTTGTTCTTTCAGAGTCAGCGAGAAAAGTATATGTTGATTGTGTTGCATAATAGGAAGGTCACAAATTGACAGTTTACAGTCACAGAGTAATACAGAAGAGATTGAAACTGCAAATTCACTGTCTGCCTTTCACTGTTTTTTTTCTATTTAGGTATAACTTAGAATACAAAATTCAGAATACAAAGGTCATCATTCAATTTCCTTGCACTCCCTTTTGTTATTTGACAAGCGGTTTGCATAAAAGCAATCAGGCTAAAAAGAAATGCCCATGACGATGCATACAAAGGTTGGAGACTGGAGACAAGCCGAAAGAATAAATAAAAACAAGAACTTAACACAAACTAATGACTTCCCAATTTGAAAAAAAATTGCCTTTTAGGGCTCTCATACTGTAAACATAAATATATTTATAAATCGAACTGCAAATGCAACAAGTTTATGTATTTATAAATCGAACTGCAAATGCAACAAGTTTATGTATTTATAAATCGAACTGCAAATGCAACAAGTTTATGTATTTATAAATCGAACTGCAAATGCAACAAGTTTATGTATTTATAAATCGAAATGCACATGCAACAAGTTTATGTATTTATAAATCGAACTCAAAATGCAACAAGTTTATGTATCTATTAATCGAAATGCAATTGCAACAAGTTTATGTATTTATAAGTCGAACTGCAAATGCCACAAGTTTCTGTATTTATAGATCGAACTGCAATAGCATGGTACCACATTTAGACTACCACTAATAAGCTTAGATATAGCGTAGGTAGGTTTTTTTATTGACTGGTAGTCCAAAATGTGTCCTTGGATGTGACCAATTCAAGGTTTATAAATTATCATTAATTAATACAGTATAAGTCAAGCTGCAAAAAAGCAGAAACTGTAAGATTTAGATGCTCCAAGCAAAATTCCTGCATCACATGTTAGAGAATGCATATGGTAACCCAAGGATCAGCAGTGAGCAGTGGCGCCCCCCCCCCTCAGGCCAAAAATTAACATGGAAGAGATAGGAAAAGCCCAGAAGCGCCCCATATTCACCCCATGTAATTTCCCCCCCCCCCTCAGGCCATTTCTAGATACGCCCCTGGCAGTGAGACCCTAGACAAAATGGGATATTATTTATAAGGTCAGATTTACCAAAAGCATTCAGCCACTTATGCATCTAGAGCACAATATGAATTCATTAGAATTAATCTTAGATGCTTCATCTTTTTACTTGGCAAGCTATCACGCTAAATGCATATTCCTCATAAGATATTATACGATAGAAGACAAAAGTTATAAGGGGCAAAGGAAGCTCATTTATATTTATGGCAACTAATTGTGTCTTCGGATACAACACCTAATTGATACTCTTCTCAGGATGTATGATACAATGTATATTTCTCAAAATATATACCGCAAGTTTTCTATGAACATAATACAATACCATTGTGAGGTCTGACAATGTACTGTTACCATTTGAAGAACACATTTTCACGAACTTTGTTTCTTTGAATTTAAATTCAAGTCAATTTTGCAATATCTACTCTATGTTATGTATATTGTTTTTGCAATTTTTCTGAGATACTAAACTACATAGACATGAGCATACAAGTTCAATGTAATATTATTGATAAGCAATTATTGCTAACTGCCAAACTGATAGAATTTGGATAAACACATATATTTTCTTTGTGTCTTCTTAATAACTTGATTATACAACTCATGATAAATTTCGACTTCTTTAAAAAATTTTTACTCTATTAATTTGGCAACGAATATTTTTGTCAAATTATGTGATTTTACAGTGGGGCCAAGCTGAGCCAGTGAAATATGACAACCATTCTGCACTTCAGCTTGTAATCCCATATTGCATTATTGTGAAACAATAAGCCCGTAAAAAGCCACAGAAAGCAATAAAAGCAAGACATAAAGCACTGCACTTTGGAAGAGTGGATATAATGTTACAAAGTTGCCATTAATGTTACAAATACTTTTAGCATGTTGAGTGCAAGGATCTTTGTTACAGACAAACATGCACTTCATCAAACAATACTGCAGCAATCAAAGCCAAGTCAGAGTATATCAGCCTAAAATTTGAGAAAAAAAGAAACAGACATACGTTACAAAGTTGTCAATAGCAAATACTTTTAGCATGTTAAGTGCAATGATCTTTGTTACAGACCAATGTACACTTCATCAGACAATACACCAGCAATCAAAGGTAAATCAGAGTAAATCGGTATAAATCAAAGATTCGGATATCACGTGACAAAGTTGTCAATGATGTAACAAATAGTTTTAGCATGTTGAGTGCAATGACCTTTGTCACAGAGTATCATGTACTTCATCAAATCATACAGCAGCAATCAAAGGAAAATAAAGAGTAAATCAGGAAATCAGAGAACAGACTAAAGCCGAATCAGTGGCACTATAAAAGAAAATTAAGCGAGAGATACCATGTCTGGGAGAGCGATTGATTTATCATTAACCAAAGCTCAGTCCAGCAACAGAGAGATTTATTACAGCACAACATCAACCATGGGTAATGAAGCTGAAATGGCTCAAGGATAGGCAGGGTAGTCAAGTTGACTGTTGTAGAGAAGCAGAATAGAGCGAGTTGAGAAATAGAATAGCGTATCAAACCACGGAGGGATGAAGAGTGGAAAAGAGGCTAATGATCCAGAGTAGGAAAAACAAGGCTAGCTAAACCAGAAACCACTGTGGAATACCAATTACCTAGGCTAGAAAAGTGATGATATAAGGTTAGATCAGACTCTAATAACAGTCAGAGGCAACAAATGTATCAGGTTAGTATGAGATAAATAGCAGGAAAATAAGCTAATGTTGCAAAGTAGCAAAACAAGAACAGCTAAACCAGACCCACAGAAGAATACTAACATACTAGCTGGTGAAATCTTCTCGGATTGAAAGGGAAATGTAGAGAGATCGACAAAAAATAATGAAAGAAGTGTCATTGATTGGAAGTCACTCAATAATAAGTCAATTACAAAAGGTGCCGGGTAAAAGATAAGTGCAGTAGTAGCAATACAAAACTAGAAGACAAAAGACAGAGGAAGCTCTCTGATGCAAGGGTGAAATCACAACACTCCATAACATTATTGGTCATCAAACAAAGAGCCAAGAGTTTCAAATGTAATTGACCACTGCAGTGACCAATAAAAGAAAGCGGCTAAAAGGACAAATAAATTCAGCCACTACAGTGTGCCGTACACTCACCAGTAAAGTAGACGATTATCATAAATTCAATGAGAGGGATACCAGAGAACTGGGTTACCGCATTGAAAGTCTAGTATAAAGTAGCTTGGTATACGTATAACATCCCCATCCAGGCAAGTCCCAGTCTCGTCTGTTTTAATAGCTTCACTCCTCATCAGACACTGCAATAAAGAGGGTGCTAAAGTCTGTACAGTCTCCATGGCAAAAGGATAAAGCAAATTACAAAACTGGACAGAAGATAAAAGGGAAAAAAGAGAGGGCTTCATTCGAAATGGCCTGATTGAATGTCAAAATATTGTGTTCAACAACGCTGACATAGGATACATAGTAAATAATATAACCTGTCATGGCACTGGCATGTCCTCTGAAAAGTTCAGTGATAAAACTCAAATGATTCCTTATCAATGTACACTCCTGCTCATAAATATGGAATACTTTTTTGAAAGACAAGTGTCAAATAAAAGTTAATTTCAGAGTGTGAATACAAGCAAGGTCAATTGTAAAGGTCATTTTATGTTCTCTAATCACTCCTTGAAGGCCTCAACTACTTTTTTTGCAAGAATTTTTAATTTTTAGGTGAATGTACCTCACCCTAAAAAAAACCCCTGAATTTCCATATTTCCAGCTGCTGTAACTTTTCCTAGGGTCAAAGCTGCAGCATTTGTTTAATTAGATTAATTTTCAAGATATCTGCAAGAGCTCATTGAATTATTATATCTTTTCTACTCTTCAGACATCTACAAACACCCTGGCAATACCTCCTGTGCCAAACTGCCTCAGGTTATCAGATAATATTGCAGACAACATCACAGTAGCACCTCAATCTCACATATATGAGAGCACGAGGCCCTCCAGGGAAGTTCATATACAATCCAATGACCCTCAGGTGGACCGGGTTACAGTGCTTCTATAGTCGACATGACTTCTTCCTTGTGCTGGTGATCAATGTAGAACTCTTTCTGCGCTGGGTCTTCACTACAATGCTGTAGCTGACATGGCAGCCAATAGTGGAAGCAATGGCAGACTATTAAACAAACACCTGTCAGATCAGTAATGCTTGATACAGTGTCAATTCACTGCAGTCTTAGCAATTAACCTTATCAGCAATCACTGTTTATGTTATTGACAATATCTAACATCGAGGATACACAGCTGATATGGGTCATGTTCCCCTAAGGACCTAACCGCACTTAGGAATAACCCTATATATTGTGTGTAGGACGACGTGGAGAGTTTTAGGCCAGACATGATTGATAGCTTCTCAGATCTTCTCTTGGCACATGTTCTAGGGTCGGTCTGTCAGAAAAAAAAGGTGAAATATAAATTTCTGTTAGGTCAATTTGATAAAAATTGTGGGTAAGCAGAGTTATATTTTGTATAGACAGACAATCTGCTGGGAAATTCAGAGAAACACTTGACAGAGTTTACTATACATGTATGCATACCATTGTAACTAAACTGTGTACTTGAAGTTAAGCTATCACTCTTAAGGTATTCAAAGCTGCTGATTTAATATTGCAATCTTGAGATGCAGTGTTGAATATACTAGAACATTTCATATACTAAGCCACTGGCCTTCCTGATCTGGGCAGACTCAAGGAACTGATTCTGTACTTGATTGTAGGTCTTGCTTTGAATGGTTGGTCCCTGTGATTTTACGCTTGGCCAGTCGTTTGTACCAGTCAACAGATCCCACTACTTTAGTGGTGATTGGACTAATTCAAAGGGGTCAGACTGAACCCTACTGATCTACTGGACATTTACTCAAGGAACCTTCTCTACTCTCCACTTATCCAGAAGATCTTATTACTAAGCCATAAGCAATTTATCGGGCACTATCCCACTATATCTACACATTTCTCAGATTTTGAGTAACTTATGAGGTGGAGTTTGTGACCAACATTGCCTGACCATTCTATTTTGTCATCCCTTTTACATGTCTGCAAGTGTCATTTGGACCTCACAAGATGGCAAACAGCATATAAATATCCAAGCAAAAGAAACTTAAGAAAAAGATGAGACAACAAAGATAGGCCAAAGGTTAAAACACCAGAAAGTGGCCATATTGTATTTCCAAAGAAACGTCATTGGACCCTTTTAATCCTTCAACGACTTTAGCTTATCTTTTTCTTATGAGTAGCAGCTTTTTGGGTTTATTGATTGAGGCTGATGAATCTATTGCATATAAAGCAGCAATTTACCACAAAGTTGAATCCGATGCCCAAGTTATATCCTCGTAATCAAACCCCTTCTATCTAATGGCTCATTTTGTAACCTTTTTGGAGGTCATAGACTCCAACTTAACTCCAATAATCTGCAATATAGGAGAAGGCAGTTGCGCAATAGTTGCTCAACACTTGATTGTACTTTGTAGCCGTTTTAATTTACACTCTTTTATGATATTTGCCTTGCAAAATATACTTTGCACAATATCCATCTCAAACTGATTCTTCCAGCTATGAAATTTAATATTGCATTTTCAGCATCAATGCATCATTCCATATGTCATTGAAGTATACTTACAGGGTGTCTACAGAAAAAGAGGACAGTCAACACAATTGTATTTGTTTACATTTTATTTTGTGCCAAGTATCATTATTCAACAAAACATGATTTGTATATGAACAGTATATTCAGAACAGTCAAATTACCCATTATTCGCACCAATTGATGTGGTAACTTTCTGCAGATGAGACATAAATGATGCAAAAGTGTGTCTGATGCTCTCCACAAACATTTTGCCCCATGCAGACATGACGGAGGCCTGTAACTTTAATGCGAGGGTTGCGATAACTTGCTGGATTCTATCTCCCAATTTGCCCATACTGAATAATCCACTGGGTCCAGCTCAGGAGACAAGGGGTGGCACTCTACCTGGCTCAGGAGGCTCGTTTTGAGGCACTCCTGAGTCTTCTTCGCAGTATGAACAGGTGCTACACCTTGTAGGAAGATGATTTTGCTAACAAAAGAGTTTCTCGTCTGACGCCATGGCACCCCAAATTATTTCTGAATGTTATTATAAACATTTGCATTGATTCCGGCACTCTGGTCAATGGTTTATTTGAGACATTTTTGTGATTTTCTTGTCATCAGATGACTCCATGTTGAAGACCAAGTATTATGTCCTGAATAGAATTATCGGCAGCTGGAATATCAGCAAATATCCCACTACTCACGCATGAATCATTCCTACTCTCACAACCACCATAAATGGTGAAAAATATCTCATCAAGAATGAGGAAAACAGGACGACCTTTTTCAGCTTAGAGCAATGCAAGCACTTTTGCATATCATGCTTGCATTTTGCCTTTAGTAGTGATCTAATGCACAAATAAACATATTTGCAATAGACCTAATATGGCTGACTATCAATTCCATTCTTATATTAGACTTATCACCCAATTCTGAACTTATATGAGTGTGAAAAAGAAGAAAAGTGACTGTCCTCTTTTTCTGTAGACACCCTGTAATGACACTTGCGATAAAAATATATCGGAATGACTCTTATTTTCTAATAGCTTCTCTCAGCTATACCTACAATTTTATATCCAACCATCTTTTTAAATTCACAAACATTGAATGCTGAAGATTTATGACGCATCATCGCATCTCATTCTGTCTCACACATCATTCAGATCGAAGTGACTGAAAAGATTATGTGGAAAAGAAAGCATCTTTTCTGAAGCTTTTACCAGACACTGAAGTGCAAAGGAGCTTAGATTCTCACTCTCCCCGTATTATATTGAACAGTTGAGCTGCCACTCTCATGATATGGAGCTCAAAATCAAAAGTAATACGCCAAGACATTTGACATTATGATGCTCAACTACATGTTTAGGAGGCTAAATATTACGGCATAGCAGGATGGTTAAGAAGGATGAAAGGCATCAGAGCAATTCACTTAGCTGTAGGGCCCACAACCATTTGTAAAGTTTTTCAATAGAGACCCGAAAAGTAATCACTTACTGAGTCACTATTCAACAGTCTTCTTTTTGTTGTAGCTTATTGGAGTTATTGGAATTTAATGATTCCAAAAGCGTACAAAATGAACCCATGGATACAATAGATTTCCAATCTCATCCTTGCAACATGGTTCAGTGATGAAAAATTCTTCAGCTTATGAGGAAATCATTTTGGCATTGGATTCCACTTTGTGGTAAATTGCTGCTTTTCACGCAAGAATTTCATCTGTTGCAATCAATAAACACAAAAAGCTGCTAATAATAACAAAAAGTATGGCTGAAGCTGTTGAAAGATTAAAAGGGTTAATTGTCATTCTGTTGAAATTGAAACATGACCATTTTATGGCACATTTAACCTTCGCTACTTTGCATGACAGGCTATTTTTCCTTTATTAATTTGCCTTTTTTTCTAATCCTGATGCCTAAGGTCACCGTGACATTTGCAGATGTTTTTGATTCTCATCTCATTTTGTTTCACCACATCATTCAGATCGAAGTGACTGAGAAGATTACGGGCAAAGAAAGCATCTTTTCTAAAGCTTTTACCAGACACTGAAGTGCAAAGGAGCTTAGATCTCATTCTCCCGGTATTATATTGAACAGTTGAGCTGCCACTGTCATGATTATGGAGCTGAGATCTGAATCAAAAGTAATGTGCCTCCGCTTTAGACATCATTGATTCTCAAGTACTTGTTAAGCTCACTGGTTGGAGCTTAGTCATCTCTGAAATGTTTAAGAGACTAAATTAAGTATGATGATTGACGGCTCAAAAAAGGGGGTGTAACGCATCTTAATATGCTATTCACTAAGCTTTCTGGTCCACCACCATCAGGAATGCTTTTCAATGGGAACCAGCAAAGCAATCACTTATTTAGTAACCATTCAACCGCTTTATTTTTGTTGTAGTTTATTGAAGTTGTCGATATTTAATGACTTTGAAAGGGTACAAAATGAACCAATAGATAGGATGGATTTCCAAACTCTTGTTCTGAGATGAAAAATTCCTCAGCTTATGAGGAAATAATTTTGGCATTGGATTCCACTTTGTGGTAAATTGCTGCATTTCACGCAAGAATTCCATCAGCTGCAATCAATAAACACAAAAAGCTGCTAATAACAGCAAAAAGCAAAGCTAAGGCTGTTCAAAGATTAAAAGGGTAAAATGTCACTCTGTTGAAAACGAAACATGATCCTTTATGCCACTTTTAACCTCCGTTGTTCCAAATGCTGACCTTATTTCTGTCATTTGTTTTGACCTGCGCTTAGTTTTTGTCAAGTTTCTGTTATATTTGTCTTTTTTTTTGTCCTTTTTGTCCTTTTTTATCTTAGTGCCTGAGGCGTCCACGACACTTGCAGATGTTTTTGGCTGATGAGAAAATAGGTTGTGGTCCGGCAATGGTGGTCTCTCATGCCAGTCAGCCACTCTGAGGCTCAGAACCATGTTTATGGAGTAGGATACGATTAATCGTTTGGGAAGAAAAAAGTTACAAACAGGGAAAAAAGGTGGAAAACAGCATGCTTTCCAGTGCCTAACCAGGACAAAATTATCTACACACAGATATTTACTCATCTATTCCAGCACATTTTGAAATTAGTGGAATAAATCTCTTTCCGTAATATGACCAAGGTGGAATGACAATTTGATGACAACTGTTTATGGAGCATGTGACATAAAATAAATTGTTTTAGTTGGGTTTGATCAACAATGTTTTTTTCAGTCAGATCAATCCACATCCATCCAACATTTACAAGCTTTAATATGAGTCTTTGTCTGACTACTAGTTTACTATGGCATCCAAGTCTCAGGAAGATTAACATCTTGTCCTAATAAATATTATTTAGGATATTCAAAGACAAAAAGACTGTGAAACGGACATTATCAAATAAGATAGTTGCAACATAAATGAGCCTGCCTGAAAGTCACATGATATTGACAACAGTTACATGTCACAAGATGAATGTGTCATACCTTATTATCCATATGAACGCATTATCATTGCTCGGGACATTGCACAAGAGTTTTGCAGAGGAACTAAAGTGTAAGAAATGTGTTATGGCTTAATAATAAGGTCCTTCAGGCTGCTAATGAGAGACTGGAGGAGGTTGAGGTCAATCTTAGAAAGCTTCTTCTTTGTTGTTAATGTCCTGTAGATTAGTAAGGGCCTGAAGGACCCTTTAACATTAGTCCAGTCCCAGCTCAAGTAGAGGGATCAGATGACTGGTACAAATGATTGGCCAACCGTAAAATAACAGGGACCAACCGGTCAAATCAACCCTTGGAATCAAGCATAGAATCAGCATCTTGAGTCTGACCAAGGCTTAGCAGGATCAAACTGTATGGCTCAGTGTGTTAAGGAACCTTGCTATGACCTGACAATCACCCAGTAATACCTTCTGTAAGAATCCAGAAATATAATGGCATTGAGTCCCTTTTTGCATTCGTTGGTTGAAATACTCTTATTTGATGTTGCCTTTATATGACATTGCATCTTTGCATGCATCTGTTCACAACACTGAACATGGCATCTTTCTATAAACAGCACAACAGTGCTTGAAATCCCCTCACAATTTGTATAAAATAAATCCGCAGCTGAAAAACAGTAAAACAACTTGAGCAAAACAACTCTGGCGTAAGCAATTACATCTATGTTGCCGAACAATATCAAATGATCTTGAGTCATTAGAGTTCTCCTCTGTGGCATGAATTCATGGCCATCATGTCATGAAGTGTGTTGTATATGCTCTTCATTGGTCCATGAATAGAGACAGTGTAGATCATGAGGTTGGGATGGACCTTTTGAGCTGTAGATGGGTCTTCTAGATGCCTCTTGAAGTCTTAATGATTAATATCCTCTTTTTAATTCTACAAAAAAGTGAGTTAATGGCCCCATTAAAGATTTCAATTGCAATATGAATTGCAGAGATAAATCTACACATAGATCAAGGGATAATGAAGACAGGAAGTTGTGGCGTAGAATACAGACTGTCTGATAGTTTGTAAATGGTTGTTCCAATACAATTGCATGATAAAATGGAATGCCAATTTGCGTCAATAACCAACATCAAGGAACTAAGAATTTAATATCTTATTTGTTAGCAGCAGTATGATTAAAATCTAGCCATCATGAATAAGTTATCCTGCTAACATATTTTGTAGGTGTATATTGACATTACATGGATTTATGCTTTTACAGTGTAATTGGTTGTACAAGTTTCTCTGTAATACACACATTCAACAAGTGTCTCCCTGATTTTCTTCTTGATTGAATAATCTAGCTAATGTTGACACTGATATCACCATTAAAGCTTTCCAAACTCTCCACACTGACCTAGATGCGTCTAATGCATTAGACAGACTTGATGCTAATTGGAGTGGGGGCCTAAGGGTAACATGTCTTCCACAATCAATCCTTCAGTGCTACACTACTCCACCTTAGTCATTAGTTTGTCATTATCAAGCAGTGTCTATCCTACAATGTTTACTTAATGATCTACTCCTACTTCTGCCTCAGCAATTCCTACAAAGTCAACTTAAACATCATTGCAATGACACAGTACAGGAGGATTGTACATGGAGTGGCAGAGTATGGGCTTTCACCAGGTTGACCATGGAAGCAATGTAACATTGTCCACCTGAGGGTCATTTTGATTGCATATGTTTATTTGATTGGCCCCTTGAGGATCTCACAGAGGACCTCATGTTTGAGAAAAGGAAGACATGTTATACTATCTGATATTTTTTTATGCCCGGAGGCAGTATGCTGTTGTTATAACTACGCATCTGAAAACAAAAATGTTGTCTGTGTTAAAATAATGCATTTGGAGTATATCTCCATCTGGAATGGCTCCTGCCAGCTACAAAATTTAATATCCCTTTTCTTAACATCTTCAAACATGGAATATTGAATATTTATGATGCCTCATTGCATCTCATACTGTCTGCACACATCATTCAGATTGAAGTGACTGAAAAGATGATGTGGAATAGAAAGCATCTTTACTGAGCTTTTTCCAAACACTGAAGTGCAAGGGAGCTTAAAATCTCTGTCTCCAAGTTTCACATTGAAAAGTCGAGCTGCCACTCTCATGATAGGGAACTGAGATCAGAATCTAAAGTAATGCGCCTTCACATTAGACATCATTGATGCTTAAGTAATTGTTAAGCTCAGTGGTTCGAGCTAAGTCATGGTTGATATATTCAAGAGTCTAAATGAAGTAGGATGATTCAGGGATAGAAAAGGAGTGTGCAAAAGCATCTTATGCAATTCACTTAGCTTGCAGGCCCAACCCTCTTTGCAAAATCTTTTACGATAAGCAACCAGCAAGGCAATCACTTATTGAGTCTCGACTCAACTGCCATCTGTTTGTTGTAGTTTATTGAAGTTATTTTAAAGGATCCAAAAGGGTGCAAAATGAAGCAATAGATATGATAGATTTCCAATCTCATCCTTTCAATATTGTTCAATAGTCTTCTCTGGTTCAGTAATGAAATATTCCTCAGCTTATGAGGAAATAATTTTGGCATTGGATTCTACTTGGTGATAAATTGCTGCTTTTCACACAAGAATTTCATCAGCTACAATAAATATAAACAAAAGCTAATAAAATAATAACAAAAGGCAAAGCTAAAGCTGTGAAAAGATTAAGAGCGTCAAATGTCATTCTGTTGAAAATGAAACATGGTCATTTTATGGACATTTTAATCTCCATCGTTCTCAATGCTGACCTATTTTTTGTCATTTGTATTGACCTGCTCCTAGATTTTGTCCAGTTTCTGTTATATTTCTCTTTTTTTAGTTGCTTTTGCCCTTTTTATCTTAATGCCCAAGGCGTCCACGACACTTGCAGATGTTTTTGGCTGATGATAAAACAGGTTGTGGTCAGGCAATGGTGGTCTCTCACGCCAGCCAGCCACTCTGCGGCTCAAAACCATGCTGATGGAGTAGATACCATTAATCGTTTGGGAAGAAAAAAGTTACAAACAGGGAAAAAGGGTGGAAACCAGCATTCTTTCCAGTGCCTAACCAGGACAAAATTATTTACAGACAGATATTTACTCATCTATTCCCACACATTTTGAAATTAATGGAATAAATCCCTTTCATAATATGACCAAGGTGGAATGACATGTAATCACAACTGCTTATGGAGCGTGTGATAAAATAAAATGTTTTTTTCAGTCAGATCAATCAACATTCATCCACAATTTGCAAACTTTAATATTACTCTCTGTCTGACTAATATTTTACTATGGTA
Organism: Platynereis dumerilii; assembly: GCA_026936325.1. Lineage (NCBI taxonomy): Eukaryota > Metazoa > Annelida > Polychaeta > Phyllodocida > Nereididae > Platynereis > Platynereis dumerilii. The sequence goes on along the minus strand of JAPTHN010000014.1, from coordinate 23,232,072 downwards.
TCTATGTCTCAGGAAGACTAAAATCTGCAAAGAATACAGAATAATATGGTAATGTCCTGATGATTGTTATTTATGGTATTAAAAGACAAAGACACTGTGAAACAGAAACTATCAAATAAGATATTTGCAACATAAATTAGCCTGGGTTAAAGACATATGATATTGACAACAGTATCATGTCACAAGATGAATGTGTGATCACTTAATATCCATATCTACGCATTATCAACACTCGGGACATTGAACAAGAGTTTTGAAGAGGAACTAATGTGCAAGAAATGTCTTATCGCTTAATAATGAGGTCCTTCTACTAATGAGAGACTGAAGGAAGTTCAGGTAAACCTTAGTAGGCTTCTTCTTTGTTGTTAATGTCCTGTAGATTAGTAAGGGCCAACAGCACCCTTTCAAATAAGTCAAGGCACTACTCAACTAGTAGGATCAGATGACTGGTACAAATGATTGGCCAACCAAATAATAACAGAGACCAACCGGTCAAATCAACCCCTGGAATCAAGTATAAAATCAGTATCTTCAGTTTGACCAAAGCTAAGCAGGATCAAGGCGTATGACTCAGTATATTAAAGGACTTTTCAACGACCTGACCATCACCCAGTAATACCTTCTAAAAGAATCCCGAAATATAATGGCATTAATACTCTTTGATGTTTTACTCATTGATCTTTGTGTGTTAAGATTAACTACATTTCCATTTGCTGTTTTTGCTCATATAAACTGTAATGACCAATCATAACTGGCCTTGGATGTAGAATGAATGACCTTGTTAGGAATCACCATTTACTAAATTTACATAATTTTTCTCTGTCTGCTTTCTGTCTTTACTACAGCATAAAACTATGAATGGGACATACTCTTTTAACTATAGTTTCACTACATGACTAAATGATGTTGGTAATGGAATATATAAATGTATTGGAATGGCTCTTATTTTTGAAAAGCTTCTCCAGCTACAAAACTAAATCCACTAACATTGAACACTAAAGATTTATGATGCATCATCGCATCTTATACTGTCTCCACACATCATTCCGATCGAAGTGACTGAGAAGATTATGGGCAAAGAAAGCATCTTTTCCGAGGCTTTACGAGACACTGAAGTGCAAAGGAGCTTAGATTTCACTCTCCCAGTATTGTATTGAGCAGTTGAGCTGCCACTCTCGTGATATGGTGCTGAGATCAGGATCAAAAGTAATGCGTCTCCACATAAGACATCATTGATGCTCAAGTAATTGTTAAGCTCAGTGGTTAGAGCTAAGTCATGGTTGATATGTTCAAGAGTCCAAATGAAGTAGGATGATTCAGGGATAGAAAAGGAGTGTGCAAAAACGTCTTATGCAATTCACTTAGCTTACAGGCCCACCCCTCTTTGCAAAGGTTCTTTTCATTAAGCAGCCAGCAAGGCAATCACTTATTGAGTCTCGATTCAACTGCCATATTTTCTGTGCAGTTTATTGGAATTTTTAAATGACTCCTAAAGGGTACAATGAACCAATAGATAGAATAGATTTTCAATCTCATCCTTTCATCATAGTTCAATGGAAATATCTGGTTCAGTGATGAAAAATTCCTCAGTTATGAGGAAATCATTTTGGCATTGGATTCCACTTTGTCGGAAATTGCTGCTCTTCACGCAAATATTTCATCTGTTGCAATCAATGAACACAAAATGCTGCTAATAATAATAAAAAGCATAGCTGAAGCAGTTCTAAAATTAAAAGGGTGAAATGTCATTCTGTTGAAAATGAAATATGATAATTTATGTCATTTTTAACCTCCGTTTTTCCCAAAGCTGACCTACATGTATATTTGTATTGACCTGCTCCTAGATTTTGCCCAGTTTCTGTTATATTTCTTTTTTTTTAGTCCCTTTTGCTCTTTTTATCTTAATGCCTGAGGCGTCCACGACACTTGCAGATGTTTTTGGCTGATGTTATAACAGGTTGTGGTCAGGCAATGGTGGTCTCTCACGCCAATCAGCCAATCTCATTAATCGTTTGGGAAGAAAAATGTTACAAATAGAAAGGTGGAAACCAGCATTCGTTGTTGTGCATAACCAGGGCAAAATTATTTACATCATCTATTCACGCATATTTTGCACGTTTTGAGATAAGTGGAATAAATCTGTTTCCATAATATGACCAAGGTGGAATGAACATTTGATGACTACTGTTTATGGAGCATGGGATGAAATAAATAGTTTTGTTGAGTTTGACCAACAATGTTTTTTCAGTGGGATCAATCCACATTCATCCACCATTTACAAACTTTAATATGAGTCTTTGTCAGACCACTATTTTACTATGGCATCCAAGTCTCAGGAAGATTAACATCTGCAAGGGATACAGACGATGGTCATGTCCCGATAATTATTATGTAGGGTATTCAAAGACAAAAATGATATGAGACAGACATTATTAAACAAGATATTTGCAACATAAATGAGCCTGGGTGAAAGTCACATGATATTAACAACAATATCATGTTTCAAGGCGACGAATGGGTCATACCTTATTATCCACATCAATGCACTATCACCGCACGGGACATTGAACAAGAGTATTTTTCAGAGGAACAAATGTGTGAGAAATGTCTTATGGCTTAATAATAAGGTCCTTCAGGCTGCTAATGAGAGACTGGAGGAGGTTGAGGTCAATCTAAGAAGGCTTCTTTTTTGTTGTTAATGTCCTGTAGATTGGTAAGGGCAAGTAGGACCCTTTCAAATTAGTCCAGTCCCAGCTCAAGTAGAGGGATCAGATGACTGGTAAAAATGATTGGCCAACCATGAGATAACAGGGAGCAACTGGTCAAACCAACCCCTTGAATCAAGTATAAAATCAGGATCTTGGGTCTAACCAAAGCTTAGCAGGATCAAGCGCTATGACTCAGTATATTAAAGGACTTTGCAATGACCTGACAATCACCTATTAATAGCTTCTACAAGAATCTTGAAATATATTGGTATTGAGTGGTTGAAATATCCTTATTTGATGTTGCCTCTGTATGACATCATATCTTTTGTGTGCATCTGTTCACATCACTGAACATGGCATCTATCTTTAAACAAACACAACTATTTTTTGCTTGATATTACCTCACAATGTTGTACAAATTCAAGCTCAAAAATGAGAAGAACTACTTCGGAAAAATGACTCTAGCTTAAGCAATTACATCCATGTCTGTATACAATGTCAAATGATCTGGAGTCATTAGAGGTCTCATCTGTGGCATGAATGCATGGCCATCATGTCATGGAGTGTGTTGTAGAATGTAGATGCACTCCAAGGGGCCATCAATAGAGACAAGAATAGATCATAAGACTTAGATGGGTCCTCTAATGCCTCTTGAAGTCTTAATGATTAATATCCTCTTTTGAATTCTGCAAAAAAGTGAGTTAATGACCCCATCAAAGATTTCAATTGCAATATGAATTGCAGAGATAAATCTACACATAGATCAAGGGCAAATGAATGCAGGAAGTTGTGGTGTAGAATATAGACTGTTATGTCTGATAGTCTGGTAGTGATTGTTCTTATACAATTGTATGATCAAATGGAATGCCAATTTGCATCAATACTCAACATCAAGGAACTAAGAATTGAATATCTTGTTTGTTAGCAGCAGTATGGTTAAAAATATAACCCTCATAAGCAAAGCAAGTGAAATATGACGACCACTATTGCACTACAACTTGTGGTTCTGTATTGCTTGAAAAAAAGGAAGTCCATAAAAAAACTTCACAAAGCAGCATAGGCAAAACAAAAACAATTGTACTTTGACAGAGCGGATATAATGTTACAAATTTGTTGTTAATGTACATGTAACAAATACTTTTAGCATGTTGAGTGCAATGATCCTTGTTACAGAGCAATGTGGACTTTAGAATACAATACAATGTAAATCAGAGGAAATCAGTGCAAACAACAGTAAATCACAAAATTGGGCATCAGATTAAAGCAGGATAGAACAAGTAAGCGACACTATAAAAGAAAATTAAGCAATAGATACCATGTCTGGGAGAGTGATTGATTTATCATTAAGCAAAGCTCAGTCCAGCAACAGAGAGATTTATTACAGCACAACATCAACCATGGGTAATGAAGCTGAAATGGCTCAAGGATAGGCAGGGTAGTAAAGTGGTCTGTTGGAGAAAGGCAGGATAGAGTCAGTAGTGGATTGGAGTAGTGTATCAGTGGAGGCAGAGATGCAGAGTGGAAAGAAGTCTTTATGATCAAGAGTAACAAAACAACCAGCTAAACCAGAGACCACAATGGACTAGCAAAGTGAATATATGGCACTTATAAGTGATGGGAGAAAATAGCAGAAAAATATGCTAATGTCATGGTGAGAAAAATCTGTACTTGACTTCCACTTAGCAACTGTGGAACCCACAAGTGTGTTTTGTTTTGTAAATAATGAAGGAAAATGAATTAAAACTTAATAATTTCATATCGATGATAGAGTATGAGAAGGTCATGGGATAGAATACTGCAAAAATTGCATTTGAAGAAGACATGGCTAATGGGCTTGCAAAATTTTCACTACAAAAATGAAGTATAGGAAAAGCAAAAGCTATGAAAAGGCATTGGATGGGCAACTGTATTGACCAACAAAGGGAAGAAGTAAAAGGGACAAATTAATTCTACCAAGTGAAATCACGAGTAATGCTGACTGGTGTCGTAAATACAATGAGAAGGATACCAAGAGAACTGGGTTACTACATTGAAAGTCTAGTATAGTATCTTGGTATAACACCCCCGGGTAAGTCCCAGTCTCGCCTGTTTTAATAGCTTCACTCCCCATCAGACACAGCAGTAAAGCTGGCAATAAAGTCTGATAGTATCCACAATAAAAGGATAAAGCAAATTACACAATCAGACAGAAGATAACAAGCAAGAAAACAAGAGAGGGTGTCAATCAAAATAGCCAGACAACACATCCCCGAACAATGGTGTGTTGTTTTGAATGCTCCAGTGGGATTACTTGAATAATTTTATATCTTTTGAGGAATGTAATATGGACTAGTTTTATATATAGAAGATCTAAAGTCCTGAATAATTATGTTTCTTCCCAAATCGAAAGATATTTGTTCATTTGATTGCTTTCCAAACATCTACAGGAAGTTGAATGATGGTATCACCGTCCATCCCTTTACCAGACTCTAATAACACCATCACAATACCTGCCGTGCCAAACTTATTTACTGCCTCAGGTTGTCAGATAATATGACAGACAACATTACACGAGCACCTCTATGAGAACACGGGATCCTCAAGGGAAAGCTCTTTCCCAATCCAATGACCCTCAGGTGGACCAGGTTACAGTGCTTCCATGGTTACCATTGAAATGGTCCCTACCTATTCTGGTTCTCAATACAGCACTCATTTCACTGTGTCATCACTATAATGCTTCAGCTGACAATTGCAATAGCAGAAGCAATATAGACTTTTTAACAAACATCTATTCATTGGTCCAACTTGATATAAGCTCCATTCACTGTAGTCTGACCAATCAACCTTGTGAAGAATAACTCACTGCTCATGCATGGACAGTGGTACATTGTATATCCCTGTGCATTGTGCTTCTGGGGGTTCATCAGAGTACTGTGATAACTGAGTGGATATTGTCCTTCAAGTGATAACCAATAAATCAGAATAACTACCATTTTCATAGGTTAACAATTTATCCTGTGTTAAAGTTGCAGTAGTGGCAAATATACAACCCTTAATATTCTAAGGCGTACAGACTAACTCTACTCATGTGAGGCACACTGAAGCAGCTGATCCTGTACTTGATATCAGGGGTTGATTTGACTGGTTGGTCCCTGTGAGTGTGATTTTACACTTGGCCAATCATTTGTACCTTTCAACAGATCCCAGTGCTTAACCAGTAGGAGTCATACTGGCCCCTATTGATCAATAGCACATTTACTGCAAGGAACAGGCCTTCAGAAAGAGACCCAACCTATTTCACTATCTCATTAGTAGCCTGAAGGAGCTTGTTACTAAGCCATAACAGATTTGCTGCATATCAGTGCATTGTAACATTCAGTAGATTTTAGACAATATATATCACCCATTCAGCTATTTCTGGGCCCCATTAATAGAGTTTACAATAGAACTATTTTGAAACCTTGTCACAGCACCCAAGAAAAAACAATGGCTGGAAAAAAAGGGTTAAAAGCCACAAGGACAAAGGTTAAAATGGCGGACAAGATCATGCTGTTGTACACCTCAGGGCAACTTGACCCTTTTAATCTTTCCACAAACTTATCTTAGCTTTTTGCTGTTATTAGCCGCGTTTTGAGTTTATTGATTTCAGCTCATGAAATTAAGGCATGAAAAGCAGCAATTTACCACAGAGTGGAATCCAATGCCAAAATTATTTCCTCATAAGCTACAAAATGTTTCATCACTGAACTTCGGCTGACTATTGAACAATGTGGAAAGGATGATATTGAAAATCTCTTCTACCTAATGGTTCATTTTGTATCCTCTTTCCAGTAATACATTCCAATAAACTGTATTTAACTCCAGTAAATTGGAATGTACTATGTAGGAGAGGGAAGCTCGAGTAGTTGCTCTTTACTTTATTCTTGGATGGCCTCTAATCTTTCTATAAGACAACTTTGCAAGGATTGGCATGTATTCTAGCTTAAAAGGAACCAAAGTATATCTCCATCTCTTTACAAAGATTCATTTGATTTAATTGCAAGTCTTGATATCTAACATCCTGAAATCTTAGCCATACATTTTAAGTTGCTGGATGGCCTTTATTGTGTTGTACCTTGTTTAGACAAATGTACACAGGGTAGGAGCTTTTGTCATCATTAAGGCCATTCTGATATTGTTTTACATGTCTAAACAGTTTTAAAAACTGCAGCAACTGTTTTAGCTATAATATTAGCAATCCCCATTAGAGAAGTGTGGATTTCTTTGAGGAAGATAGACATCCTTGTGATGCCACAGCACATTCTTGTTGAGCTGACAAATTCCTTAAGTGTCTGACAAAGTCTGACAGGGGCTGACAAACTGTCTCTTGGGCCCAGTAAATGCCCAGTAAGTGTTGTGGTCATTTAGCTTTAGCGTTATGCAATGTCTCAGAGTAGGTAGGAGGAGTCCGGAAGAAAGTAGACAGATCCTGTTTGCTACAAAGAGCTGTAAAGATGTTACAGTGGCTACTTTCTTGCTACATTGGCCCCTGGAGAGTTTCCAAGCTTGGCAATATCTTCTCCACAGAATGAGAGTCAAACGGAGACACTTGAGTAGAATCCATGAACAATTAAGATGCCTGAAGAAATACATATACATAATGTTATCGTACATTTATGTTGTTTATTTGCTTTTCCCAATTCATTGAAGTAATCCTCATTACTCAAAGAATTCATGTATACTTTTGAAGGCGACATACCATTTGTGCCATTTTTCATTCATAACAGACTCTTCATTTTGTTGTCAATATAACAGACAAATGCAAGTAACAGAATGCATCAAACCGACCACTAAACACATTTGCAGTAAATGATTATCAAAACATTTAGATTTTAGTTGTGCGGGCACATATGAATATAAAGGTCTACCTGTGTTTGTTACTTTTGGATTCTCAAGAGAAGAAAAATACAGCATGAACCTATATTAAAGTCAATGTTTCCAGTGTATAAATTCTGTCCGCACTGTAAGGTTTGTAGATTGAGCGAAAAAAAGGACTGGAATGAATTTCTTAAATCTGCTGGTCTATCATCACTGAGCAGTTAATTCAAGCAATACCAGTATACTAGGTCCAGGAGGTTAATCAGCTACTTTTGTGAGAAGCCGTTGAAAGATTGCCAACCCCTGCTGCATAGGAGATGGGAACACAATTATTTAGCACACAATTCTTTAGCTATCAGGAATGGCGATCACATAATTCACACATACTGCTACTTCACTTTCCCCCATTTAATTTCCCATTAGGAAACTTTTGTTCTTCATAAGTCAGCAAGAAAAATATCTGTTGTTTGTGTGCCCCAACAGGAAGGTCACAACTTGACAAATTACTGTCACTGATTTATACAGATAGATTGAAACAGCAAATTGTGTTGTTTTTCACTCCTTTTCGTTAGAGTTAGAATGCTGAATTCAGAATACCAAGGTCTTCATACAATTTCCTTACACTCTCTTTTGTAATACAGAGTATATTGAAAATACATCTGTCGTTCTACTTTATTGGTTTTTCCAGCAAGTAGAATTCGGACAAGGCCATTCTGTATTTCATTCGACTCACTTTCTAATAAGACAATAAATTTGCATATGAAATTAGCACAAGAGGAAATGAGCATGACTTAGCCCACCAACGGTTCCATTAAGAACTGTATTGTTGTTATCCATATTCTAGATATATGTACTTCCTACAATGCTCTTGATTTTTCATACTGTTGTGGTGGTGTAATTGCCAGTGTAGCAGCTTTATTCAATATCTCTTAATTTGTTTTCGAATTTGTAGACAAAAAGTCAAGATTCTCAAAAAAATAAAACAGATGTACAATCATCAAAATTTAAATCTTCTTTTGCTTCTTTCAGAATTTTTCTGAAAAATAAATGTATGGAGATGTTTTTTTAAATTTATATAAATTGCCAGTGTAGCAGCTTTATTCAATATCTCTTAATTTGCTTTCGAACTTGTAGACAAAAGTCAAGATTCTCAACAAAATAACACAGATGTAATCATCAAGATTTAAATCTTCTTTTGCTTCATTCAGAATTTTTCTACAAAGTAAATGTATGGAGATGTTTTTAAAAATGTATATATAAATTCTAAACACATAAAAATCCAATTCATTCAACAGTTTCACATTTGAAGGCAAAAGGCAAATTCAGCACTTTTTGGTAACATGATCCGCACATTCTTGGAAAAGACTAACGAGATGAAAAAACATTAGTCGGTGAAGGCATTTTGTGAATATATGATATGGCAGCTCCGAAAATGGCTGAGCAATCTAGCTACTACTGACACTCTGAGACCATGGAAAGTGTCGTGTAACTATCTATGACCATATTTTTCAGCTGCTTTTGGTTTCCTCGTTTGTTTGCAAATTCAACTCTGTCTTTTTGGCATCTCGTATCAATAATCTGTCACCCTGCCTAAAGATATTCTAAATTTAAAAAAATTAACAAAACAATTATCATGTTGTCATGACTTTTATTATGCATGTGTCCTTCGTACTTTATAGTATAGTTCTAAAGTCTTCTAGACACTGAATGCACTACATTAGTGCATCTTTAAGCATCATAACATCCTCAAAATAGTTTTGATCATAGTCTGCTGATTTCCATCAAAGTGAAAAAGCGTACCTAACAAAGTGCACTCAAAAGACTTTCTCACCATATTGTAGTAATCCGTCTTGAAATAAGTTGAGTTTACAATCAACTCACTGAGTGACAATCTCTTTCCTTTCAAGACTGCTTCTTAAATATCTCCTTCACCACACATCTTTGGCATGTTGGAGGAAACACTTTGCCTTTTAAAAAGTGCTGCACTTTCAATCATCACATGCTATAGCAGTAACCAGCTTGTGTCTGATTCCTTAAGACAATGTAAAAATATACTAGCAATCATGGAGTATAACAAAAAGCGGCAATGAGACCCTACACCTAATGGAATATGATTTATAATCTCAAATTTATCATAGGCACAAGACCACTTATGCATGTAGAGCACAATATGAATCAATTAGAATTAATCTTAGATGCTTCATCTGTTTGGTTTGCAAGAAAGTCATCACATCTAATGCATATTCAATATAAGACATTGTGCAGCAGAACTTCTAAAGCAAGCTATGAAGATGACAGAACACAAAATGGCAGCCATCTTGGATTTCTACACATACTCCCAACCAATACCCACAGGCCAATATCTGTACCAAATTTCAAAACTGTAAGTGGAATATAAAGGTCACTGTGGCCAGTTCAAGAATGGCTGGCAAAATGGCCGCCACAAAATGGCAGCCATCTTGAATTTCTCGACATACTCCCAACCAATACCCACAAGCCAATATCTGTACCAAATTTCATAACTGTAAGTGGAATATTAAGGTCACAGTGGCCAGTTCAAGAATGGCTGGCAAAATGGCCGCTACAAAATGGCAGCCATCTTGGATTTCTCGACATACTCCTAACCAATACCCACAGGCCAATATCTGTAGGGAATTTCATAACTGTAAGTGAAATACTAAGGTCACAAATGGACACTTAACAAAACCTTAACTGGGATAGCAGTGTCACCACATGGCGATTTGAACTAATTAATTGTTATTAGCAAAACTAATGAGATTTGAGGAAAATCTTTGCATGGTTGAAATCCTCATGTGATTTGGATGTGAGTTTCATAGTGTTATAGGTTGACAGGAAAAAGCCTTATGTTTGAGATGATATAGATTCTTCCACAAATATATATATAGGACATTGAGGATGTTGACTGTTGATGATTGTTAGGTGGCAAGGTAATTTCTAGGATAGTGTTATATCAATCAAAGCAAATCAGAGATCATATTAAAGCTGAATGGAACAGAATCAGTGGTACTATAAAAGAAAATTAAGCTACAGATACCATGTCTGGTAGAGCGATTGATTTATCGTTAAGAAAAGTTCAGTCCAGCGACAGAGAGATTTATAACAGCACAACATCAACCATGGGTAATGAAGCTGAAATGGCTCAAGGATAGGCAGGGTAGTCAAGTGCCAAATTCTGGAAACGTCTGATTAAGACACAAAATAATTTGCTGTGGTAATATTGCAAAATAGCAGTGGCAATGTAGTCTAGTCAAACACCTGCAAGTGAGCCCTAGTCTCCCTCATCTGCTTTAATAGCCGCACTCTAAAAAATGCTGGGACAAAATTGGTTTTTTGAAAAACCAAATTTCAATGCAAAACCAACATGAATTTTTAAAAAAATCCATGTTGGTGTTTTGCATTGAAATTTGGTTTTTCAAAAATCCATTTTGAATCTAAAAAACCAATTTTGTCTGAAATTTTTTAGAGTGTAGATTCCAGGAACGTTGCTCTCAGACACAGCAATAAAGTTTGGAATTAAAGTCTGTCTAGTTTCTGTGACAGGGAGGATGAAAGGAAATTAGAATACAGAACAGAAGAATGAAGGTGAAAAAAAAAGAATGGGAGCCACTCAAAATCCTTCACAATAGTCTGACAGAAATTTGAATGACAATAGCAAGAGCTTACAGAACAGAAAAACGCTTATGCAAGGGTATGTCATATTTTTACAATAAATACTGCTGTCGCTCCACCAGTGAAAAACCTGAGACCAGTTTTGCAATATGTCAGAATATATCGGCCTTTTGTAATTGTGATCAATGATCAATGGCGCAAAGTACTGCCAAAGGCATTTGCGTCTGCATGACATTGTATTTTGAAATATACTGGAGAATTGTTTCTCATGCATATCTTTTGATACATAGGAACCATATCCAAAAGGTAGTGTGCCATTATAGTTTCATTCTCTACAGTTTTGGATATCAATGGACAAAATATCTACACCTTGAAATACATTTTCTCCTATGGCATGCTGTGTCACAGGATCGGAAAATATAACAGATCCTCCATACTTCCCAGAATATGTGGTCTTCCATAAGGTCCGTAACGGGCCACTCAACATACAAGCAAACACACAATCCGATGACCCTAAGGTGGACAATGTTACATTTCTTCCATTGTCAACATTGTTAGGGCCCTTACCCTGCCACTCAATATACAATCCTCCTGTACTGTGTCATTACAATGATGTTTAAGTTGACATGGTAAGAATTGCTGAGGCAGAAATAAGAGTAGATCATTAAGCAAACATTGTGGGATAGACACTGCTTGATAATGACAAGCTAAGGACTAAGGTGGAGTAGTATAGCATTGAAGGATTGATTGTGGAAGACATGTTACCCTTAGGCCCCCACTCCAATTAGCATCAAGTCTGTCTAATGCATTAGTTGCACCTAGGTCAGTGTGGAGAGTTTGGAAAGCTTTAGTGATGGTATCAGTGTCAACATTAGCTAGATTATCCAATCAAGAAGAAAATCAGGGAGACACTTGTTGAATGTGAGTATTGCAGAATGACTTGTATGACCAACTATAATCATACATCTATCTATAGTCAGTATACACCTAAAATGTATGGTAGCAGATAACTTGCTTCTACATAAAAAGACCGATATTGGATGATTAAAGTTACCCAGAATGATAGGTCAGGATTGGATCAAAACTTTCTCTGATTTTTACATAATCATGTCCAGCATGCTTGTCTTATTGACTGTGCGAAATTTCTTTATTCTGGGATTATTTTTTCCTGTTGAAATGACCCAATAAATGCACCAAATGACCCCTGGATTTATTTCGGGTACGCACGGAAAAAATTAACTTTGTTGCTTGCTTTCAACTCTATGACGTCATCACCATTGTAAGAATTTGTTGACTTGTAGCTATATATTTTTAACAATAGGTATTGTGACGTCATCACCGATGTATGTGCTGGAGGTTGGAGCAGCTATCAAGAAAAAGCACATAAAATAACTAAACAATTTATGTAATAATAGAGTAACTCGGATAAAGTAGTCAAAAATATTATTTATCAAAATTCTATACTATACCACCAATATTTAGCTAAGAATTTTATCATTCAGGGAAACTTTAATATTTACAACCGAATTGTCAGAGTTAAAGGACAAAAAATGAGTCATAGGAGAGGTTAGGATCGCCTCCTTTAATATGTTGCTTTTGTACCTGTATTAGTAAGAAATCTGTGATGGGGTAAAAATTAGTTTTGAATTTGATTCCATTGAATATCAATCAGATATTTGATATTTATCATAATTATCTGCATTTGGTATGAATGGACTTCTTTTTCAGCAGTCTAACTTTTGTCTCATAATGGCTTTCTCAGGGTGCCCTAATAATTTATGCACTGAATATGCATTAAGTGTGATAGCTTTCTTGCCAACGGAAAAGATGAAGGATCTGAGATTAATTCTAATGGATTCATACTGTACTCTGGATGCGTAAAAGGCTGTGTGCCTGTGATAAATGTGAGATTATAAATTTTATTCCTTTTAGTGTAGGGCCGCAGTGCTATTCCTTGCTATATAACATGGTTGGTAGTATATTTTACATTGTTTTGATTAATCAAGAATATGTTGGTTACTGCTGAAACATACAGTACAACCCAAAAGTAAGAACATTTTCTGTCAGAAGTCCTCTGTTTGCCTATTTTGCCCTCTTTTCTCCTCTCCACCCCAAATCTCCTTACAACTCCCTTTGGCTCCTTACAACAACCTTAGCCTACATTAAGAACTCTACTTAGACAGCTACCAATGTGACTGCAATTAGCAGAGGTGCAACATATGAAGTAAATCAAACACAATGGGGGTGATAGAGTTCAAATTGGTATTGTTTAAATGTGATTTTAATGTAATTTCAAAAGGGAGTTTCAAGTAGGTAAAAGTAGGAAGTGATTCAGAGGTAGTCAAAAGGTGTGAAAGGGTAAAGTAGTGGCTGATTCTTCCTTCCTGCTTGGGTAATCGTACTTTATTTTGGGTTGTACTGTATTATGAAGTGCAGCACTTTAAGCAAAACTGTTTCCTGCAATATCGCAAAGATCTGAATAAACAAGAAAAGTACCCTTAAAAAAGGGTACTGTATCGATCTTACCATGAACCTGAGGGCATGAGGCATGTAATAAAACGTTTTGATATCTCAAAGTAGGCATTTCTATGAATAGTTGGCCACAGGAAAAAATTCCAAGACCCCTCCCTTCGTTTTATTAAAATCTGACACAACTGTAAGGATTTGTGAAATAAAAGTAAACTTCAGTTATTTCTGCAACCTAAAAAAAGTAAACTCCATTTCTTTAAAAAAAAAAAATTAGCAAATATCTCCCCTCAAAAAATAATCCTGGATTTGCAAATTAAAAAAAGTTTGTTGTTCTCACTGGTTTTAGAAATTTTGCAACCTCACGCCGTTATGCGCCGAAACGCATTTTGCGAGCTAAATATTACAAATAGAGCAAAATGATTTAGTGCATTGAATGCGAGGGGGTTTATTTGATATAAGCAGGTTTCTAAATTTTGAAAATCGGACGTTTATTAAGGTTTTTATTGCAAGTTTTGCATTGAAAATGATGTGCACAATATTTGATGATGTTTCACACCCAAAAAATTTCGCCAGCGAAATTCCCTATCTGGTAGAATCGATGTACTGTTAAGAATACTTATATATAAGTTTTTTTATAGGTTAAGACTTTGATACAAAAAATATACAAATGCATATTGTCAAATAAGACGGTAGGTTGAAGGAAATTACAGAATGGCCTTGTCCGAATTTTGCTTGCTGGCAAAGCCTATAAAGAAGAAAGACAGATGTATTTTCAATATATTCTGTATTACAAAAGAGAGTGCAAGGAAATTGAATAATGACCTTGGTTTCATTTTTCCGTATTCTAAATTTAACAAAAAGGAGTGAAAAACAACACAATTTGCTGTTTCAATCTATCTGTATAAATCAGTGACAGTAATTTATCAAGCTGTGACCTTCTTGCGCAAAATAAACAACAAATACTTTTCTTGGTGACTTCAGAAGAACAAAGGTTTCCTGCTGGGAAATTAAACTAGGAGAAAGTGAAGTAACAAAAGGTGTGATCGCCATTCCTGATCACTAAAGAATTGTGTTCCCATCTCCTATTCAGCAGGGGTCTGCAATCTTTCAATGACTGCTCACAAAAGTAACTGATTAACCTCCTGGACTTTATATTGTGAAATTGTTTCAATTTTCTGGTTAGTGATGGAAGCCAAAACTTAATGGAATAAGCTGTTCTTTGTTCAGTGTCGGCAAGGCTTTTAAATTCTGTATAGACCCTTCTGATCTTTAAAATTCACTTAAATTTTCTTCCGGTATGTCATCGCAAACAAATGTCATGTTAACATGATCTCTGTCTATGTCTATGTCTAATGTTAATGTCTTTTTTAGAGCTGCTTGCAGCCTGTATTGCACAAGGCATTTTTGGTAAGGTTCTGACCTTACAGGAAGTCGCACTATTTCACCTATCACATTGAAACTTAGTATACAGTCTCAATATAATTTTCTCTTGCTTCCATCAACTTTTGGTAAACTTCTGTGACATTAAACTTTTTATTTACGAAGCTAAAATGCTCGTTTTTGGCACGAATTTCAAATGACCAGCTGCAGTGAACCAGCACCAACAGCACCAGTCAGATCCAGTGTCTACAGATTCAATGAAAGAATGAAGGAAGGGATGAAGGAAGGAAGGGATGAAGGAAGGCAGGGGGATGAAGGAAATGAAGACAGGAAGGAAGGGATGAAGGAAAGTAGGAAGGAAAAGGGGAGGGGGAGGAGGGAGGGGGGGAGGATGGAGGGAGGGTATACATGTAGGTAGATAGATGGATAGATGGATAGATAGATAGATATATAGACACATAGATAGACACATAGATAGACACATAGATAGACACATAGATAGACACATAGATAGACACATAGATAGATACATAGATAGATACTTAGATAGATACTTAGATAGACACTTAGATAGACACATAGATAGTGACATAGATAGTGACATAGATAGACACATAGATAGACACATAGATAGACACATAGATATATACTAAGTCTATCTACAAGCAGCTGTTAAAGTGCTTGCACGTTATTTTTAGTCAAGCAACTCCCACTGATTCTCACACTGTGGAGAAGATATTGCCAAGCTTAGAAGCTCTCCAGGGAGCAACGTATCAAAAAAGTAGCTATTGTGACATCTTTACCGCTCTTTGAAACAAATAGGATCTGTCTACTTTCTTTGACACTCTTCCAATCCACTCTGAGACATTGCATAACGCTTAGCTAAATGACCACAACATTTACTCGGTATTTGGTGAGCCCAAGAGACAGTTTGTCAGCCCCTCTCAGACTTTGTTAGACACTTAAGGAATTTTTCAGCACGACAAGAATGTGCTGTGGCATCAGTGGAGATCTATCTTCCTCGAAGCCGGCACTTGCTGAGAAATCCACACTTCTCTGTTGGGGAAGCTCATATTATAGCAAGAGTAGTTATTGCAATTTTAAAAGTGTTAATTCAGACATGTAAAACAGCATCAGATTACTGACAAGTCTAGAAGGATAAGGTTTGTACACTTGACAAAAAGCAACAACACCGTACAGACCATCCAGCAATTTACTTTGTGTGAGTCAGATTTCAGGTTTACATGTTAACCGTATGGCATTGAGA
Organism: Platynereis dumerilii; assembly: GCA_026936325.1. NCBI lineage: Eukaryota > Metazoa > Annelida > Polychaeta > Phyllodocida > Nereididae > Platynereis > Platynereis dumerilii. The sequence continues at coordinate 23,215,782 of JAPTHN010000014.1, read as the reverse complement.
GTTGCAGATTAATGTAATTAATGTGTTATTATGAGCCGGGTTGACACTTACATTCCTTTAAAGTAAACAGGCATGCCAATCCTAGCAAAGTTATCTAAGGAAGATTAGAAGCCATCCAAGTGTTATAAAGTGTCCAGCAATTACTGAGCTACCTTATCCTGCATCGCAGTTTACTGCAGTTGAGTAGAGTTTATTGGAATTTATCATCAAAAGGGGAGTACAGAATGAACCATTAGGCAGAAGAGGTTTTCAATCTTACCCTATCAAAATTATTCAATAGAAATCTCAGGTGCAGTGATGAAAAAATCCTAGGCTTATGAGGAAATAATTTTTGCATTGGATTCCACTCTGTGGTAAATTGCTGCTTTTCATGCAAGAATTTCATCAGCTGCAATCAATAAACACAAAAAGCTGCTAATAACAGCAAAAAGCTGTGATAAAGTTGCAGAAAGACTAAAGGGGTCAAATTGTCTGGAGATAGAATACAGTATGATCTTGTCTGCCAATTTTACCTTTGTCTTTGTGATTTTAACCCATATTTCGCTCTCCTGCCATTGTTTTTCAGCTTCTGTGACAAGGTTTCAAAATAGTTCTATTTCAAAACTCTATTAATGCCACATGTACTGGGGTACATATTTCGCGGAATCATGGGTGATAGTTATGTATAAAACAATTGTCTAAACAAAAAAATTTCAGCAAGAGCCACTGACACTGTATTTTGCAGACAGGGACTGATATGCAGCAAATCTGTTATGGCTTAGTAATAAGCTCCTTCAGGCTACTAATGACAGAGTGAAGTAGGTTGGGTCTATTCCTGAAGGCTTGTTCCTTGTAATAAATGTGCTATAGATCATTGGGGGCTAGTATGATCTGTTGAATGGCTCAAATGATTGGCCAAGTGTAACATCATACTCACAGGAACCAATCTGTCAAATCAACCCTGATATCAAGTATGGGATCACCAGCTTCAGTGTGCCTCAGACGAGTAGAGTTAGTCTGCATGCCTTAGATTATTGAGGGCTGTATATTTGCCACTTCTGCACATTTAACACAGGATTGAAAATGGTCATTATTCTGATTTATTGGTTATTACTAGAAGGACAATATCCACACAGTTATCACAGTAATCTGATGAGCCCCCAGAAGCATAATGCACAGGGATATACAATGTACCACTGTCCACGCATTGTCAGTGATAGCTGAGTTATTCTTCACAAGGTTGATTGGTCAGACTACAGTGAATGAAGCTTATATCAAGTTGGACCATTAGATAGATGTTTGTTCAATGGTCTACAATTGCTGCTACAATTGCAATTGTCAGCTGAAGCATTGTAGTGATGACACAGTGTAATGATGGCTATATTGGGCACCAAAGTAGGTAGGGACCCTTTCCATGTTGACCATAAAAGCACTGTAACCTGGTCAACCTGAGGGTCATTGGATTGGATATGAGCTGCCCCTGGAGGACTCCATGTTCTCATATTATGTACTAGAAAAGCCTTCTGGGGCACCATATTTCCAGAATATTTATGTATAATGTTGTCTGTGATATTATCAGACAACCTCAGGCAGTTTGGCACAGGAGGTATTGTGAAGGTGTTATTAGAATCTGATAAAGGGATACAATGGATGATGATGCCATGGTTTAACTTATTTTTATATATACTTTGTAACTAATCAGTTGCAAATGATATATTCCGAAATCTAGACTGTCTGCATATATAAGCAGCTACTATTCCAATAAAACCCTCCAGCATTATTATTCAAATAATCCCACCAAAGTATTCATACAATTCACATTTATTGCAGAAATTGTCCCTGGAAGTGTTGTTCAACACAGTGTATTGTCATTCTGTCGGGCTATTTTGATTGACACCCTCTCTTTTTTTTTTACTTTTATCTTCTGCCCTGTTCTGTAATTTGATTTTATCCTTTTGTTGTGGAGACTATACAGACTTTAATACCAGCTTTATTGCAGTGTCTGATGGGGAGTGAAGCTATTAAAACAGGCGAGACTTGGACTTGTCTGGGGTGTTATACCAAGCTACTTTGTACAGAACCATCAATGAAGTAACCCTGTTCTCCAGCATTCCTTTCATTGAATTTATGATACCAGTCCACTTTACTGGTGAACATAAGTACACACACTTTCACGATAGAATTAATTTGCCCCTTTTGCCTCTTCCTTTTATTGGTCACTACAGTTGACAATGTTATTGCTTCATTTTATTATTTGAGACCTGCTGCAATTGCGATACCTCCTGGCGATACTAATTTTTTTAACTGAACATTGCACATGCCTTTTGACCAAATCAACTTAACATGATGTTATTGCAGTATTCTAGTTCATGACCTACTCACAGTCTCACACTCTATCACTTTTTAAAAGTATATAGTTGTGTTTGAATATCTTTAATAACTGATAAACTCTAACAAACTTGTAGGCTCCACTATTGCCAAGTGAAGGTACATATTTTGCCCTTTCTTTCACTAACTACTCATCTCACATTGGCCTTTTCCTCTAAAACAATATTTTTCAGTCTTCTACTTTCACTTGAGTGGATTTTTGCAATTGATATTCTGTTGTGGTTCCTGGTTTAGCTAGCTTCACTGATACACTACTCTAATCCACTACTGACTCTATCCAGCCTCTCTACATGTACAACAGTCCACTTGACTACCCTGCCTATCCTTGAGCCATTTCAGCTTCATTACCCCTGGTTGATGTTGTGCTGTAATAAATCTCTCTGTCGCTGGACTGAGCTTTGCTTAATGATAAATCAATCACTCTCACAGACATGGTATCACTCGCTTAATTTTCTTTTATAGTTCCACTGATTTGTTCTATTCCACTTTAATATATATGATCTTTATTCACAAATACAAAATTTGTACAGCAAGCATTTTTGTTTACAATTAAAATAAAGCAATAAAAACAGCCGAGACAAGGGTCTCATTAACAGATAAAAACAAATTTAAAATGCCATTATGGCCTAATTCATACAAATATCATCAATTATACAGGACAACTCATCATTATTTACGATATCAAAGTGGGCATGACCATCCCTAATTGAGATCAATTCTTTGAAGTTTTGTATTTTAACTTTATCACAATCAGACATATTATTTAAGCTCACTAAACTACTGAGATCAGTCACCGATCATTACATTGACTTATAATTTCTCTGTAATTACAACCAGCAGTTGACATAGGATTATTTAGACATTGACTAGATACTGTTCTAATAATAACATTCTCTGAAGACAGACAATTTTTAATAAACTTAATAAAACGACGTACTATGCTCCCTGATTTTGTGATTTACTGTTGTTTGCACTGATTTCCTTTGATTGCCATTGTATCATTTTGTAAAGTGCACATTTTGTAAAGTGCACATTGCTCTTGTAACAAAGATCATTGCACTCACCACGCTCAATGTACTTTTTACATAATTGACATCTTTGTAACATTATACACGCTCTACCAAAGTACAATGCTTTTTGTTTTGCTTTTGTTGCTTTGTCAGGTTTTTTATGGACTTCTTGTTTGTCAAGCAATATAGAACCACAAGTTGTAGTGCAATAATGATTGTCATATTTCACTTGCTTTCCTTGCTTCTACATAAAAAGACCGTTATTGGGTGAGTACTATCTACAACCAAATTGTCAGAGTTAAAGGACCAGAAATGAGTGAGTAGGAGAGATTAGGATTAGGGTGTCCCATTTTTCGAAAATATTTTCGGATCAAGCTCTTTTTGGGCTCAGTTGTGCTCTTATGTGTACAAAGACCACACACCAGATTTCAGCCAAATTCATCAAGGGTTAGACCCCCCCCCTACCACCATCTTTGGAGGGCCCCTCAAGGGACCCGAATATGACTATTTTCGAGCTCAAAAAGTGGCTTTTTTCCTGTCTGAAATCATCCCATCGCCACTAAAATTAAGCTTATTGGGGGTTTTGAGAGTGCTAAGTCCATCTATGATGATAATAAATTATTCAGAGGTCAAGATGACTTCATAAAATGCTATAATTGGTCAAATCGGCCCTCAGCTTACCCGAAAATGGCTATTTTCGAGCATAAAAAGTGGCTATTTTCCTGCCTGAAAACAGTTAATGGCATTGAAACTGGTCAAGTGGGGTTTTTGAAGGTGCTGAAGTCACCCATGATGATACTGAATCACGAAGAGGTTATGCTTACTTCATAACAACAATAATTGGTAAATTCAGCCCTTGGATGACCCAATTTTTAATACAGTACAGATATGTACAGGGTGACCCAAAAAAAAGTTGACACTTGTGTAAATGAACTTTAGCAATGTACACTGCAGCTGAAAAGTACACAATCTTCATGAAATTACACACAGGGATGTACCTACATATTGACAAAACACTGCTGAAGTCATGTTGTTCTAGTTGCAAAATTGACCTTACAGTGACCCTTAATATAACCTATATCCTTGAAATTGCTGTCCTTTGACGTTTTGGTCTGTTTCTTGTATAAAAATATTTTTAAAAGTCAGCTGATAGGTTGACTGTCTTAAAGGTAATGCCATCTATACTTGCCGTTGTGATTTAGTTATATCGCGGGTAGTCTAGCCTTGGAGGGAACAGATTACTTCTGATTGAAATTTACCAAAATTTTGACTGACAACTTTTGAGATCCTGTACATGGGTTTAAACTGGCCGGAAAGTCTATTTATGTTCACAACGTGGTCTGAGCACCTCTAGCTGTGATTTGATGTATTATTCATCCAGGTTGACTATATATTTTACCAGCTCCTTTATGTATAATGAAATATACGGCTCTCCGTCAGCCACCAGCGTAGTAATTGCCCAAATTCCATTTATACAATGTGCATGGTCCTGAAACAACATTTTTTGGTTTTTGTAGTATGTCAACTACATTTCCTGTCAATATCATGACAAAACTTGGATTAAAGCATCCTCAGTGATTATCTACACAAGGAGAGATTGGTGGCACACAATAAACAATCAAGTCTTCATATCTCCATTTCATGTGCCACAATTTCAGAGTTAGACATAAAGCAACTCATTCACAGGAACAAGGCATATGTTAGGCCTCCATATTTTATTATAACTTCAATATAAGACACTTTTTGACCTTAATTTTCAAATATTTCCTGCTAATGTGAAATAATCTCTCCTAGACATGGCATATTACCTTTTGTGACCATTTAACATTATTCTAAGGGTTTCTAATGTTACCAGGACCACATTTGCCAGTGTCAAGCTTCTTTACATACCAGTCAACAAATATAAAGCAGTTTTTTATATCTCCGACCACTCATATTGACATTTTTAAAAGCCTTATTTATGCATCCTCTTCAACTCGCCACAGCAAAAATCAGGGACAACTCGCACTTTGTTATAGCAGCAAGGCTATGTAGATATGCCTGTCGTTTTTGCCTCTCAAATGCAATGTGTTGATGATTACCAACAAAATGAGCCATAAATCAAAGTCCTGTGGCAAAATTTGATTATCTTATGACCACTCAAAGAAGTGTCAACTTTTTTTTGGGTCACCCTGTAAATGCACATGCTAAGTGAGAATATACATGTACCTCCCTTAGATACATAATTATAAATTTATTATACTTTCAAATTAGCAATTTACTGACATAGCCCTGCTTACAATTTTTTCACAAATCCATAGGCAATAAATTGAACACATCTTTACAGACCATATATATATTATCATGAAGATGGATTAAGCTCTCATAATTTTGTCAATCCATTAAAAAAACAAATTTTACAAACTGTCATTGTAAGATCCGTTTTCACACATGGAAATCAGGATTTATATTGTTGAATTTATGTTGTAGAAACAATCTTTACAAAGGTATCTTAAGTGTTTTCTTGAACTGCTGCATCTTCATTTTGTGTCAATGGGACATCAACACAATGCATTCCAGAAGAGTGCCATCCTGAGTCGCAGAATACAACATTTCACCTGAAGTCTTGTACTTCTCATCCGTGTATACGTGTATTACCGCGAAACTCTAGCACGGCTGGATGCAGATCGGAGAGGCAGCTTTCTTAATACCCTGGAAGCCAATCCTACAGCAAATTTTACTTGCATGTCATCAGTCGGCAACCTCACTTCATTTGTCTGCCTGTAGCAGACTGGTTTCAGTCAGTAATACTTTATGTTCATGATGATGCCCCTTATGACAGAATCACTAACAACTGCAATGTATTTGATGATATTAAATGCAGCTACATATTCTTTGCCTGTTTCTTGTAAACATGTCTGGTGGCAAGACCAACCAATTTCCTGTCATATCAAGATACTCAAATAGCCATGATGAAATTCTAACAAATGACTCAAGTCAGAGGTCAACATTTCCTGGAACTTGGGCGTATAAAATCAGGTTGAGAGGCATTATAATCAGTTATTGAGCAAGAACTTGTAACATCTAGCTCCAGTGAAGTGTCAAAAGAGCTGAGCACAACTAGAGGTTCCATCAGGTACTACAGAACAGCAGTCTGGTGAAAATGAGAACTGCATGCTGCTGCCACCTGGCACAAAAGTTGATTTTGTATGCCACATCATTGCTGTCCCAAGAAATAGTTCCAATTTCATTGCACATTCACAAAATTTCTATTCAACATTGATGTGTACCAGAGTCAGACTCGGCAATCACATTCTCTAAAGAAGTAGACAAGGCCATCAGCACACTCAGAAACAGCCCCGGTGTCTTCCAGACAAAATTGTGTGTGTTCCTCTGGTTGAAATGATGTGGACGCTCGCAGGAGCTCGTAGAATAGCACACTAATCACTAGGTGGTAACACAAGACAGCATATGTTCTGATCTGCCAAGGCTAGAAAAAGAAGTGGCAATGCAAGAGCAGTCCACTTGTAGACAGACAGAACAGCATAATGAATTTGCTAAGCTCCTGATGACATTTGACTTGGATCTTTCATTAGACCTTCAGTAGGGACTGTTTGAGCAACATGACACAAAACTGGTTGGCATTGCCACATCAATGTGGGAGACAGGACAGAATATGCCGCCATGTTCAACATCATCAAACGCATTGCTGGTGTAAGGCTTCAGTCAGAAGGAGCATTTAGAACTTTGCAAATGTGGCAATTGTGATTACATTGGCTTGGTGTCTAGTTCACACAGGATGAGGACAAAATATGAGTAAACCAAAACTAAATTTGTACCTACTGAAGACACTTTGGTATTGAGTATACAAATGTGTTCAAAGCAATTTCCTGATTTAGGGGGCTGCCAATTACTGGGGGTACTGGCTGGGTCACCAGGAAAAATGTTGGGGAGCAGTATCCATAATCGTTTGCTTAATTGCATTCTGTCCAAATGAGCAACCAAATGCATGAAAACACAACATAAAGCCCAATCAGCCATCATCAATATTACTTCCCAAGATTTAGCTAAAAATGGCTGTTTTACTCAATTGCCAAATTAAATATTTATATAATCTTGTAAAGATTATACCACTTATTACGTGCATTTACATATTTGTACAATATGGTTGTGGAAAAGCTGACCCACTTCAAATGTTGGAACATTGTGCCCTTCACTTTCAATTGATACAAATTAATGGATAATGAAAAGCTCATGTACGTCCAGCAATCCCTAAAACACAAGTATTGGCGCTTTGCAATAATTTTAAAATTGCAGGAAATCCTGTCAAACAGTCCAATATTAAGTACCGTAATCCGAGTGCTGAATTTACCCAATATTGCTTTTTATGAAGCAAGCATAACCTCTTTGTGATTCAGTATCATCATGGGTGACTTCAGCACCCTCAAAAACTAGCCATTTTTTATGCTCGAAAATAGTCATTTTCGGGTAAGCCGAGGGCTGAATTTATCAATTATTGCATTTTATGAAGTCATCTTGACCTCTGAATAATTCATTATCATCATAGATGGACTTAGCACTCTCAAAAACCCCAATAAGGTTAATTTTAGTGGCAATGGGATGATTTCAGACAGTAAAAAAGCCACTTTTTAAGCTCGAAAATAGTCATTTTCCGGTCCCTTGAGGGGCCCTCCAAAGTTGGTGGTGGGGGGGGGTCTAACCCTTATTGGATTTGAACTTTGGTGTGTGGTCTTTGTACACATAAGAGCACAACTGAGCCCAAAAAGAGCATGATCCGAAAATGTTTTCGAAAAATGGGACAACCTAATTAGGATCGAATCCTTCAATATGTTACTTTTTTACTCAAATTAGTAAGAAATCTGTTATGGGTAAAAATTAGTTTTTAATTTGATGCCATTAATTGTGTGTACGAGTATTGTGATGCCGATATAACTCATATCTCAGACATTTGCACAAACAACGCTTGTAAAACACTGAAGATATGGCAGATGTGACTAACATTTTAATGTCAGGAAAGCCAAATTGTCTGACACTTAAGAACGTCTTCCGGTAAGATTGCTGCAATAGCCTCCAAAAAGTTATTGTTTTATAATGATATAAGCCTATAAATACAAAATTACTACTTGGTGTAAAAAAAGAACGGAAAAGAATAAGGCACAAATCTGGAAAAGAATATCAATCAGAAATTGGATATTAATCACAATTAGTGGCACTATATATGAATGGGATTTCTTTCTCCTCCTTATAACTTTTGTCTTATATCTTCTTATAGTGCCCTAATGATATCTATACTGAATATGCATAAAGTATGATGGCTTTCTTCCTATACAGAAAAGATGGAGCATCTGAGATTAATTCTAATTGATTCATATTTTGCTCTAGATGCATAAGTGGCTGGGTGCCTGTGATAAATGGGGGATTATAAATCGTATCCCTTTTAGTCTAGGGTCTCAGTGCTGCTCCTTGCTATACCAGATGCATTATGCAATTATTATTATATCTTGCTCTTTCTGCACTTCAGGATGTTGCTTTCACTGTTGCATGCAACGTCATGAGCATTTCTTTTAAGCCTGATTGCATTTATGCAAAAGGCTGGTCAAATTACAGAAGGAAGTGCAAAGAATTGAATGAGGGCCTTGGTATTCAAAATTTTGTATTCTAACTGAATAGAAAAAAGAGTGAAAAACATATAATGAATTTGCAGTTTCAATCCCTTCGGTTTTTCTCCGTGACCGTAAACTGTCAATTTGTGACCTTCCTATTATGCAACACAATCAACAAATACTTTTCTTGCTGACTCTGTAAGAACAGAAGTTTCCTTCAGGGAAATTAAACTGGAGAAGAGTGAAGTAACAGTATGTGTCAATTGTGTGATTTCCATTCCTGATGACTAAAGAATTGTGTTCTTCTATTCACAACGGGTCTGCAATCTTTCAACGGCTGTTCACAAAAAAGTTGATTAAGCCTTTGGACCTGGTATACTCAGTGATGGAAAACCAGCTGATTTTAGAACAAAGAGTAAACTTCTTGCTTTTTATGGGCCAAAAAAAGTCACGTTTGACCAAACTACATATAGCTACCTTCCTAATATAAGGTAGGGACACATAACTCCTCCAACATAGACTCTAGAAGGGACACTTACCCCAATCCTCATAGAACAGATGGAAACTGGATTAATTTTGAGAATCTGCCAGATATTGCAAGAGTGGCAGCTTATCTGTTCAATATTATACAGGAAGATTTTCATCATTTTGTTTTTGTTTCAGGGTCTGAAAAGGGACCATTCAGAATTTGGGGGGGAGGTTGTCGAAACTTCCGTTAAAAAATGATATTCACCCCTACTTGGGTTTCATGCAGAATTTTAATATTTCCGTGTGGATTTTTTTACACCCCTGAGTGCCTGCCTTATGACGTTTTTCTTTTGTTAAAAATGTTGTGAAAAATAAGAATGCCCCCTTAAAATAATGTTTAAGAATATGAACCCCTTGAGCAAAACTATCCCCAACCCCCAATCATAAATTCTTAGCTGTCCCTGATTGCTTAGGAAAGATGTCATCTATGCCACCATAATTATACTCTGCTCAGTAACTTCATTTTGCATTTTGCCCACCAAAAGAGATATATGATGAGCCTCAACATTAGCATCTAACATCTGGCATTCATTTTTAATACTTCTTGCTAAAGTTTACTATTGGATTTTGTGTTGGAGTCTTGAATAATTCACTAGTTACATTTCGAAGCGCAGACCGCCTTTTATGCCGCTCATATCAATAATCACCCAGAAAAGGAGACAATGCCAATAATTTGTACTTCACCTTATATTGGCTAGTCTTTATATCATTTTGTAATTCCAAGCAGAACTTCAGTAGCTACATGCAGTAGTAGTAATACAATGTTAAATCTTACTCACTCAAAGTCATTCCAAAGTTGATGCTAGACAAAATGTTAGCTCTTTAGGTTTTTCCTGTTTCAGACATGCAATTTTCATAATTTCACAGTATATGTATCTGAATTACATGGCTTTATGCTGTCTGACAACGGATATCCAGTAAAATCTAACTATCATTCTAGATATCACTCTTGATATTTTTGAATCCCTAATTTTAAAGTTGGTTACATACAGTCAAACAATAATGATGTGACAACTTCATTGCTTTCCCAAACAAGTTACAAGAATGAGATACAACTTACAGATATTGGTCCAGTATATTTTCAAAGGAGGTTCCATTGGAGGAAATCATACATACCTGAAAAAGAAGAAAAAGAAGGTTAGAAATATGAAAAAAAAGTCATAATCAAGTTCATTAATAAAAAAAATCTTTTATGACAATAATTTATTTATACACCAATATGACATGGTAGTGATGGCAGGAAGCAGTTATTAGGACTGAATCAGACCATCCTGTGGTCCAGCAGAAGCTGTCAAAGTTATCATTTTCTATGGAAATTGCTCACGTATTCCATATTTATGAGCAAGAGTGTATGTATGCACACAAAACAAAAATTGTACAACGGTGTACATATGTCCATTATCCTAATGTATCTCAATTGTATTCTTGTAAAACAACTGTCAGTGTCTCCAATGGTATTGCACTGCAGTAAAGAGAGAGTCAGGCTTTGATACTCTCAAGGGAACAATGTAACGGACGAGCAGCCATTGTAACATCTTTACAGCTCTTTGTCGTAAAGAGGATCTACTCTTTTCTAGTCCCCTCCACTCACCTCCACTTTACGACATTGTATAATGCTTAGTTAAATGACCACAGCACTTACGGGGCATTTACTGGGCCCAAGAGACAGTTTGTCAGCTTCTGTCAGACTTGGCTAGACCTTTAAAGACTTTGTCTGCTTGATTAGAAATGGGAAGTGGCACTCAGGGGGTCATCAGTCACGTTGATATGAAGGTGGAGCCCTGACGGACAGTTCTGAACTTCAAGCACTTGAAATGATGAGGAAAGTAGTTTAAAAACTGTCAGGTGCATGAGGATCAGTTGAGATGTTAATTAGCTAAAATAAACAGACTGAAGTGAAACCCAAAAGCTTCAAAACTTTCAATGAAAGTCAGTCAGTGATATATTGCAAATTTACTTTATAGAACTAAATTTTGAACAAATTATCCTGTGATTAAACTATACATAGAAAGCCTCAACCCTGTCAGTATGAATCTCTACTAAGGCTTTATTTAAAGGATATTACGGCTATTTGTCATGACATTCATTCAACCTGTCATACCTCCATACAACAGATACAACATCAGTCTACCCTTTATAGCAACACATTGATGCTGCCCATGAATCATGTTGGAAAGTTTGGACTCACGTAATATACTCTTGTCATTTAGGAGATGATTACCTGAAGTCCAACAGAGGAACATGCTGTATGGTCCAGTGTCTCCCAATAGACATTCTGTCAATTCTTAATATATAGAATCTGCATTCAGCACCAAACAATTTCACAGAGTGGTCCGCTATAGAATATTCACTATTGAGGGTTGCATATTGGGTATTGCAATGTCCTTATGCATGGCCATGGTATTAATCACAGTATGCATTTGGTGTCAATGCCTTACTTACAGAAAGGGTTGTTCCATTGTGAGTAACCTATTGGTCTGCTGTATATAGATCTTGTTGTATGAGGCCAGCTTTTGACAGAATCGGACATGCTGAGTTCAAAAGGGGTGTAGGGTATATACACTTGGTGATGCATATTTTTGTGGAGTTTTCTCAGATTGGCGGATTTATTACAAATAGATGACAAAATAAAATGCCACGGTAATATGAAACAGCGTGTCTTTCCTTAATAGCTTCCTGATTAAGTATATCAAAGAAATTCTAACTCTTTACTGAGAGCTCTGACTGTTCTTTTCTTAATAAAATTATTATTGAGTTTCACCCAAATAGCCTCCAGTTACTGTTAAAAAAGAAACAATTTAGCAGTGTGTGAACCTTCAAAATAATTGGTCTATTTTCCCTTTCCTTCATCTGATTCCTTTATGACCTGCTCTTCTTCAATGTGAATTTAGTTCCCTGTTTGGAGCCTGTTTTGATGTGTAGAAGATCGGAGAAGATCACAGAAGTACATGTGTTAGAGTGAGATGAATAAAGTTAATCATTGCCCTGGTATTTATATCTCACCACTGAACATGTTATTAGTGTGTGTAACTATGCAGTGTTAATGGTGCAATGACTCTGAGCAGAATCAACTCTATGGAACAATAATTATAGGCTTAATTAAAGGGAAAATGTGCTCTGTGGCGGATGAGCTGTGTTGCAGATTGTATAGAATTTGATGAGTTGCATAGATCGAATCAAAGGTTTGTTGAGCCAAACACTCTCCCAATATTGGGACATTGTTATTATGGGGAAACAACAACAGTGTGCATGCACAGTGATATGACGCCAACAGAAGATCAAAAGCGAATAGAAAGGTTATGAATGTGTACTGTTCTTCTACAAAGTGTGGATCAACCTTGTCAAAGACAGCATACATGAAGTCAGTAGGCATAGCAACAAAAATAAGAACAACTCCAATTTTTGTGTTGGAAATTGTCATGGTCCGTCTTTGTTTACTTACTGAGGAATTTAATGTTGCATTGTCACAATGGAATTAATTTGGCCCTTTTGCCTATTCCTTCTATGGTCACTATAAAATTCTGCATAAGTATTGTCACTTGAGTGGACTTTTGCAATTGATATTCTGTTGTGGTTCCTGGTTTAGCTAGCCTTGTTTTGCTACTCTGGATCATTAGCCTATTTTCCACTCTGCATCTTTGGCTTCAGTGATACACTACTCTAATCCTCAATTCACTCTATCCTATACAACAGTCCACTTGACTACCCTGCCTATCCTTGAGCCATTTCAGCTTCATTACCCGTGGTTGATGTTGTGCTGTAATAAATCTCTCTGTCGCTGGACTGAGCTTTGCTTAATGATAAATCAATCGCTCTCCCAGACATGGTATCTCTCGCTTAATTTTCTTTTATAGTGCCACTGATTCTGTTCCATTCTGCTTTAATCTGTGCTCTGATTTTCCTGATTTGCTGTGATTTTACATTGATTGCTGCTGCATTGTTTTCAGAAGTGCACTTTGTTCTGTTATAAAGATCATTGCACTCACACTCTCAATGCATTTGTTACATTATAGACACCATTGTAACGTTATACTCACTCCTTTGAAACACAATCATGGATCTTTGGTTTATGTATTGTAAATGCTATTTTTTTCTTTTATGTAATTTCAGACTCATAATATTGCATATATGGGATTACATGCTGTAGTGCTTTAAGGGTCGTCATATTTCACTTGCCTACCCTCATTTCTCTCCTTTACTACATGTAATCAGCATGCATCTTTTTCAGCCCAACTGTAAGAGTTAAAGGGTAAAAAATGAGAGAGTAGGAGTATGGGATTAACCTCTTTAATATCGTGTATTTACTGTACTGGAATAAGTAAGAAAACTGTTACTGCACGAAGATTATTTTTGGATTTGATGCCATCAATTGCATTATACTTCTATAAAGTCATATTGTAATGCCAATACATGTATAAGTCAGCATCTTTGAATTACATATACCATATTGTTCATATGACAGACTTGTCTCAAATTCTGCTTCAGGACATAAAGATATCTAACATTATTTCATTCGTCTTCAGTATTACGATCAAAATCTCCAGTCAGATATAGCTTCACAATATATAAATGCACTATCATTACTTGGTATAGAAAAACAGAAAGGAAAAGAATAAGGCACTGATCCAGCGAAGAATATCAATCATGTCTTGAATATTAATCACAATTAGTTGCATTTGGTATGAATGGGACTTCTTTCTCCCCAGAATAACTTTTGTCTTACAGCTACCTTCTTATAATACCTCAATAATATCTATACTTAATATGCATTAAGAGTAATGGTTTTCCTGCCAACAGAAAAGATGAAACATCTGAGATTAATTCCTATTGATTCATGGTGTGCTCTCGATGCATAAGTGGTTGCATGCCTGAGATAAATCTGAGCTTATAAACTGTATCCCTTTTAGTCTAGGATCTTAGTGCTGCTACTTGCATCATGTAATGATGATGTCTTATGATGGAAGATTTTCAATACAACACTTTAGTATGAGTTTCTGTTGTTTAAGTGGGGTGACATATACTATTCATATGGTATTGCAAGCACATCCACTGCAGCCTGCAGTGGTTGGTATATCCATTTGCATTCCATAGCTTCAATTTATATCTCTGTCCAGTGTATTGTAGCTATTTTTTAAATAAATGCTTCAGGTTATTCCTGTCACTTTTATGTCATAGAATAATTATGTATTTTGCAGTTTTCTCTTACAAAAGTGCCAAATACTTTCAGTAAATCCCATATAATACAATTTAAAATATATCAATCATTTTTGTTAGTAGAAAAGTGTTATCGAGACCGACGACTGCCATGAGCCCTAATATTATGAGCCATTTTTAAACTGTGAAGTTGTTACATTGTCAGGTGACATCAAAGGTTCCTTTTCTTCTGATGCTTCAGGTTGCTGCTCACTTTTGTATGCATCAACATGGTCATTTTCTTTTAAGCCTGATTGCATTTATGCAAACCGCTTGTCAAATTACAAAGGGGAGTGCAAGGAAATTGAATGATGACCTTTGTATTCTGAATTTTGTATTCTAACTAAATGGAAGTACAATGAAAAACATATGGTGATTTTCCAGTTTCAATCTATTCCGTGACTGTAAATTGTCAATTTGTAACCTTCCTGCAAGTGTAAGACAATCAACTGATGTATACTTTTTCCCGCTGACATATAAAGTACTAAAGTTTCCTTCTGGGAAATTAAACTGGGCAAAAGTGAAGTAACAGTATGTGTGAATTGTGTGATTGCCATTCCTGATGACTAAAGAATTGTGTTCTTCTATTCACAACGGGTCGCCAATCTTTCAACAGTTGCCTACAAAAAAGTTGATTAAGCTTTCGGACCTGGCATAAGCCTACTGGTATTGTCTGAATCTACTACAGTCTAGTAGTACTGTTAAGGGATGAAAAAACCAGCTGATTTTAGAACAACTTAGGACAAAAATATTTTGGTCTTTATCATCTTTTAATCAAATTTCTGCCATATTTTACAGTTGCTGCAAATTTGGCAGAAATACCATGTGACTAGATTGTCAGGTTCAGCAAAGCAACAAGGCTCATGTTTCTATTTGCCAGTCCAATGTGACTTAAAAAAATTTTCTTAACAAGAAAACGTGTGCAAAAAAAAAAGACACGTACACCTTCCACCAATTTAGCAAAGGGACATACTACCCTCCTCCAATATAGGATAAATAGATTAATTTCGAGAGTCTCCCACAGTGCAATATTGTCTTTGAAGCAGGCAGCTTATCTGTTCAATATTATACAGGGAGATTTTGATCTCTTACGCTTCAGTGTCAGGCCAATGCTTGACAAAATACCTTCTACGCCACCATATAATCTTTACAGTCATTTCTATTTGAATGACATGGTGAAACTGTATGAGAGACGATGATGCAATGTAATTCTTCAAAACACAATTTGAAATCAAGCATTCATTTAAATTCATTAAATTTTTGTTTCAGAGGATTATATGATTTTGTGTTGAAGTCTTGGATAATCAACTCCATTTCAAATTAAGACATTTACTTCCTTGCCAGAGTCTACATTTTAAGCAGTATGCTTAAGATGTTGCTAATACAAGATCAAACTTCAAACAAAGTATAGGAGATTAAAATTTTTGTTGTCTGATAAAATTGGTTTGTCCAAAACACTTTGAGAAAAATTAATAACAAGCACAATAAAAGTGTACTTGGTATGAATGATTCAGACAGATATACAAATGCCATTTGTTGTCAATTATGGAGATTAATTTTGAAACTTGAGAACAGATTTTTGTTGATGATGAAATCTAAGCAAAGAGCACACAATCTCACATATACAGATAAATCCCATAAAGCAGACAAGTGCGAGAAGTTATTTTGCAAGTGCAGGCAAGTATACATGATGCAAAGCTAATATATGTATTGCCTTCAAGGTGGAAGAAATAATAAAAGTCATCAGTCTGCACTTAGTTACACATTACAATAATAACAATATAAAGACTATAGTGTCATACTCCATTAATCTCTTGCAATAGACCTAATACCTGCACTTTATGAGAAAAATGGAAACTATCATTAATAACTACACAGCTTGATGTTAGATTGCATGTTTAGGAATAATATTGCATCATCACATCTCATTTTTCAAGGTTTCAAATAGAAGTGACTGAAATGATTATATATGGTGGCATAGAAGCAGTATGCATAGCATGTTGCTTACATAGGATAAAACTTCAAAATTTTTGTCTGACAGAATTGGTCGGTCTACACCGCCAAGTGTTATGGGAAAGTTAACGAAGCAAATGAGAGTGAAGTTCATTGTTTCTGTCTGGAGGGAGATAGAAGTATTGAGATACTTTGGCCCCTAAAATCTTCTGACTGACAAAGTTGTATCAGCAGCCGCAACACTTTGTGTAAGTGGCTGAAAGGGGTGGGTTAGCTTATTTACTTTACAGAGCTTTAAGTTGGCAATTTTCAGCTTGATTGCTCTGCAAGTTGAACTGTTTATGTTTAGGTTTCTCCCCCTTTTTCTTGTTTTTATCATCTCATCACTTGTGCTGTTAAACTGAACAGATCAAGTTTTACTTCTTCTTTTTTTTCAGGGCAAGGTTTTTTCTCTGTTTTTACAACGACTCCCACTTGAGATAATTTGTTGCAAAAACAGCCAGGGTATCATTTGCCCTCTTCAGGTGGCCAAGTTTTACCTGGACCAGTGGTTGGAGTCAGTAGACTGAACTTACAAACCAGTAACACCTCAGTATCCCATTACGTACCTTGTTATAACTTATCTGGTGCTAGTTTCTCTGTAGGTGGATTTGCCTTAGATTTGGAAGAGTAAAGATGTAGAGCAGTAGAGCAAACAGTCAGGTTTAGTTCTCTGGTAACCGTGATATGTAGTTATAAGTGGAGCAATCAGAACCATTGTCGTTATATAGTAAGGGATCGTTCATAATTTATGACTTGGCTGGTTGGAGTTTTGCCCGAGGGGGTACTAACTTTTCACACGTGTTCCAGGGAGGGTACTAATTTTTGACAACATGTCCAAGGGGGGGTAAGAAATTTTAACAAATAAAAAATGTTATAAAACACGCATAAACTCACTTTATCTAGACTTTTTTTACGCTCAAAAGTCCGCAAAATGACGCAAATCTGTACATGTGGTTGTGTATAGCATTAAATATGTGTGTATTGTTTTGTATGTTCAGAGAGAGTACTAAAAATACGCATGAAACTTAAGGGGGGTATCAATTTTTGATGGGAAGTTCCAGCAAAATTCCCACCCCCCAAGTCAAAAATTCTGAATGGTCCCTAATATTACAATAAAGAAATTGTAACAGGTGTTATGCCGAAATTACAGGTACATAATATAATGTCTCACTTGTCTACCTTCGAGATAGCTATTTCTAGGAGGATATTTTCTGTAAAAAATAGCACTACTTTAGAAACATAACCAGATAAAAAATTCATACTTAGACAAGAACCAATCAGCTGCCCAATGTTAAAAAACCAAATAGCAGAGATAGAAATATAGTTATGTTAAGTGCAGCCCTCTCAGCTCAGTTCTGGGTGCTCAATTGATCTGGTGGTAGAGTCTGAAATGAATCAGCTCCTCTTACTGTTGCGCCTATAGAATACACATTCCATAATTAGCGAAGGTCTAAAAATGAAAATTTGAACTATCATTTCTCTTTTTCATCCACTATAGAGCGCTCTTTGTAGTCAAACACCATTTCAAAGTTTGTCTTTTGTGTTTCACTCCCTTCTGACATTAACTGCCTCACTCCCTCCCTGAACTGTCATATCAGTTCGCTCTATTTCCCTTGAAGTGAAGAGCCAGCCAAAATTGAAGTGAACATCAAGACCAGACTCTCATGTCATGCTTTGTTTAGTGAAACGAGGGTAGACCAGGACAATTTCCTGACCAGACCTCAGACAGAATGGTTTTTGTCAAACTCAAGACTTGGTGTTGTACTCATTTCTGCAGAGAAAAGTCGTTTAACAAGAAGATCTTAAACCCAACCAATACCCAGTATGCTTTTCTTGACTCAGACTCAGACTCAGACACTAGTTAATTCCTTTACACTGTACATTACAAAATTACACATGTCATTTACAATTATTTAAATCAATGTAAAGGGGAGACACCTCCAAGACAGTCTTCTGTCGCTACTGAGGTGCCCCCCGTTGTTTAATGTTCATGACCCTGCAGGTCCTGACATCACGGTGCTGAACTTCCATAGCATTTTATATCATAGCATGTAATATAACCAAAAAATAAAGAAAACGAAATTTGAGAGATAGGGTTAAGATGATTCATGAAGGATGCCTACACACTAAGTACAAACAAAACACAACAAGCTGAAATTATAAAAGGTTGTGAGTAGATTGACAAATGTAACAATTTCTGATAGAACAATGCGTGTTGTAATTGTAAATAATATCTGCTTTCACATATTTGGTAAAACCCTCTATACTATGTGTAAATATCTTCGACTTAATATATTCAGGACAGTTGTTATAAATAGCAGGGAGACGATACCTGATGCTTCTATTAGTAAAACTATGTCGATTAAGGGGAGTTGCAAAATGTTGTGTATTTCTTGTTGGATAATTATGAATTTCAGAGTGCCTCGTAAACATCGACACTCTGAAATAGTAGGGCAACATGCCATTTTCCAGCCTGAAGGCGAACTTGAGTTCCTGGAGAGCGCACAGATCGGTTACTTTCAATAACTGAAGATTTTTAAATATAGGCTCTGTATGGGAGTTGTATTTAGAATCTTGAACTCAGCACGTCCACTTCTATCAAAGCTGACCTCAGAGAATAAAAGATATATACAGCAGACCAATACGTTAATCACAATGGAACAACCCTTTCTGTGAATAATGTATTGACACCAAATTCATACAGTGAAAAATTCTATGACCATGCACAAGGGCATAGCAATACCCAATATCCTGATATCTCAGCACAACCCTCAATATTGGAATCTTCTATAGTGCACCACTCTGTGAAATTATTTGGTGCAGATTCTATATAAGAATTGACAGAATGTCAACAGGGAGATACTGGACCATTCTGCAAGTTTCTCCGTTGGGCTTTAGGTAATCTCTCTCCATTCCAAGATTACACTGTCTCGGAAGTGACAAGAGAGTCCAGACCTTCACAAGCACACACTTTTGTTATTGTGAAGGGTAATAGGATGTTGCATATGTCGTTTGGTGGTATGAAGGGTTCAATAAATGTGATGATTGTTGGAAGTTTTTTTATTTGATTTGATTTATTCAACAAATTCATCAGTGCATATACAACAAATGTGCAACATACTATGAAATAACCAGAAATGGCCCAATGAAATGGGAATGAAGTATATACATGTACAGTTATCATTATAAATAGCGGGAATATCCTTTTAGATAAAGCCTCATTTGTATAGATTCATACAGACAGGGTTACAGCTTTCTACATATATATCGTATATATACTATATAGTATTACATAGTTTAATCATTGGATAATTAGGCCTAAAGTTTAATACAACAGGATTATCTGGATTTCAATACTGTAAATTTGCAATAATTCACTCACTGACTTTCATGGAAAGTTTTGCAGCTTGTCGGTCCCACTTCAGTCAGTTCATTTAGCTTATTAGCATCTCAAGTAATCCTCATGCACCTAAGAGTTTAACTACTTTCCAACTCATTTCACGTGCTTGAAGTTCAGAACTGTCCGTCAGGGCTCCACCTTCATACCAACGTGACTGATGATCCCTGGAGTGCCACTTCCCATTTCTAATCAAGCAGACAAAGTCTTTAAAGGTCTAGCCAAGTCTGACAGAAGCTGACAAACTGTCTCTTGGGCCCAGTAAATGCCCAGTAAGTGCTGTGGTCATTTAGCTAAGCATTATACAATGTCGTAAAGTAGGAGGGGACTAGAAAAGAGTAGATCCTCTTTACGACAAAGAGCTGTAAAGATGTTACAATGGCTACTTGTCTGTTACATTGCTATCGAGAGAGTTTCCAAGCCTGACTCTCTCTTTACTACAGTGTGATACCATCTCAGACATTTGTTTGACAAGAATAAAATTGAGATACATTAAGAAAATGTACATAAACATCAGTGTACAATTTTGTTTTTGATGTGCATAATATATACACTCATGTTCATAAATATGGAATGCCTCAGCAATTTCAATAGCAATTGATAACTTCGGCAATGTCTGCAGAAGCATAAGATAGAGTGATTCTGTTGTAACTGCTTCCAGTGTCACTCAGGGGGTCATCAGCTGTGTTTAAGCGTAGGTGGAGCCTTGACAGACAGTTCTGAATTTCTGGCACTTGAAATAATCATTAGAGTAATTAAACTGTCAGGAACATGAAATTTGGTGAGATGATAATTAATTACCTAAAATAAAGAAACAGAGGTGGGACTCACAGGTTGTCAAGCTTTCCAAGAAAAAAAATTTGTGAAATATTACAAAGTTACAGAAATCCAGATTGTTTTGTTGTTCCATACTGTCAAAATCATAGCCCTTAATTTTTTTTTCAATAAAGCCCTCTACGTTGAGGATGTTTTGCAATATTTCCACTATTCACTGTGAAATATTTGCACTTTCAGTTCTTCAATTTCAAATTAAAAGTTGCAAAACATCCATCTGGAAAGTACCATCAACTTCACAGAATATTTGTTGCATCATTTTACTCTTTACAGCAACACATTCCAAGGTCTGGTATCTTACAATATACTGTATTAAATGGGCGGACTGGAAACATTTTTGGCCCATGGCAAAATAAATCGATATGCCCCCACATTCCTATTGTGGTATTTCTCCATTTATGCCAAGGTGGAGGGGCCCATTTCTATATATAGGGCCCTCTCACATCTGGACCCTTACCTAAAAGTTTGATTGTATCACACATTCACAAATTTGGTCACAAAGTGCTACATTTTGGCTTTTTTCTTTATATTTTATTGTTTGGCACCTTCCCTGGGCCCCCCTGAGTGATTTGACCTGTGGCAGCTGCAACTCTGCCACATAGGCCAGTCCACCCCAGGGTATACAGTTGTCCGTTGGCAGGCAGTGTAATCCTCACATGGATGAGGGATTACCCCAAGTCCAATAGGGAAACTTGCTGAATGGTCCGGTATCTCCCTGTAGACATTCTGTCAATTCTTATATAGAATCTGCACCAAATAATTTCACAGAGTGGCACACTATAGAAGACACCAATATTGAGGGTTGGAGATGGCATGATATTGGGTGTGCAATATCTGTGTACATGGCATGGGATTAATCACTGTATGCACTTGATGGCAATGCATTACTCACTGAAAGGGTTGTTCCATTGTGAATAACCTATTGGTCCACTGTAAATATATCTTATTCTTTGAGGTCAACTTTGACAGAAGCAGACGTGCCGAGTTCAAAAAGGGTAAAGTGCATACACAGTAGCTAGGGTGTAATATCTTTCGTGAAGTGACCTTCTCAGATTGATTAATTTCAAATAGTTGTTTAACAAAGGAAAATGTACCAGAAATATCAAATAGTGTTTTTTTCCTTTAAAGTCTTCTTCGCTCAGGTGGTTCCTACACAGCAGTTGAGTGTCTTTGGCATTTGTATTTTTGAGAAAGCCTGTTTTTCTGATATGTTATTAGCAAAAATGTTTTTCATGAGTAAAGAAGAAAGATTGTCGACTTCCATACTTTCCACAGGTAAGCTTAATCTAGGCAATCTTTCTTCTTTACTCATGAAAAACATTTTTGCTAATAACATAACGCCTCAAAATATAAGTTATAGCTAAGCCATAATAAGGAGCATTAATGGATTTTGAGGCGTTCGTTGCATTAAAAAAAGAAACACCCGTATAAGGCAAATGACAATTATTTTCCAATGTATTATCTGTGTAACGGGTTTTCTCCAGGGGAGTTGTTGTAAAACATGAGCGAAAATAAACTAGAGTACTTGGAAGATATCAGGAGAAAGAAAAGGAAACAAAAAAGTTCAGCCAGGACGGTTGGAACAGAGAATGAAGCAAGCAAAAGAACTGAGGATAAGTGAAACTTTTAAAAAGTGGTTAGATCCACCTCTGTTCAGTGTAACAGCTCAAATGTAGGGGCGCAAAAAAATTATACAAAAGAACACGCATAACCTAAACATAAAGACCTCACTTTATGGAGCAATCAAGCTGCAATTTGTAAACTTAAATCTCTCCAAAGTAAATAAGCTAGTCCACAGCTTTTAGCCACTTACACAAAGTGTTGCAGCTTTTGACACAAACTTTCAGACTCAACCTGTTATACCTAACTTCAGTCAGAAGATTTCAGGGGCCAAAGTATCTCTATACTTCTATCTCCTACCAAACAGTAACAATGAACTATAGTCTCATATGCTTCATTAATTCTCCTATTACACTTGCCTGGCCTGTGTAAATAAACAGATGAAGAAGAAGAAGCTGTATCAATAAGAAAATCCTCACAGTTCATAATCCCAGTTTCTTGCTGCTCTTATCTCATCAGCAAAATAAGGCAGATGGCAGAGTAAATGTTGTTGTGATTACTATATCTGAATAACAAAAAGATAACCAGTAATTTTTATTCTGTTAATTGAGTTTTCAAGTCATTTCAAAATCCAAGATTGTGTTTGGATTATGTTTGAATTACACTGGGTTATTTGTCCAATGTCAAAAGCATTAAATTATATAGTTAACTCATGAAGATATGCAGTGATAGCTTGTATGTAAGGTGATTTTTAAATTTTGTCCAAAAACCTTTAAGTGTATGGAATCATATTGCCTTGAGATATTGCCATAATGTTAAGGATACTTATGGAAGCTAATACTCCATGAATAATACATGGTTAAAATAAGCTGCTTTTAGTTTTGGAAAATTGCAAAATGAAAACCTTAACATTTTATTTAAAGTATGGTGTAAATGAAATATCACAGGTGAATTCGCATAAAGTCGGATAAAAAACTTTCTGACTTATTTGTGGTTATTTGAGACGTCTTTGACTTCCCTGAACAATTTTCTAATCAAGTCTCTATGAAGCTAGATAAGAGGCTTAACTTTGACATAACTGTACAATTCTACCGATAGTGAAATGAGCTATTTTTATCTTGTTTGAGATGTGGTTAAGTATAAGTTATTTATGGAACCAATTTTAGTTCATAATGAAGACACTCATTTTTTTCTCACAACCGCATTGACTACAAATAAGTAGTACAAAATGTTATTTAAATGATTTACTTCTGACTTGGGAATAATTGGACATGCAAATATACAAGACTGGGCTCTTTTTCTCCCTGTGATTGACTGAAATTGGAGATCATTAAGCCTCAATGATAGCCTGGTTGACAATCTCCTAACAAACAGAGCTATTAAGCAGTTATTGATTAGTAATTGCTTGGCCAATTAAGCCCTTCTATTCCCCCCTGGGTTAACTGCTTTGATCTCTCTTAAATACCCTGACAAGAACTGCACTGCTACTTGAGAATGTTTCTGACTGGTGCCAACCACCTACAGCAGATGATTGGCTCATTAGTAGTAGACTACATGAAAATGAAGCAAAAGAGGCAACAGGAGCAAATCTTGTTTCTCACGTGTGATTCTTTGCAATGCTACAGAACTCCTGCTTTTGTATTTGAACAACGGTTGCTTTTATATGATGTGAAAGCAAGTTAAATATCTCTGTCAATGGTATTATGGTGAAATAGTTCTATGGTCTAGTGTATAGTCATTATGCACAGGAAAATAATTATATAATCGACCTCATAACATTTTGAAAATTTAGAATTTACCATACTTCTACATTTTAATGTGTTCATTTTAGACTATAGTGCTATTTATTGTACTTTATTTTTATTGTGATTTATGAAGTATTTTGCTTGACCCTACCTCATTCTTTTTGGCACCGTGCCTGTTCTAATCGGCCAAATAGGGACTAAATAATTGACTGTAATTAATTACCTGCTTCAGTTCCGATATTTAATGTGATTCGAAAGCATTACTTCATCAATTTTGCCTGACCTCATCAACAACTCCTATTGTTTCAGTAGCGGATCCAGACACGATAGTTTACGGGGGCCAGAACGTATTTCGGCATTCATGGGCCCGCGTTATCACAATTTTTCTTCAAAATGCTACTGTTAATCTTGGTGGTCTAGGGGGGCCCGGGCCCCCTAGGCCCCCCCCCCTGTATCCACCACTGTGTTTGATACCTTGCATTGATCCACAGCACTAGGAATCAAGATGGTCCAAACAAACTATTTCTTCCACTGATTGAGTATTTTTTAATGAATAAGAAATGTAATTAATTAGTCCAACAAATATTATCTGGCACTATGTTTGGACAGATAGAACATTGATACTCCTCTTAATAGAACAGTGATATATTCCAATAGAATATCAAAATAATACAAATTTAATACCAGGATCTGTTCCAGTGCAGAATCAGAATCATAGGTTACATCAACGTCAGAATTGCTTAGTAGTCATAAAGGCAAAAAAACAAGAATTCCAACATCAAAATCATCAGGGGCTTGACAAGACCCATTCTGTCTGAGTTCTGGTCAGGAAATTGTCATGTTCTGCTCTTGGTTTCCCAAAGAAAGACTGACATGAGAGTTTAGTCTGAGCGTTCACTCGAATTTTGGCTGGCTCTTCACTTCAAGGGAATCAGACGAAGTAGAAAGGACTGATATGGCAGTTGAGGTGCTTGCCTTGTGGGTCTATGATTGGCAATTTTCCAACAAGGAGAGAATTTTGAAGGCCAAACTTTAAATTGTGTTTGATTGTAAAAATAATTCCACTTTGACGTGTGGAAAAGTATGATGTCCCACATTAATTTTTTCATATTGTACGTACAGCATTTCACTTTTCAGAGCATTCTTGAAACATATTTGAATTATACAATACCACATTTCACAATATAAGGACACACCAGTAATATGCTAAATCTTCACAAATAAACTTATTAACATTGATGTAAATCCTGTAACTAAAGGCTAAATGATACCCCATGTATGCTCACTGCTCAGCTATTTCTGGTTAAAACATGCAAAGACAATGAAATTATCTGAAATACGGGACAATTTAACCTAATCTCCTATGTTTTAGCAAATAAGATTAATCCTGGATTTTAGAATTATGTGATTCACAATATGGTATGTTTCATAATCTTAAAATCTTCAAGTCATAACCATAATTCTAAGCTTTTATATCATTTGATCTCATAGGATTACCAGACAAGAAAAGCACCAGATCACTAGTAGATCAGTATCATACAATTACAATTTACAATGCTCTATCCCACTATGACACCAGGATGAATAATCCAAAGAAATTCAAGAGGAATCTTTAAAACAATCTTTCCCTCCCACTCTGCCTTCTCAACAGTAAAGCGAGCTGATCCACTTAAGACTTTGCCTCCAAATCAATATCGGAATATCATGTGGCTTTTTAACTCATGAGCAGCTGCTTGAAATCTTAAATATGGCTTCTTGTCTCTGATCATGTTTTTATAAAGCAGTACTACTTATTAAAAACAATTAGATAATAAAAACGTGCTCATCAAAGTTAAAAGTACTTGATACCTTCATGTAACTGTATTACCAAGCGGATCATAGACCGATCCATGAAAGCGCAATTGCTAAAGATTTTTTCTACATCTTTCCAACAGTGTATTCTCTTCCCTGTCAGCACTGCTCTGCTGTTGTTATACAGTATAATGCTTGATATACATATGTACTATCTTGAAACTTTCAAATTCAGTTTATATTTAGATCTAAAAAGCCAGATCAATGTGCTTTAGTCAAATCTTTATATGAAATACAATCATGCATGTACGAGCAACAGACAGCCTTGACAAGAGATATTGCATAGTTGTTTGGTGTGCGCTGAGTCACTTCTCTAGTTTTGATGAGAGCATGTTTTTCCAGAACCACCTTGGTGGAATTGTAGAGTCGAACGAGTTCTTTGAGATCTTTGTGATCCAGCCCATCTACAGACAGATGTCTACCAATGTCTTTTTTTAAATCTTGGACAATGATTTTACTAGTTTTTCTGAAACTGATTTTCTTTTTGGGTTTTTTTGCTTTCTTTATCGGAATGTCAAACAGAATGCAATTATGAACAGAGAGCTGGTCACTGACCATACAGTTGTTCAATATCGATTTTTCTCTTGTGATGACAAGGTATAAGTGCATCGCCGTCTCGTGTGTTGATGCCGATACATGTTGTGCAAGATCAACATTTCAAGGATGTTGTTAAATTTAATGACTTTGTTGTCACCTGGTTTATTCACACGGAAATTGAAATCTCCAGTAGTTATGATTTCATTGTTTAATGTTTGAGAATGTCCCAGAAATTCTATATACTCTGAACCCTTTTTGAACTTGGCACGTTCGTCTCTGTCAAAGCTGGCCTCATACAATAAGATATATATACAGTACAACCCAAAATAAAGTACGATTACCTCAGCAGGAAGGAAGAATCAGCCACTACTTTACCCTTTCACACCTTTTGATTACCCCTGAATCACTTCCTACTTTTACCTACTTGAAACTACCTTTTAAAATTACATTAAAATCACATTTAAACAACACTTATTTAAACTCAATCACCCTAATTGTGTTTGATTTACTTTATATTTTGCACCTATGCCAATTGCAGTTACATTGGTAGCTGTCTAAATAGAGTTCTTAATGTGGGCTAAGGTTGTTGTAAGGAGTCAAAGGGAGTTGTAAGGAGATTTGGGGTGGAGAGGAGAAAAGAGGGCAAAATAGGTAAACAGAGGACTTCTGACAGAAGATTTTCTTACTTTATTTTGGGTTGTACTGTACATCAGACCAATAGGTTACTCACAATTGAATAACCCTTTCGGCAAGTAAGGAATTGACACCAAATGCATACAATGATAAATGCCATGGCCATGCATGAGGACATTGCAGTACCCAATATCCCAATATCTTGACGCAACCCTTAATAGTGAAATTCTATAGTGTATCACTCTGTGAAATTATTTGGTGCAGATTCCATATAAGAATTGACAGAAGGTCTACAGGGAGACACTGGACCATTCAGCAAGTGCCTTTACAGGACTTTATGTAATCTCTCATCCATGTCAAGATTGAACCGTCTCCTGAATGACATGAGTATATTATGCGAGTCCAAACATTCCAACGCAATACACGGCCGACATCAATGAGGCTTTCTTTGTATAGTGTACTCACAATAATTCAGTCAAAAGTTTAAAGCAACAGCACTTCTACTCCGTAATTTGTAATATTTCACTGACTCATTTTCATGGAAAGTTTTACAGCTTGTGGGTCCCGCGTCAGTCAGTTCATTTTAGCTAATTAGCTCTCAAATAATCCTCATAGAACTGACAGTTTCACCTTTCCAAAGCATTTCAAGTGCTTGAAGTTCAGAACTGTCCGTCAGGGCTCCACCTTCATACCAACGTGACTGATGATCCCTGGAGTGCCACTTCCCATTTCTAAT
Source organism: Platynereis dumerilii (assembly GCA_026936325.1). Taxonomy (NCBI): domain Eukaryota; kingdom Metazoa; phylum Annelida; class Polychaeta; order Phyllodocida; family Nereididae; genus Platynereis; species Platynereis dumerilii. The sequence goes on along the minus strand of JAPTHN010000014.1, from coordinate 23,187,793 downwards.
CAAGCAGACAAAGTCTTTTTAAATCTAGCCAAGTCTGACAGAAGCTGACAAACTGTCTCTTGGGCCCAGTAAATGTCCAGTAAGTGCTGTGGTCATTTAGCTAAGCATTATACAATGTTGTAAAGTAGAGGTGAGTGGAGGGGACTGAAAAAGAGTAGATCCTCTTTACGACAAAGAGCTGTAAAGACGTTACAATGGCTACTTGTCCGTTACATTGCTGTCTAGAGGGTTTCCAAGCCTGACAATCTCTTTTCTAAAGTGAGATACCATTGGAGATATGGAGAGCTGCTTGACTAGAATACAAATATGATACATTAAGAAAATGTACATAAACTTAGATGTACAATTTCGTTTTTGATGTGCATAATCTATAAATATGGAATGCCTCAGCAAATTCAATTACAATTGATAATTTTGGCAATGTCTGCTGGAGCATAAGATGGTGCGATTCTGTCATATCTGCTTCTTTTGTCACTCAGGGGGTCATCAGTCATGTTTAAGCGTAGGTGGAGCCTTGACAGACAGTTCTGAATTTCTGGAACATGAAAGGATCATTAAAGAAATTAAACTGTCAGGAACATGAGATTTGGTGAGATGTTAATTAGCTAAAATAAAGAAACTGAAGTTGGAATCACAGGTTGTCAAGCTTTCCAAGAAAATAAATTTGTGAAATATTACAAAGTTACATAAATCCAAATGGTTTTGTTGTTCTAAACTGTCAAACTCATAGCCCTTAAATTGTTTTCAATAAAGCCCTCTGTGATGAGGATATTTTGCAGGATATTCCTGCCATTCACTGTGAAATATTTGCACTTTCAGCTTTTCAATTTCAAAAGTTGCAACATCGATCTGGAAAGCACCATCAACCTCACAGAACATTTCCTGCATCATTTTACTCTTTACACCTACACACTGCTTTTGTCCTCTCATTGTATTTGCAGGTCCCGGAATCTTGCAGTATATGGCTGTCCATTGGCAGACGGTGTAATCCCCACATGGATTAACCCAAGTCCAATAGGGAAACTTGCTGAATGGTCCGGTATCTCCCTGTAGACATTCTGTCAATTCTTATATAGAATCCGCACCAAATTTCACAGAGTGGTACACCATCGAATACACCAATACTGAGGGTTGGGCTGAGATGTAAGGATATTGGGCGTGCAATATTCGTGTACATGACCATGGAATTAATCACTGCATGCACTTGGTGTCGATGCATTACTTATTGAAGGGGTAGTTCCATTGTGAATAACCTATTGGTCTGCAGTAAATACCTTATTCTTTGAGGTCAGCTTTGACAGAATTGGACATGCTGAGTTCAAAAAGGGTACAGTGCATACAAAGTAGCTAGGGTGTAAAATCTTTCGTGAAGTGACCTTTTTTAGATTGAGAGATTAATTTCAAATAGTTGTTTAACAAATGAAAATGTACCAGAAATATGAAATAGTGTTTTTTTCCTTAAAAGTCTTCTTCGCTCAGGTGGTTCATATAGAGCAGTTGTGTGTCTTTGACATTTGTATTTTTGAGAAACTTCTGTTTTTCTGATATGCTATGAGCAAAAATGTTTTTATGAGTAAAAAAGAAAGATTATCGACTTCCATACTTTCCACAGGTAAGCCAAATCCAGGCACAGAGAAGTTATTCAACTTATAGCTTAGCCATAACAAGGAAAATAAAAGGATTCTGAGGCGCAATCATTGCACTCAGGAAGAAACTCACTCTATTTGTTGCAACAATAAAGATCAGGTAAAAAAAAAGGAACTCCCATAGAAGGCAAATGACACTTTTTTCCAATGTATTATCTGTGTAACTAGTGTTCTCCGGGGGAGTTGTTGTAAAACATGTGCGAAAAAAACCATAGTACTTGGAAGATATCAGGAGCAAGAAAAGGAAACGAAAAAGTTCAGTCAGGGTGGTTGGAACAGAGAATGAAACAAGCAAAAGAACTGAGGATAAGTGAAACTTTTAAAAAGTGGTTAGATCCACCTCTGTTCAGTGTAACAGCTCAAATGTAGAGGGGAAAAAAACTACACAAAAAAGAACACATAACCTAAACATAAAGACTTCACTTTATGGAGCAATCAAGCTGCAATTTGTAAACTTATAGCTCTGCAAAGTAAATAAGCCAGCCCACAGCTTTCAGCCACTTACACAAAGTGTTGCAGCTTTTGACACAAACTTTCTGACTCAACCTGTTATATCTAACTTCAGTCAGAAACATTTCAGGGGCCAAAGTATCTCAGTACTTCTATCTCCTACCAGACAGTAACAATGAACTATAGTCTCATTTGCTTCATTAATTCTCCTATTACACTTGCCTGGCCTGTGTAAATAAACAGAAAAGGAAGAAAAAGCTGTATCAATAAGAAAACCCTCATAGTTCTTAATCCCAGTTTCTTGCTGTTCTTTATCTTATCACCAACATTAGGCAGATGGCAGAGTAAATATTGTTGTGATTACAATATCAGTGGCAAGACTGAATAACAAAAAGATAACCAGACATTCGTATTCTGTTAATTGATTTTTTCAAGTCACTTCAAAATCCAAATTTATGTTTGAATTATGTTTGAATTATACTTGGATATTTGTCCAATGTCAAAAACATTAAGTAGTTAACTCATGAAGATATACAGCGACAGCTCGTTTATCTGGTGATTTAATTTTGTCCTAAATCTTGAAGTGTCTAAAATCATATTGACTTACAATATTGCCATTCATGTAAAAAGGATTAAGTGTGTTAATGCTCTATGAATAATACATGGTTAAAATGAGCTGCTGTTAGATTTGAAAAATTGCAAAATGAAAACCATAAGATTTGAATTATAATATTTATGGTGTAAATGAAATATCACAAGTGAATTCAAATAAAGGAGGATTCAATACTTACTGCAGTGCTCTTATTTGTTGTAATTTGAGACATCTTTGACTTTCCTAAACGATTTGGTACTAAAAATTGAGTCGCCTTGAAGTTAGATAAGAAATCATCTTAAGAAGCTTTACTTTGACATAACTACCAATACTAAGTGAGTGAAATTTCTTCATGCTATATCTTGTTTGAGATGTGGTTAAGTATAAGTTATTTATGGAACCAATGTTTGTTTGTTGTGAAGACAGTTATTTTTTCCTCGCAACCATGTACAAACTACAAGTAATGCCCAATGCACACTTGTATTATTTCTGCGATGGGATCGCATGCGATCATGTTGCAACCCTAATTTCTTTTGGTGTGCACTGACTTGCGCTAGTGTTTAATTGACTTGCGATCCTGTTGCAGGATATCTAGCAGTGCTAGATATTCTGCGATACCAGCGCAGGTTTTAATGGATATTTTATGGGTTTTCCAAATTAATTCAAGTGTGTATTGAATTGCGATGGTGTCACTGCCAAAAATGAGGGTTGGAAGAGAGGAGAGGGCCTGCTTTCACCCCTTTTTAACGAGGGGTTGAGTCATATAGGCAGACAGGGCTTGCAGTGTGTACCAACTTGCGATCCTGGGGTTGCAACAGCATCGTATCCGATGGGATCGCATGCAATTCTAGTGTGCATTGGGCATGAGTAGTACAAAATGTTATTTAAATGTTTTACTTCTGACTTGGGAATAATTGGAAATGCAAATATACAAGACTGGGCTCTTTTTCTCCCTGTGATTGGCTGAAATTGGAGATCGGTAAGCCTCAATAATAGCCTCGTTGACAATCTCCCAACAAAAAGAGCTATTAAGCAGTTATTGATTAGTAATTGCTTGGCCAATTAAGCCCTTCTATTCCCCCCGAGGTTAACTGCTTTGATCTCTCTAAAATACCCCTAAATGGCCTGACAAGAACTGCACTGCTACTTGAGAATGTTTCTGACTGGTGCCAACCACCTACAGCAGATGATTGGCTCATTAGTAGTAGACTACATGAAAATGAAGCAAAAGAGGCAACAGGAGCAAATCTTGTTTCTTATTTGAACAACAGTTGCTTTTATATGATGTTACAGCAAGTTAAATATCTATTTCAATGGTATTATGGCTAAATACAGTGTAGTTCTATGGTCTAGTGTATTAGTGGAAGACTATGGCTGAGTTACTATGCACCGGAAAATAATTATGTAATCGACCTCATAACATTTTGAAAATTTAGAATTTACCATATTTCTACATTTTAATGTGTTCATTTTAGACTATAGTGCTATTTATTGTACTTTATTTTTATTGTGATTTATGAAGTGTTTTGCTTGACCCTACCTCATTCTTTTTGGCACCTTGCCTGTTCTGCTCTGCCAAATAGGGACTAAATAATTGATCGTAATTAATCACCTGCTTGAGTTTCGATATTTAATGAGATTTGAAAGCATCAATTTTGCCTGACCTCATCAACAACTCCTATTGTTACAGTAGTGGATCCAGACACGATAGTCTAAGGGGGGCCCGGACGTGTTTCGGCATTCGCGGGCCCACGTAATCGCAATTTTTCTATAAAAATTCTACTATTAATCTTAGTGGTCTAGGGGGGCCAGGGCCCCCTAGCCTCCCCCGTATTGGCCACTGTGTTTGATACCTTGCATTGATCCACAGCACTAGGAATCAAGATGGTCCAAACAAACTATTTCTTCCACTGATTGAGTATTTTTTAATGAACAAGAAATGGAATTAATTAGTCCAACAAGTATTATCTGGCACTATTTTTGAACAGATAGAACATTGATACTCCTCTTAATAGAACAGCGGTACATTCCAATAGAATATCAGAATAATACAAACTTAATACCAGGATTTGTTCCAGTGCAGAATCAGAATCATAGGTTACGTCAACTTCAGAATTGCTTGGTAGACAAAAAGGCAAGAAACAAGATGCCAACATCAAAATCATCAGGAGCTTGACAAGACCTTTTCTGTCTGAGTTCTGGTCAGGAAATTGTGATGGTCTGCTCTTGGTTTTCCAAAGAAAGACTGACATGAGAGTTTAGTCTGAGCGTTCACTCGAATTTTGTCTGGCTCTTCACTTCAAGGGAATCAGACAAAGTAGAAAGGACTGATATGGCAGTTGAGGTGCTTGCCTTGTGGGTCTATGATTGGCAATTTTCCAACAAGGAGAGAATTTTGAAGGCCAAACTTTAAATTGTGTTTGATTGTAAAAATAATTCTGCTTTGACGTGTGGAAAAGTATGATGTCCCAGATTGCTTTCTTGATCTTGTACATACACATTTTCACATTTCAGAGTATTTTTATCCAGCATTTGAATTGTAGAATACCACATTTCACAGTGAAAACATTATAGCAATGTGCTGAATCTTCATAAAACAAACTTAGTTACATTTATTCAAATCCTTTAACTGAAGGCTATACGATAACCCAAGTATGGCCAGCTATTTCTGGTTAAAATGTGCAAAGACAATGAGATGATCTGATATACAAGACGACTTAACCTAATCTGCTATGTTTTAGCAAGTAAGATTAATCCTGGATTATATAATTACCCATGTGATTTACAAGATGGTATGTTTCATAATCTTAAAATCTTCAAGTCATAACCATAATTCTAAGCTTTTATATCATTTAATCTCATAGGATTACCAGACAAGAAAAGTGCTAGATCACTAGTAGATCAATATCATAGAATTACAACTTACAATGCTCTATCCCGCTATGTCACCAGGATAAATATTCCAAAGAAATTCAAGAGGAATCTTTAAAACAATCTTTCCCTCCCACCCTCCATTCTTCACAGTAAAACGAGCTGATCCACTTACAGTGCCGCCTGTAAGTAAGTGAAACGCATGATATTGTGCCATTGCATCAATGCTAAACATCCTTAGCAAAACTGCTTCTGGAAGGACGAATTCTCATCCGATGAGAGGAAAATATTTTGGGTCATATAGGCCGATATGTGAGGCATGTGGGATAAAAATAGCAGCCAATTTTCTTTGCTGTAGTTGGAGTTAGGTATGGGTCAAAGTCTTTGATAAGTAACCCATACCTAACTCTGACTACAGCAAAGAAAATGGGCTGCGATTTTTATCCCACTTGCCTCACACATCGGCCTTTATGACCCACTTTTGTTTCCCTTTCATCCGATGAGAAATCATGCCTCCACAAGCAGTTTGGCTGAGGATGTTTAGCATTGATGCAATGACACAATGTCATGCGTTTCACTTATGCCTAGATCACACGAGAGTGGTTAAGTGACGGCGAAGTTGTAGAGGTGCCAGGAACTTCAGATTCGCCAACTTTCGGCGTTTCAAGCCATTTTTGGACAATTATATAATCAATTAGAGGTTCTAAATCGTCGTTGATGGTTCCTATTACGACGAGGCACTCGTTTTCTACGCCGAATCGCTCGTAATTGGAGCCGTAGCAACTCCCAAAGAGGAGCAGGACTGTGTCGGCGAGTTGGCAGGAGCTTCGGTGAAGTTCCATTGCTTCCATGTTAAAGTAGCATCGCCCAAGCAAGCTCTAGCATCGCCCAAGCAGGCTCTAGCATCGCCCAAGCACCTGACAAATACTCTATTACGCCCAAGCAAATACCTGTTACGGCCAAGCAAGTAGCTGTTTCGGCGTTTCAACAGCCTGTTTGTGTCGGCGAGTTGTTCTCTTTTTTCGCCGAAGTTCCATTGACTCAATGATAAGTAGCCTCGCCCAACCTGCCTCTAACTTCGCCCAACCTGCCTCTAACTTCGCCCAAGCTGTCTCTAACTTCGCCCAATCATTTTGGGGTCTTTCAGGTCTTTTGCATCGTGGCTTCTTGCTTCGTAAAGATTCAACAGGTTGAATCTTTCGTGAAGCAATTTCTTGCCTCACCATAAGGTCATGTGACTTCTAGGAACTTTTGGCGAGGAAGTTTAAGAAGCGCCGTAGATGAAAATATCGTCGCCGAATTGTTGAATGTAGCTTAAGAACCTCCCACTTTCCTGGAAAAGCAAGAAGCGCCGCAACAGGAACCCTCTGTTACGTCTCCGTGTGATAGGGGCATTACTTACAGGCGGCACTGTAAGACTTTGCCACCAAATCAATATCTGAATATCATGTGGCTTTTTAACTCTTGAGCAGCTGCTTGAAATCTTAAATATGGCTTCTTATCTCTTATCATGTTTCTAAGGCAGTACTACTTATTAAAAGCAATTAAATCATAAAAACGTCCTCATCAAAGTTAAAAGTACTTGATACCTTCATGTAACTGTATTACCAAGAATATCATAGAGCGATCCATGAAATCGCAATTGCTAAAAGATTTTTTCTACATCTTTCCAACAGTGTATTCTCTTCCCTGTCAGCACTGCTCTGCTGTTGTTATACAGTATAATGCTTGATATTCATACGTACTATCTTGAAACTTTCAAATTCAGTTTATATTTAGATCTAAAAAAGCCAGATGAACGTGCTTTAGTCAAATCTATATATGAAATACAATCATGCATGTACGAGCAACAGACAGCCTTGACAAGAGATATTGCATAGTTGTTTGATTTGAAAAATGACAGAACAACTTTGCACCCACAACTGCTTGGCTTAGAACTGGAGCACATGCAGAAGGCATTCCACACTTATTTTCCTAAATCTGTTATCAAAAGTCCGTTTTTTACAGCCTTTATCTCAAGTGGGGAGGTTGTAAAACTGAACAAAAAAGTTATTACCAAGTTAGCCAGACTAAAGTACTTAATGGACACTAGCCACAAAATATAGTAACCAAACAAATCAGTTAGAAAAAGTTCGACACAAAAAGAAGAAACAACTGATAAGCAGGTAGTGTGAATGCAAGAGCGACCAGAAAGAAGTTGTTGTAAAGTGTCCGCATAAACTCCGAAACCTATTTTACAATCCAGCAACTGTTCTGAACTGGAAGCTTAAGTCTCCTATCTAAACCTTTCTTTTCCTCAAATAACTTATTAAAATTTTCTGCCAGGTCAATTTCATTTGTATGTGGTGGGAGAGGTAGTTCCTGTTTTCTGCTCAGACTTGAGTTCAGTAACTTGAACCACTTCTTTGCATCACCATTAGAATCATTAATCTTCACTCGCTCATCTTCTGATTTAAGGTGATTCAGCTGCAAATTCAAGGCATTTGTTTTTTCTTTGAATGACTCCATCATTTTCAAGTCTGGTTCTTCTCCATAATCTCTCTGTTTTCCATTTTGATGATTTTAGAATCCTAATATCAGCATTGCTGAATGGATTGGGTGTGCACAGAGTTACTTCTCTAGTTTTGATGGGAGCTTATTTGTCCAGAACCACTTTGGTTGAATTGAAGAGTCAAACGAGTTCACTGAGATCTTTTTGTTCCAGCCCATTTACAAACAGATGTTTACCAATGTCTTTATTAAAATCTTGGACAATGATTTTACTAGTTTTTCTGAAACTGATTTTCTTTTTGGTTTTTTTTGCTTTCTTTATTGGAATGTCAAACAGAATGCAATCATGAACAGAGAGCAGGTCATTGACCATACAGATGTTCAATATCGATTTTTCTCTTGTGATGACAAGGTATAACTTAGTGTATTGCCATCTTTGTGTGTTGATGCCAATACATGTTGCGCAAGATCAAACATTTCAAGAATTTTGTTAAATTGAATGACCTTATTGTCACCTAGTTTATTCACATGGAAGTTGAAATCACCAAAAATAATGATTTCATTGTTTAATGTTTGACAGTGTCCCAGAAATTTTTGTGAATTCTATATACCCTGCACCCTTTTTGAACTTGGCATGTCCACTTCTGTCAAAGCTGGCCTCATACAATATATATGCAACAGACCAATTGGTTACTTCAAATGGAACAGCCCTTTCTGCAAGTAAGGCATTGACACCAAATGCATACAATGATAAATGCCATGGCCATGCATGAGGACATTGCAATACCCAATATCCCAATATCTTGACGCAACCCTCAATAGTGAATATTCTATAGTGGACCACTCTGTGAAATTATTTGGTGCAGATTCCATATACGAATTGACAAAAGGTCTACAGGGAGACACTGGACCATTCAGCAAGTGCCTTTACAGGACTTTATGTAATCTCTCATCCATGTCAAGATTGAACCATCTCCTGAATGACACGAGTATATTATAAATGCGAGTCCAAACCTTCCAAAGCAATACATGGGCAACATCAATGAGGCTTTCTTTGTATAGTGTAGTAGTGTACTCACAATAATTCAGTCAAAAGTTTAGAGCAACAGCTCTTCTACTCCGTAATTTGCAATATTTCACTGACTCACTTTCATGGAAAGTTTTGCAGCTTGTGGGTCCCGCGTCAGTCAGTTCATTTTAGCTAATTAGCTCTCAACTAATCCTAATGTTCACGACGTTCAATTACTTTCCAAATAATTTCAAGTGCTTGAAGTTCAGAACTGTCCGTCAGGGCTCCACCTTCATATCAACGTGACTGATGACCCCCCCAAGTGCCACTTCCCATTTCTAATCAAGCAGACAAAGTCTTTAAAGGTCTAGCCAAGTCTGACAGAAGCTGACAAACTGTCTCTTGGGCCCAGTAAATGCCCAGTAAGTGCTGTGGTCATTTAACTAAGTATTATACAATGTCCTAAAGTGGAGGGAACTAGAAAAGAGTAGATCCTCTTTACGACAAAGAGCTGTAAAGATGTTACAATGGCTACCTGTCCATTACATTGCTATCGAGAGAGTTTCCAAGCCTGACTCTCTCTTTACTGCAGTGTGATACCACCGGAGACATTGAGAGTTATTTGACAAGAATAAAATTGAGATACATTAAGATAATGTACATAAACATCAGTGTTCAATTTTGTTTTTGATGTGCATAATATATACACTCATGTTCATAAATATGGAATGCCTCAGCAATTTCAATAGCAATTGATAACTTCGGCAATGTCTGCAGAAGCATAAGAATGTGTGATTCTGTTGTAACTGCTTCCAGTGTCACTCAGGGGGTCATCAGCTGTGTTTAAGCGTAGGTGGAGCCTTGACAGACAGTTCTGAATTTCTGGCACTTGAAATTATCATTAGAGTAATTAAACTGTCAGGAACAAGAAATTTGGTGAGATGTTAATTAGCTAAAATAAACAAACTGAGGCGGGATTCACAGGTTGTCAAGCTTTCCTAGAAAATAAATTTGTGAAATATTACAAAGTTACATAAATCAAAATGGTTTTGTTGTTCTAAACTGTCAAAATCACAGCCCATAATTTTTTTTTTCAATAAAGCCCTCTGCGTTGAGGATATTTTGCGATATTCCCACTATTCACTGTGAAATATTTGCACTTTCAGTTCTTCAATTTCAAATTAAAAGTTGCAAAACATCCATCTGGAAAGTACCATCAACTTCACAGAATATTTGTTGCATCATTTTACTCTTTACAGCAGCACATTGATGTTGCCCTTATACTGAGTTCGAAGGTCTGGAATCTTACAACATACTGTATTAAATGGGCGGACTGGAAACGTTTTTGGCCCATGGCAAAATAAATTGATGGGCCCTCAGATTCCTATTTGTGGTATTACTCCATTTATGCCAAGGTAAAGGGGCCCATTTCTATATATAGGGCCCTCTCACATCTGGGCCCTTGCCGAAAAGTTTGATTGTATCACACGTTCCAAATTTGGTCACAAAGAGCTACATTTTGGCTTTATTCTTTATATTTTATTGTTTGGCACCTTCTCTGGGCCTCCCTGAGTGATTTGACATGTGGCAGCTGCAACTCTGCCACATAGGCCAGTCCGCCCCAGAGTACACAGTTGTCCATTGGCAGGCAGTATAATCCTCGCATGGATGAGGGATTACCCCAAGTCCAATAGGGAAACTTGCTGAATGGTCCAGGATCTCCCTGTTGACATTCTGTCAATTCTTATATAGAATCTGCACCAAATAATTTCACAGAGTGGCCCACTATAGAAGACACCAATATTGAGGGTTGGGCTGAGATGTCCCGATATTGGGTGTGCAATATCTGTGTACATGGCATGGGATTAATCACTGTATGCACTTGGTGTCAATGCATTACTTACTGAAAGGGTTGTTCCATTGCGAACAACCTATTGGTCAGCTGTATATATATCTCATTCTTTGAGGTCAGCTTTGACAGAAGTGGACGTGCAGAGTTCAAAAAGGGTGTTGCAGCTTTTGACACAAACATTCTAACTCAACCTGTTATACCTAACTTCAGTCAGTATATTTCAGGGGCCAAAGTATCTCTACTTCCATCTCCTACCAAACAGTAGCAATGAACTATAGTCTCTTTTGCTTCATTAATTCCCCTATTACACTTGCCTGGCCTGTGTAAATAAACAGATGAAGAAGAAAAAGCTGTATCAATAAGAAAACCCTCATAGTTCAAATATTCCAGTTTCCTGCTGCTCTTAACTCTTCTACAACATAAGGCAGATGGCAGAGTAAATATTGTTGCGATTACAACATCTGTGGCAAGACTGAACAACAATAAGATAACCAGCATTTTTTATTCTGTTAATTGAGTTTTCAGGTCATTTCAAAATCCAAGATTGTGCTTGTATAACGTTTGAATTATACTCTGTTGTTCATCTAATGTCAAAACCGTTAAATTATACACTTAACTCATGAAGATATACAGTGATAGCTTGTATATCAGGCGATTTAATTTTGTCCTGAATCTTTGAGTGTGTAAAATCATATTGCCTTGAGATATTGCCATAAGTTTAAGGATACTTATGGAAGCTAATGCTCTATGAATAATACATGGTTAAAATGAGCTGCTGTTAGATTTGGAAAATTGCAAAATGAAAACCGTAAGTTTTGAATTATATTATGGTGTAAATTAAATATTACAAGTGAATTCAAATAAAGCCGGATAAAAAACTTTCTGACTTATTTGTGGTTATTTGAGACATCTTTGACATCCCTGAACAATTTTCTAATCAAATATCTATGAAGCTGGATAAGAGGCTTAACTTTGACATAACTGTACAATTCTACCGATAGTGAAATGAGCTATTTTTATCTTGTTTGAGATGTGGTTAAGTATAAGTTATTTATGGAACCAATTTTAGTTCATAATGAAGACACTCATTTTTTTCTCACAACCACATAAACTACAAATAAGTAGTACAAAATGTTATTTAAATGATTTACTTCTGACTTGGGAATAATTGGAAATGCAAATATACAAGACTGGGCTCTTTTTCTCCCTGTGATTGGCTGAAATTGGAGATCATTAAGCCTCAATGATAGCCTTGTTGACAATCTCCTAACAAACAGAGCTATTAAGCAGTTATTGATTAGTAATTGCTTGGCCAATTAAGCCCTTCTATTGCCCCCCAGGTTAACTGCTTTGATCTCTCTTAAATACCCCTAATTGGCCTGACAAGAACTGCACTGCTACTTGAGAATGTTTCTGACTGGTGCCAACCACCTACAGCAGATGATTGGCTCATTATTAGTAGACCACTAGAAACATGTAGCAAAAGAGGCAATAGGAGCAGATCTTGTATCTTGCTTGCGTTTCTTTTCAGAACTTCAGAACTCCTGCTTTTGTATTTGGACAATGGTTGCTTTTATATAATGTTACAGCAAGTTAAATATCTCTGTCAATGGTATTATGACTAAATGGTTCTATGGTCTAGTGTATTATTGGAAGACTATGGCTGAGTTACTATGTACAGGAAAATAATTATATAATCGACCTCACAACAATTTAGAATTTACCATACTTTTACATTTAAGTGTGTTCATTCTAGACTACAGTGCAATTTATGGTTATTTATGAAGTGTTTTGCTTGACCCTACCTCATTCCCTGTCAGCATGCCTCGGCGGTCCAACGTCGGCCCAGCGTCACTCCGATGTCAGTAGCATCGGACCAGCTTCGGGCCGACGTTGGACCGCCGAGGCACGCTGATAGGGCTCTTTTTGGCACCTTGCCTGTTCTGCTCTGCCATAAATAATTAACTGTAATTAATTACCTGCTTCAGTTCCGATATCTAAAGTGATTCAAAAGCATTACTTCATCAATTTTGCCAGACCTCATCAACAACTCCTATTGTTTCAGTAGTGGATCGAGACACAATAGTCTACGTGGGGCCCGGACGTGTTTCGGCATTCGCGGGCCCACGTAATCGCAATTTTTCTATAAAAATTCTACTATTAATCTTAGTGGTCTAGGGGGGCCAGGGCCCCCTAGCCTCCCCCGTATTGGCCACTGTGTTTGATACCTTGCATTGATCACACAGCTTTAGGAGTCTAGATGGTCCAAACAAACTATTTCTTCGCTGATTGAGTCCAACAAGTATTATCTGGCACTATCTTTGAACAGATAGAACATTGATACTCCTCTTAATAGAACCGTGACATATTCCAATAGAATATCAAAATAATACAAACTTAATACCAGGATTTGTTCCAGTGCAGAATCAGAATCATAGGTTACGTCAACGTCAGAATTGCATAGTAGTCATAAAGGCAAAAAAAGCAAGAATTCCAACACCATAATCATCAGGAATCAGGGGCTTGACAAGACCTTTTCTGTTTGAATTTTGGTCAGGAAATTGTCATGTTCTGCTCTTGGTTTCCCAAAGAAAGACTGACATGAGAGTTTAGTCTGAGCGTTCACTCGAATTTTGGCTGGCTCTTCACTTCAAGGGAATCAGACAAAGTAGAAAGGACTGATATGGCAGTTGAGGTGCTTGCCTTGTGGGTCTATGATTGGCAATTTTCCAACAAGGAGAGAATTTTGAAGGCCAAACTTTAAATTGTGATTGATTGTAAAAATAATTCCACTTTGACGTGTGGTATGATGTCCCACATTACTTTTTTCATATTGTACGTACAGCATTTCACTTTTCAGAGCATTCTTGAAACATATTTGAATTATACAATACCACATTTCACAATATAAGGACACACCAGTAATATGCTAAATCTTCACAAACAAACTTATTAACATTGATGTAAATCCTGTAACTAAAGGCTAAATGATACCCCATGTATGCTCACTGCTCAGCTATTTCTGGTTAAAACATGCAAAGAAAATGAAATTATCTGAAATACGGGACAATTTAACCTAATCACCTATGTTTTAGGTGATAAGATTATCTCTGGATTATATAATTATCCATGTGATTTACGAGATGGTATGTTTCATAATCTTAAAATCTTCAAGTCATAACCATAATTCTAAGCTATTATATCATTTAATCTCATAGGATTACCAGACAAGAAAAGCACTAGATCAGTATCATACAATTACAATTTACAATGCTCTATCCCGCTATGACACCAGGATAAATATTCCAAAGAAATTCAAGAGGAATCTTTAAAACAATCTTTCCCTCCCACTTAAGTTTCCTATCTAAAACTTTATTTTCCTCAAATAACTTACTAAAATTTTCTGCCAGGTCAATTTCATTTGTGTGTGGCAGGAGAGGTAGTTCCTGTTTTCTGCTCATATATATGGAATGCCTCAGCAATTTCAATAGTAATTGATAACTTTAGCAATGTCAGCTGGAGCATAAGATGGTGCGATTCTGTCATAACTGCTTCCAGTGTCACTCAGGGGGTCATCAATTGTGTTTTTAAAAGTGCAGGTGGAACCTTGACAGACAGTTCTGAATTTCTGGAACTTGAAAGGATCATTAAAGAAATTAAACTGTCAGGAACATGAGATTTGGTGAGATATTAATTAGCTAAAATAAAGAAACTGAATTTGGAATCCAGGTTGTCAAGCTTTCCGAGAAAATAAATTTGTGAAATATTACAAAGTTACATAAATCCAAATGGTTTTGTTTCTCTAAACTGTCAGACTCAAAACCCTTAAATTAGTTTCAGTAAAACCCTCTGCAATGAGGATATTTTGCGATATTCCTGCTATTCACTGTGAAATATTTGCACTTTCAGCTTTTCAATTTCAAAAGTTGCAGAACATCCATCTGGAAAGTACCATCAACCTCACAGAATATTTAATGCATCATTTTACTCTTTACACCAACACACTGCTGTTGTCCTCTTATTGTACTTGCAAGTCTGGGATCTTGCAGTATACTGTTGTCCGTTGGCAGACAGTGTAATCCTCGCATGGATGAGGGATTACCCCAAGTCCAATAGGGAAACTTGCTGAATGGTCCCGGATCTCCCTGTAGACATTCTGTCAATTCTTATATAGAATCTGCACCAAATAATTTCACAGAGTGGTTCGCTATAGAAGATTCCAATATTGAGGGTTGAGCTGAGATGTCCCGATATTGGGTGTGCAATATATGAATACATGGCATGGGATTAATCACTGTATGCACTTGGTGGCAATGCATTACTTACTGAAGGGGTTGTTCCATTGTGAATAACCTATTGGTCTGCTGTATATATATCTTATTCTTTGAGGTCAACTTTGACAGAATTGGACACGCTGAGTTCAAAAAGGGTACAGTGTATACACAGTAGCTAGGGTGTAAATTCTTTCGTGAAGTGACCTTTTTCAGATTGAGAGATTAATACGAATAGTCATTTAATAAATGAAAATGTACCAGAAATATAAGTGTTGTTTTTTTTCCTTAAAAGTCTTTTTCGCTCAGGTGGTTCGTATAGAGCAGTTGTGTGTCTATGACATTTGTATTTTTGAGAAACTTCTGTTTTTCTGACATTCTGCGATGTATGAGCAAAAATGTTTTTATGAGTAAAAAAGGAAGAAAGAAAGATTATCGACTTCCATACTTTCCACAGGTAAGCCAAATCCAGGCACAGAGAAGTTATTCAACTTATAGCTTAGCCATAACAAGGAAAATAAAAGGATTCTGAGGCGCGATCGTTGCACTCAGGAAGAAACTCACTCTATTTGTTGCAACCAAAAGGATCAGGTAAAAAAAAGAACACCAGTAGAAGGCAAATGACACTGATTTTCCAATGTATTATCTGTGCAACTAGTGTTCTCCGGGGGAGTTGTTGTAAAACATGAGCGAAAAAAACTAGAGTACTTGGAAGATATAAGGAGGAAGAAAAAGAAACAAAAAAGTTCAGCCAGGACGGTTGGAACAGAGAATGAAACAAGCAAAAGAACTGAGGATAAGTGAAACTTTTAAAAAGTGGTTAGATCCACCTCTGTTCAGTGTAACAGCTCAAATGTAGAGGGGAAAAAAACTACACAAAAAAAAGAACATATAACCTAAACATAAAGACTTCACTTTATAGAGCAATCAAGCTGCAATTTGTAAACTTATAGCTCTGCAAAGTAAATAAGCTAGTCCACAGCTTTCAGCCACTTACACAAAGTGTTGCAGCTTTTGACAAAACTGTGTGTTTCAACCCGTTTTACCTAACTTCAGTCAAAAGATTTCAGGGACCAAAGTATCTCTATACTTCTATCGCCCACAAGACAGTAACAATAAACTATAGTCTCATTTGCTTCATTAATTCTCGTGTTACACTTGCCTGGCCTGTGCAAAATAAACAGATGAAGAAGAAGAAGCTGTATCAACAAGAAAATCCTCACAGTTCCTTGCTGTTCTCTAGCTTATCAGCAACATTATATGTGAGTAAAGAGTAGATATTGTTGCGATCACAATTTCTGTGCGAGAACGCTAAATAACAAAAAAAAATGACCAGTGGTGTTTATTCTGTTCCTTTCAGTTGAATCTTAAAGTGTGTAAAATCATGTTGACTTACGTTATTGCCATACATTTATTGAGGATTAAGGAAGCTAACGCTCTATAAATAATACATGGTAAGATTTAAATTATGGTGTAAATGAAATATTACAAGTGAATTCAAATAAAGCAGGATTCAATACTTACTGCTCTTATTTGTGGTTGTAAGAGACATCTTTGACTTTCCTAAACAGTTTTGTACTAAAAATCAAATCTCTTAGAGAAGTGGTTAAGTATAAGTTATTTATGTTTGTTCATTGTCAAGACACATAATTTTTCCTCACAACCACGTATACTACAAAGAAGTAGTAAAAATGTGATTTAAATTATTTACTTCTGACTTGGAAGTGATTGGACATGCAAATATGCATTACAGGGCTCTTTTTCTCTCAGTGATTGGCAGAAATTGGAGATCGGTAAGCCTCAATGATAGCCTCGTTGACAATCTCCTAACAAAAAGAGCTATTAAGCAGTTATTGATTAGTAATTGCTTGGCCAATTAAGCCCTTCTATTCCCCCCTGGGTTAACTGCTTTGATCTCTCTTAAATACCCCTAATTGGCCTGACAAGAACTGCACTGCTGCTTGAGAATGTTTCTGACTGCTGTCAACCACCTACAGCAAATGATTGGCCCATTAGTAGTAGACTACATGAAAATGAAGCAAAACAGGCAACAGGAGCAAATCTTGTTTCTCACGTGTGATTCTTTGCAAGGCTACAGAACTCCTGCTTTTGTGTTTGGACTACGGTTGCTTTTATATGATGTTACCGCAAGTTAAATATCTCTGTCAATGGTATTATGGCTAAAAACCATTCTTTTACATTTTATGGTGTTCATTCTAGACTACAGTGCAATTTATTGTACTTTATTGTGATTTATGAAGTGTTTTGCTTGACCCTACCTCATTCTTTTTGGCACCTTGCCTGTTCTGCTCTGACAAATAGGGACTAAATAATTTACTGTAATTAATTACCTGCTTCAGTTCCGATATTCAATGTGATTTGAAAGCATTACTTCATCAATTTTGCCTGACCTCATCAACAACTCCTATTGTTTCAGTAGTGGATCCAGACACGATAGTCTAAGGGAGGCCCGGACGTGTTTCGGCATTCGCGGGCCCACGTTATCGCATTTTTCTTCAAAATGCTACTATTAATCTTGGTGGTCTAGGGGGGCCCGGGCCCCCTAGGCCCCCCCCTGTATCCGCCACTGTGTTTGATACCTTGCATTGATCACACAGCTCTAGGAGTCAGAATCAGAATCATAGGTTACGTCAACGTCAGAATTGCTTGGTAGTCATAAAGGCAAAAAAACAAGAATGCCAACACAAAATCATCAGGGGCTTGACAAGACCCATTCTGTCTGAGTTCTGGTCAGGAAATTGTCATGTTCTGCTCTTGGTTTCCCAAAGAAAGACTGACATGAGAGTTTAGTCTGAGCGTTCACTCGAATTTTGGCTGGCTCTTCACTTCAAGGGAATCAGACAAAGTAGAAAGGACTGATATGGCAGTTGAGGTGCTTGCCTTGTGGGTCTATGATTGGCAATTTTCCAACAAGGAGAGAATTTTGAAGGCCAAACTTTAAATTGTGATTGATTGTAAAAATAATTCCACTTTGAAATGTGGAAAAGTATGATGTCCCACATTAATTTTTTCATATTGTAGGTACAGCATTTCACTTTTCAGAGCATTCCTGAAACATATTTGAATTAAGCAATACCACATTTCACAATATAAGGACACACCATGTAAATTAGGTGTGCTGTTTCACACTAGACTTCTGGCTAATATATATATGTTTCCCAATGATACGTTCCTAAGTAATATATTAGGCCAGGCTAATTCACTGACTCTGTTTTAAATCCAATCAGATATATAAAAGTAAGGAACTCAATGCAATTGTGTGTGGTACCTTCAAGCTTCTTGCAATAACTCATCTTTATTGGGCACTTTCTGGCCACCAAAATCACTCAAGTATGTCATTTATAGATGGCTGGCACCCTGCCCCCTTCTGGCTGTAGGAGCCAGTTACATGTCAGCAAGGGTGGTAGTCCAACCCCATATAAACAATCCCTTATGCAAATACAATGTAAGTCAGCAGTTGACCTATAGCTTGGGTTGCTAGCCAACCAGTTAAATAACAATTAGAGGTCACTACAATTGAGGGGGTATAGCAGGACTCATGTGATGATGTGTGTTTATTAATACAGATAATTATGATCATGTAGTTTACAACCAGTAATATGCTAAATCTTCACAAATGAACTTATTAACATTGATGTAAATCCTGTAACTAAAGGCTAAATGATACCCCATGTATGCTCACTGCTCAGCTATTTCTGGTTAAAACATGCAAAGAAAATGAAATTATCTGAAATACAGGACAATTTAACCTAATCTCCTATATTTTAGCTAATAAGATTAATCCTGGATTATATAATTATCCATCTGACTTACGAAATGGTATGTTTCATAATCTTCAAGTCATAACCATAATTCTAAGCTTTTATATCATTTGATCTCACAGGATTACCAGACAAGAAAAGCGCTAGATCAGTATCATACAATTACAATTTACAATGCTCTATCCCGCTATGACACCAGGATAAATATTCCAAAGAAATTCAAGAGGAATCTTTAAAACAATCTTTCCCTCCCACTCTCCCTTCTCAACAGTAAAATGAGCTGATCCACTTAAGACTTTGCCACCAAATCAATATCTGAATATCATGTGGCTTTTTAACTCTTGAGCAGCTGCTTGAAATCTTAAATATGGCTTCTTATCTCTGATCATGATTCTAAGGCAGTACTACTTATTAAAAATTAAATCATAACATCATCAAAGTTAAAAGTACTTGATACCTTCATGTAACTGTATTACCAAGAGGATCATAGACCAATCCATGAAATCGCAATTGCTAAAATATTTTTTCTACATCTTGCCAACAGTGTATTTTCATCCATGTGAGCACTGCTTGTTGTTACCCAGTATAATGCTTGATATACATATGTACTATCTTGAAACTTTCAAATTCAGTTTATATTTAGATCTAAAAAGCCAGATCAATGTGCTTTAGTCAAATCTACTAGTGAAATATAATTATGCATGTACGACAACAGACAGACTTGACAAGAGATATTGCATAGTTGTTTGGTTAGAAAAATGACAGTTGCACCCACAACTGCTTGGCTTAGAACTGGAGCACATGAAGAACGCATTTGACGGTTATTTTCCTAAATCTGTTATCAAAAGTCAGTTTTTTACAGCACTTATCTCAAGTGAGGAGGTTGTAAAACCACACAAAAAAGTTATTACAGAGTAAGCCAGACTCAAGTACTTAGTAGACACATGTCACAAAATAAAGAAACCAAAGAAATCAGATAAAAAAAGTTGGAAAACTGATAAGCAGACTGTGACTGCACGAGCGACCAGAAAGAAGTTGTTGTAAAGTGTCCACATAAACTCCGAAACCTATTTTACAATCCAGCAACTGTTCTGAACTGGAAGCTTACAGTCCTTGTCATACTTATGTGGAATCTTAAGTTTTTTTTCTATGCTGTTGAACTGTGATGTCAGAGATGACTCTATTCTAGCATTGCAATAT
Organism: Platynereis dumerilii; assembly: GCA_026936325.1. Classification (NCBI taxonomy): domain Eukaryota; kingdom Metazoa; phylum Annelida; class Polychaeta; order Phyllodocida; family Nereididae; genus Platynereis; species Platynereis dumerilii. The sequence goes on along the minus strand of JAPTHN010000014.1, from coordinate 23,167,630 downwards.
ATGTAAATTAACTACAAGCTGTGATGTCATTTCAAACTGGGTCAGATTCCCCAGCTTCTAGACAATGTTGATCCTCCTGAGCTGAGCGTCATAGTTTCAACACAGTGTCAGAGTTAAGCGTTTTATCAGGGATAGCCCCTACAACTACGTCATCACAGCTTGATAGCCAATGGGCTGACCGTAAACTACGTCATCACAGTTCAAACATTGATATATTGAAGGAAGCATTAGATTTTTGATCCCAATGATTTATCACAGCAATCACCAGTCTAATCCTACCAAATGGCAGCTTTGTCAGCATTCACAGTAGACAACGTTTATAGTCCCCACAGAGTTGTTTGATAAATCTACAAATTTGCTAACTTACAAGTTTAAACTTTGATGGAAGTTGGTATAAACAGAAGGCTTTGACAATTTGTTTGTAAACACATGGCTTATGTTATGTATATTTGTTCTTGCAGCCCATTGGCTGAGAGGCTGTGATGTCAAACTTGCATGGGTTTTCCCAGACCCAATTTTAACTCTGACACTGAGTTGAAACTGTTATGCTCAGTTTGGTGGATTCGCATTGGTTAGAAGCTGGGGAATCTGACCCAGTTTGAAATGACATCACAGCTTGTAGTTAATTTACATATATTGCAATGTTAGAATAGAGTCATCTCTGACATCACAGTTCAACAGCATAGAAAAAAAACTTGAGATTCCACGTAAGTATGACAAGGACTGTAAGTCTCCTATCTAAACCTTTCTTTTCCTCAAATAACTTATTAAAATTTTCTGCCAGGTCAATTTCATTTGTATGTGGTGGGAGAGGTAGTTCCTGTTTTCTGCTCAGACTTGAGTTCAGTAACTTGAACCACTTCTTTGCATCACCATCAGAATCTTTAATCTTCACTCGCTGATCTTCTGATTTGAGGTGATTCAGCTGCAAATTCAATGCATTTGTTTTTTCTTTGAATGACTCCGTCATTTTCAAGTCTGGTTCTCCTCCACAATCTCTCTGTTTTCCTTTTTGATGATTTTAGAATCCTAATATCAGCATTGCTGAATGGATTGGGTATGCGCAGAGTTACTTATCTAGTTTTGACGGGAGCATGTTTATCCAGCCCATTTACAGACAGGTGTCTACCAATGTCTTTTTTAAAATCTTGAACAAAGATTTTACTAGTTTTTCTGAAACTGATTTTCTTTCTGCGTTTTTTTTTCTTTCTTTATTGGAATGTCAAACAGAATGCAATTATGATCAGAGAGCAGGTCATTGACCATACAGTTGTTCAATATCGATTTTTCTCTTGTGATGACAAGGTCTAGTGTATTGCCATCTTTGTGTGTTGATGCCAATACATGTTGCGCAAGATCAAACATTTCAAGGATGTTGTTAAATTGAATGACCTTGTTGTCACCTGGTTTATTCACATGGAAGTTGAAATCACCAGTAATTATGATTTCATTGTTTAATGTTTGATAGTGTCCCAGAAATTTTGTGAATTCTGTATACCCTGCACCCTTTTTGAACTTGGCATGTCCACTTCTGTCAAAGCTGGCCTCATACAATAAGATATATATACAGCAGACCAATAGGTTACTCACAATGGAATAACCCTTTCTGCAAGTAAGGCATTGACACCAAATGCATACAATGATAAATGCCATGGCCATGCATGAGGACATTGCAATACCCAATATCCCAATATCTTGACGCAACCCTCAATAGTGAATATTCTATAGCGGACCACTCTGTGAAATTATTTGGTGCAGATTCTATATGAGAATTGGCAGAATGTCTACAGGACCATTCAGCGAGTGCCTCTACTGGACTTTATGTAATCTCTAATCCATGTCAAGATTGAACCGTCTCCTGAATGACACAAGTATATTATGCGAGTCCAAACCTTCCAACGCAATACATGGGCAACATCAATGAGGCTTTCTTTGTATAGTGTACTCACAATAATTCAGTCAAAAGTTTAGAGCAACTGCCTTTCTACTCCGTAATTTTACAATATTTCACTGACTCATTTTCATGGAAAGTTTTACAGCTTGTGGGTCCTGCGTCAGTCAGTTCATTTTAGCTAATTAGCTCTCAAATAATCCTCATAGAACTGACAGTTTCACCTTTCCAAATCATTTCAAGTGCTTGAAGTTCTTCATATCAACGTGATTGATAACGCCCCAAGTGCCACTTCCCATTTCTAATCAAGTAGACAAAGTCTTTAAAGGTCTAGCCAAGTCTGACAGAGGCTGACAAACTGTCTCTTGGGCCCAGTAAATGCCCAGTAAGTGCTGTGGTCATTTAGCTAAGCATTATACAATGTCGTAAAGTGGAGGTGAGTGGAGGGGACTAGAAAAGAGTAGATCCTCTTTACGACAAAGAGCTGTAAAGATGTTACAAAGGGCTACTTGTCTGCTACATTGCTATCTGGAGAGTTTCCAAGCCTGACTCTGTCTTTTCTATAGTGTGATACCATCTGAGAAATTGAGGGCAACTTGACTTGAATAGGACTGAGATACATTTATACAGTGTACATATTATACACAGGTGTACAATTTTGTTTTTGATGTGCATAATATATACACTTTTGCTCATAAATATGGATTACTTTAGCAATCTCAATAGCACTTGATGACGTTGGCAATGTCTGATGGTGTGATTCTGTTGTAACTGCTTCCAGTGTCACTCAGGGGGTCATCAGTTGTGTTAAAGCGTAGGTGGAGCCTTGACACACAGTTCTGAATTTCTGGCATTTGAAATGATCATTAGAGTCATTAATTTGTCCGGAACATGAGACTTGGTGAGATGTTAATTAGCTAAAATAAAGAAACTGAGGCGCGACTCGCATGTTGTCAAGCTTTCCAAGAAAACAAATTTGTGAAATATTACAAAGTTACAGAAATCCAGATTGTTTTGTTGTTCCATACTGTCAAATTCATAGCCCTTAAGTTGTTTTCAATAAAGCCCTCTGTGAAAAATATATTTTGCAGGATATTCCTACCATTCACTGTGAAATATTTTCCCTTTTTTCAATTTCAAAAGCTGAAGAACATCCATCTGGAAAGTACCATCAACTTCACAGAATATTTAATGCATCATTTTACTCCGTACACCAACAAACTGGTGTTATCCTCTTATTGTACTTGCAGGTCTGGGATCTTAGAGTATACTGTTGTCAGTTGGCAGACAGTGTAATCCTCGCATGGATGAGGGATTACCCCAGGTCCAATAGGGAAACTTGCTGAATGGTCCGGGATCTCCCTGTAGACATTCTGTCAATTCTTATATAGAATCTGCACCAAATAATTTCACAGAGTGGCCCACTATAGAAGACACCAATATTGAGGGTTAGGCTGAGATGTCCCGATATTGGGTGTGCAATATCTGTGTACATGACCATGGGATTAATCACTGTATGCACTTGGTGGCAATGCATTACTTACTGAAAGGGTTGTTCCATTGTGAATATCCTATTGGTCTGCTGTATATATATCTCATTCTTTGAGGTCAGCTTTGACAGAAGCGGACGTGCAGAGTTCAAAAAGGGTACAGTGCATACACAGTAGCTAGGGTGTAATATCTTTCGTGAAGTGACCTTCTCAGATTGATTAATTTCAAATAGTTGTTTACACTAGACTAACAAGGAGTACTTACATTCTGCTGCAATTGGGCATCAGTGACCTCACAAGTCCTTTCAAATAAATTGAAATGACGTGTCGATCTGTCATTAGGCAACTTGTGACCTCATTGGAGAGTGAAGTAACACATCAAATGGCTTGCCACCATAACATTGCAAGTATAGGCTATGATCTCACTTACTGCTTACACATCATATAGTTTAACATGGCATGGATAGGGCTGTGAGCTCACAAGGAACATTTTAGTCCAGTTCTGTAAGCACTTGATGTTCTTCTACTGTAACAAAGGAAAATGTACCAGGTATATGAAATAGCATTTTTTTCATTAAAAGTCTTCTTTGCTCAGGTGGTTCATATAGAGCAGTTGTGTGTCTTTGACATTTGTATTTTTTGAGAAACTTCTGTTTTTCTGATATATTACTAACAAAAATGTTTTTGATGAGTAAAAAAGAAAGATTGTCGACTTCCATACTCTTCCAAAGGTAAGCCAAATCTAGGCACACAGATACAAGTGATAGCTAAGCCATAATAAGGTGCGTTATAGGATTCTGAGGCGATCGTTTCACTCAGGAAGGAACTTATTTGCTGCAACCAAAAGGATCAGGTAAAAAAACGGAACACCCATATAAGGCAAATGATACTTATTTTCCAATGTATTATCTGTGTAACGGGTTTCCTCCAGGGGAGTTGTTGCAAAACATGAGCGAAAATAAACTAGAGTACTTGGAAGATATCAGGAGCAAGAAAAAGAAACAAAGTTCAGTAAGGGTGGTTGGAACAAAGTATATGCAACAAGCAAAAGAACTGAGGATAAGTGAAACGTTTAAAAAGTGGTTAGATCCACCTCTGTTCAATGTAACAGCTCAAATGTAGAGCCAAAAAAAGAACACATAACCTAAACATAAAGACCTCACTTTATGGAACAATCAAGTTGCAAATTATAAACTTAAATCTCTGCAAAGTAAATAAGCTAGTCCTCAGCTTTCAGCCACTTACACAAAGTGTTGCAGCTTTTGACAAAACTGTGTGTTTCAACCCGTTTTACCTAACTTCAGTCAAAAGATTTCAGGGGCCAAAGTATCTCTATACTTCTATCGCCTACCAGACAGTAACAATGAACTATAGTCTCATATGCTTCATTGATTATCCTATTACACTTGCCTGGCCTGTGTAAATAAACAGATGAAGAAGAAGAAGCTGTATCAATAAGAAAATCCTCACAGTTCCTTGCTGTTCTCTAGCTTATCAGCAACATTATATGTGAGTAAAGAGTAGATATTGTTGAGATCACAATTTCTGTGTGAGAACGCTAAATAACAAAAAAAATGACCAGTGGTGTTTATTCTGTTCCTTTCAGTTGAATGTTAAATGTGTAAAATCATGTTGACTTACGTTATTGCCATACATTTTTAGAGGATTAAGGAAGCTAATGCTCTATAAATAATACATGGTAAGATTTAAATTATTGTGTAAATGAATATTACAAGTGAATTCAAATAAAGCAGGAGTCAATACGTACTTCTCTCATTTGCGGTGATTTGAGACATCTTTGACTTTCCTAAACAGTTTTGTACTAAAAATCAAATCTCTTAGAGATGTGGCTATGTATAAGTTATTTATGTTCGTTCGTTCTCAAGACACATAATTGTTCCTCACAACCAAGTAAACTACAAATAAGTAGTACAAAATGTTATTTAAATGTTTTACTTCTGACTTGGGAATAATTGGACATGCAAATATACAAGACTGGGCTCTTTTTCTCCCTGTGATTGGCTGAAATTGGAGATCGGTAAGCCTCAATGATAGCCTTGTTTGCAATCTCCTAACAAACAGAGCTATTAAGCAGTTATTGATTAGTAATTGCTTGGCCAATTAAGCCCTTCTATTCCCCCCTGGGTTAACTGCTTTGATCTCTCTTAAATACCCCTAAATGGCCTGACAAGAACTGCACTGCTACTTGAGAATGTTTCTGACTGCTGTCAACCACTTACAACAAATTATTGGGTCATTAGTAGTAGACTACATGAAACATAAAGCAAAAGAGGCAACAGGAGCAAATCTTGTTTCTTGCGTGTGATTCTTTGCTAGGCTACAGAACTCCTGCTTTTGTATTTGGACAATGGTTGATTTAATATGATGTTACAGCAAGTTAAATATCTCTGTCAATGGTATTATGGCTAAATGGTTCTATGGTCTAGTGTATTATTGGAAGACTATGGCTGAGTTACTCTGTACAGGAAAATAATTATATAATCGACCTCACAACAATTTAGAATTTACCATACTTTTACATTTAAGTGTGTTCATTCTAGACTACAGTGCAAGTTGTTGTAATTTATTGTGATTTATGAAGTGTTTTGCTTGACCCTACCTCATTCTTTTTGGCACCTTGCCTGTTCTGCTCTGCCAAATAGGGACTAAATAATTGATCGTAATTAATCACCTGCTTGAGTTTCGATATTTAATGTGATTTGAAAGCATTACTTCATCAATTTTGCCTGATCACATCAACAACTCCTATTGTTTCAGTAGTGGATCGAGACACAATAGTCTACGTGGGGCCCGGACGTGTTTCGGCATTCGCGGGCCCACGTAATCGCAATTTTTCTATAAAAATTCTACTATTAATCTTGGTGGTCTAGGGGGGCCAGGGCCCCCTAACCCCCTCCCCCTGTATCCGCCACTGTGTTTGATACCTTGCATTGATCACACAGATCTAGGAGTCTAGATGGTCCAAACAAACAATTTCTTCCAGTGATTGGGAATGTTTTAATGAATAAGAAATGTAATTAATTAGTCCAACAAATATCATCTGGCACTAAGTTTGAAAGATAGAGCATTGATAATCCCCTTAATAGAACAGTGATATATCTCAAGTAGAATATCAAAATAATACAAACTAAATACCAGAATTTGATCCAGTGCAGAATCAGAATCATAGGTTACGTCAACTTCAGAATTGCTTGGTAGACAAAAAGGCAAGAAACAAGATGCCGACATCAAAATCAACAGGGGCTTGACAAGACCTTTTCTGTCTGAGTTCTGGTCAGGAAATTGTCATGTTCTGCTCTTGGTTTCCCAAAGCAAGACTGACATGAGAGTTTAGTCTGAGCATTCACTCAAATTTTTGCTGGCTCTTCACTTCAAGGGAATCAGACAAAGTAGAAAGGACTGATATGGCAGTTTAGTTGTTTGCCTTGTGGGTCTATGATTGACAATTTTCAAATGAGGAGAGAATTTTGAAGGCCAAACTTTAAATCATGTTTGATCACAAAAATATGAGTGGCACCTTGATTTATTGAATAGTATGATGTTCCACATTACTTTTTTCATCTTGTGTGTATAGCTTTTCACTTTTCAGAACATTCTTAAAGAGCATTTGAATTATAGAATACCACTTTCCACATTTCACCCACACAGTAATATGCACAAAATAAATGTATTTACATTGATGTAGATAATGTAAATGACGGCTATGTGATACCCGTAGTTTGCTCACTGCTCAGCTATTTCTGGTTAAAACACGCAAAGACAATGAAATTATCTGAAATACAGGACAATTTAACCTAATCTCCTATGTTTTAGCTAATAAGATTAATCCTGGATTATATAATTATCCATGTGACTTACGAGATGGTATGTTTCATAATCTTAAAATCTTCAAGTCATAACCATAATTCTAAGCTTTTATATCATTTGATCTCATAGGATTACCAGACAAGAAAAGCACTAGATCAGTATCATACAATTACAATTTACAATGCTCTATCCCACTATGACACCAGGATAAATATTCCAAAGAAATTCAAGAGGAATCTTTAAAACAATCTTTCCCTCCCACTCTCCCTGCTCAACAGTAAAACGAGCTGATCCACTTAAGACTTTGCCACCAAATCAATATCTCAATATCATGTGGCTTTTTAACTCTTGAGCAGCTGCTTGAAATCTTAAATATGGCTTCTAACTTTGGTTCATGTGTCTAAGGCAGTGCTGATCATTAAGAATTATAAGATCATATAAAGTTTTCTTGAGAGTTGAAGAAGAAGGTCTTGATAATTCCATGCTACTGTAACGCAAAGAGAAGTATAGACAGATCCGTGAAATTACACTCACCAAGTAATAGATTTCATGCATAATTTGATGTCCCGAATGTCGACATTCAGGACTATGACTGGACAATCTTGATACTGTATAGGTGCAAGTTTATCACATGTTTCAATGCAAAATATATCATATATGCTCAATAAAGAAATAAAGATATGCTCAATAAAGAAATGAAATAAAAATATTACAAAAATGGTTTTTGGAATTGGCTCGTTCAAATAGTGTTGTTGCTAATTTCCCATAATTATTACAGTTAAAGTGATTGCCATCTTGTTTTACACTAATGATATTCATCCTTTGCTCTATAGACATTATTGTAGTGATATTCTAGGACCCTGAGGTATAACCTGCTCAGTTTGGCAAGCAACCATTGCACCCACTGCTGCTTGGCTTAGAACTAGAACACCTGAAGCAGGTAATTGACACTTTTTTTCCTTAGTCTGTTTTCCAAAGTCGGCTTTTTACAGCACTTATCTCAAGTGGGGAGGTTGTAAAACCGAACAAAAAAGTTATTACCAAGTTAGCCAGACTCAAGTACTTAGTAGACACTAGCCACAAAATATAGTAACCAAAATAATGTACTTAATAATAGTTCATATTTCCATTATCTTGAAGTCCCAGAATGTATGATCACCATTCTGTAGTTGGGTGGCTTAATAAATAATTGTTTAGCATAGATTTTATTTGAAGATATCAAAAGAATTTTCCAAATTTGTATATTAAAAAAAATATGAGTGGAAGTGATGGATAGGTTGTTAAACAGAGATTGATACTTTGATTCTATTTTAGGCTGAAACATGAGTGTAGTAACACCATATCGGAATTGAGATATTGCCTAGGTTTATGGGGAATTATGGAGGATTACGGAAGTTAATGCTCTGTGAATAATTCATCGTTAAAATGAGCTTTGGTTGTTTTGGAAAATTGCTGAATTAAAACCTGATCTTTTTCAATTCATAATGTCAACAGTAAGATGTCAAGATTGATTCTAATAGAATTTCCAATGTAAATCTGATATTGCCAAAATTTCCCTGAAGCATTCAACATCTTTTGAAAAAGGGCAGTTTAAATCAGCAAATTTACTTTATCTTCTTTTTTTTGCTAGAAACCTATACGTCCAATACTGCCATACTATTGCTTTATTTCACTCCTATTTGTGACATTTCTTCTTCCCAAAAAAAGGTTCTAATCATATCTGTTTTGTACACAATGACTGTTACCAGGATTGATATGAAATAATATTTTATAATAAAGCAATCATGATCTAATTAACTATATATGTGCCAAATCTGAAGCATGGCCATACAATTTTACCATTAAGCGCAAGTGGCAATGCAAGCAATAGTTCTCTTCGCTCATTCAGCTGCGATTCTACCTAATGAAGGATCATGACAACCTCAATGACAATCTCCCAGGAAAAATAATTAGTCAGAATTTCCTGATTGCTAATTTCTTGCCGCTTTTGTCCTTCTATTGCCCTTTAGGATAGCTACTGTATCCCGACCACTCACATTTCTTTGGATCATTACTCTTAAGGCCACACATAATTGATTCTTAGCTTCGCGGACCCGCCGACACAATAGATTTACTGCCGATGGAAAAAAAAATAAAATTTTTTTTGACATTACAGTGGTCCCTGCCATGAACGACCTCCTAATGAGCGACCAGACCCTTTTATGCGACCATAGGCCCTCTGTATTAACGTTTTTCTTCTTAAATATCACTCTAATATGCGACCAACCTGTCTAACGCGACCAACGACCGCTAAATTGGCTAAAACTGGTTGATTTCATCCTAATATGCGACCAAAAACGACCAAAACAATGCACTGAAGCCACGACAATTTGCCCTAGGAGGCAGCAATGATTGGCTGCTGACCAATTGACAATTCAGTCCAGGAGCTTTATTCTTGTTGATTGCCGTTTCAATTGAGTTAATTGCCGCTTGAATTGAGCTAACTGCAGCTTCATCTGAGTTAATTGCCGTTGCATTGTATACATGCGTTCCCCCATGGCCTAATGGTTACAGCAGTTGATTTTGAATCCAATGGCCTGAGAGGACGTGGGTTCGAATCCCACTCCTGGAACTCAACTTTACAGAATAACTAGACAGTTGTAGGCCTACAGAATAATAGATAATAGATATGTTAAATTCAACACTTAATTGAATGAACACTTAACTGAATCAACAAAGTAACCAAAGTGAATACAGAAGTACTGTGGTTGGTCTGTAGTATAACAAAAAAAACAATAAAAGAAACATCGAATATATAGCCAAAACAGGATTTACATAGGTAAAAACACAACATTGGAAAACACAACAACAACAGAAAACTATGAAACAACAAACAGGAACAGATGGTCCGAGCCCATGGGACCAAAATCGGAGGTGGGTTGTATCCAACGTTCTATGTTGGGGCAACTGAAAGACCCTGGACATCTCTGAATGAATAGAGTATGTGCCAGACTCCTAGCCTTATCATCTCATACGTCATACAGTGTACGGCGATCACCAACATAGTAGATTGAACATAGTACAAGTGCAGCCCCCTCAAAAATGAGGTTGATGTACCCGGAGATTCGGGGTATACCAGCACAACGTGAGAAGAAGAAGAAGAAGTTCAGCTCCATAGTGCTTCAATAGATTGCTGACCTCCCAATTGATTGCACTTCATGATTGAAATGCTGTGGATCATAATGCAGAAGTTGATTAGTAATTAGTAAACAGTGGATAAATTGCAATAGATTATTTCGTCACTTTGAGTAAGTAAATCACACAAAAAGTATAATTGGCTATTCTTGGTAAAAAAAAAAAATGTCTTGATATCTCTTTTCTTTTAAGAATTATATATGTTATGTATCCGTCCATAAATATTGGCAGAATCAAAACACCTAAATTGCTTCAAAGCTGTCTGTAATTTTGTCAGTTGCACAGGCATGCAAATAACCATAAAGTTAGTTATGTGGTATGACCCACGTGCATGATTTTACCAACTTTTACCCTATACAAGTTTGGATCAGCTACTCTTACTGCAAATTATGTATATCTTTTTGCAAATAATGTCACTTTTTGTCATCAAGCTTTTTAGTTTAAAGTGAATCATGTGAAGCAGTTAATTAACAAGCCAAATGGATTAGGAATGAATGAAGAAATATTACTCAAAATATGAAATAATCAATATCACTGTACATACAGTTGTATTTATAGCCTATTGTGGAATCAATATTTGGCCAGAACAATAAAACTCGAAGCGAGGCTACATACCCCGACGAGAGACCGTACCCCCACGAGAGACCGCCTCACTCCTGCAGAAGGGGCGGTCTTATAACGCAGGGACCACTGTATATATATATATTTTTTCACCTTTTTTTTTTTGTCCTACCGACCGACCCTAGAAAAAGGGCCTTGAGAGGAATCCGAGAAGCTAAAGATCAATTATGTGTGGCCTAATGGTATCTTATATTTTAATGACGGGAAGAAACTCTTCTTCTTCTTTTTTTTGTTTCGCAGGGAGAAGTATCTCTTCATAGTCATTTCAATGATCTAGAATGTCTTTCTCAAACCTTCAATCTTTCATGGCTGTCCCATGCCCTGATCAACCGTGAAAGAATGGTACACACATGTGCCCATTGCATTATTCAAAGTAAATAATGAAGTGACACAGTTAATTGATAGATTGCATCCGACTTTCTTCTTATTTTTTATACAATAACATGCGGTTTATGGTGATGAATTGATGTTGCCATCTGCTATTTTGTTCTATCCTGTAGTCTGATAGAGAATAAGGTTGATGCATTACTTTACGAACAATTTATTGTTAATTTATTATTGTGTATTCAGGTACATTATGTTGTAGCATATTAATTAAGTGTATGTCATAAAGTATAATTTTCTATGGACAATACAGCATTGTATAGGTCCCTTTTATGGAGGGGCTAAGCCTGTCTGAAGCTGTCCTAATCCTTCCCAACCTTTTAGGATGAATGATGACCAGGCTTAGTATGGCTCCGAGCTTCCGAGCTGAAGGGAAGTAAAAAAGTAAAAGAGCCTTAAAGTCAGGTCAAGGTGGCTAGCCAGAGTCATTCATAGAGTGACCGTTTATCATATCATGAATGAATTTAGCTTTATTTATTTATTTAACTACACAAGTTATTTTCTCTTAGTTGACAGGGTATTGAACCTTGAATAAACCACAGTCACACACACAAAAAATAGTGCATGAACAAACGTTTTAAAAAATAGGCACTGTCACTGACCTTTACTAAATATGTCATATTTATTACACCCATAGGAACAATATCACCAGTAATCCTGTTCTCAGCACTAATTCAACAGAGAAAAGTGTGACTACTTAAAGTTATGTACATTGATATTTAGGTTGTATTGGTACAAATTGGCTGTGATAAATAATAATAAGCCGGCATACTTAGTATTGAATAATTCCGGATGCCCTTGATCCATGAGGTCAAGCAAAATCAATGAAGTAAGACAGTTTCAAATTAATGGCTTACCAAGCTCATGAAATAGCAAATCCAAACTTAAGTAGGTAATTAATTACAATCAATTATTTAGTCCCTATTTGGCAGAGCAGAACAAGCAAGGTGCCAAAAGCAATGAGTGGGATCAGATACTTCACACTATATTGGCAGTGGAAAGCACAGATCTGACCAAATAGTTAAGCATAGCAAAACAAGGGCATGTAAGTGTGTTATTATCAAACATTTTCACAATGTTTATAATTATTTCTTTCCCTTAAGGAAAAGGCATTGTAGCATGTACCGGGTTGTACCCCAAGAACATAGTATTAAATTATTTGGTTTAGCATCAACTACCACAAAGCACAACCAAGCTAAACACACTGAAAATAGGAATAAGAATAATATCTTATTTACTGTCATAATTAAAATGCACAGAAAACAACAGCTATAAAGCAATTTAATGACTGACAAGGAATTCACATTATGTTTGGGTGTTTTCCTGAATTACCTCGAAGCACGACCAAGCTCAACCCAATGAAAATAACATCACTTTATGCATATTGTACAAACCACTGTATTGCTTATATTTTCCTTTTCCCGTTTCTGCATGTTTTCGAATGACTAACCACTAATGAGCTAATCATTTGTCGTAAGTGGTTGACAGCAGTCAGAAACATTCTCAAGCAGCAGTGCAGTTCTTGTCAGGCCAATTAGGGGTACTTCAGGGAGATCAAAGTAGTTAACCTAAGGTGCAATAGCAGGGCTTAATTGGCCCAAAAATTACTAATCAATAAACGCTTAGGTCTGTTTGTTAGGAACTTGTTGCTTAGGCCATCATTGAAGCTTAATGATCCCTTATTTCAGCTTATCACAGTGAGAAATAGCCTTGTCTTTCATAAGAATAAGAAAGATAAGGCAAAATATATTGGCTGTTTATAGAGTAATGCGAGTACTGCAGGTGTAGCTACTATATATATGTGTGTCTATAAAATTACGGCCAAATTGGATTAAAAAGTTAAGAAAGATGCTACGTTCTAGAAGAATATGTCATTTGATGGAATTTCAGACAAAACTAAATAGCAAGAAATTAGTGTGCTTTCATCTGCAAATTGTACAGAAAAGTCAAAGTTACAGAATGTTTGTTGTCTTTTTTAACAAAATGTCAAAGTTGCAGTGTCTTTAGACACGTCTTGACATCCAAGAGACTTCAATATGAGTACAAATTTGTCTAAAAATGTTATATAACCTGCTGTTTTTGACAATTCTATTTGAACTTATGTCTGACCTTTCATTATTGCCATAACACATTGCAAACCTTATGGATTTATGGTTTTCCAACTTCCAAAAACTACGACAGCTCATTCTAATGATGAATTATTCACTGGGCATTCAGTAGGTTCCTTTTACAATTCTCCATAAACCTAAATTTTGTCTGGATATAAGGATGATAATATAATGATTAACCAGTGAGATGATGATTTTAGGATTCCTAACCAATATTCAAATTATTTTTTCTGCAATGTGGTAAATAAAGTAAACCAAAGGCTTTTAAAAAACAAGAATGCATTGAAAAGTTAAACGTATAAGATTGGCAAGGTTATTATATTGCAATACAATATTTTTCATTCACCTTAGTGCCAATATAATTTCAAAGTATGGCCTTCAAGTATTGCTCCCCACTGGTAGTGACAGCCCTATGAAATCTCTCAACTCTCATATCAGTCTTTTCCACTTTGCTTGACTTCCTCCAAGTAAAGAGTGAAGCCCAGACTCTAGCGTCAATTTTTGTTCAGGTCTTCCAACAGACTACGACAATTTCCTGACCAGAATGCAGAAGGAATGGTTTTTGTCAAGCTTCAGATTTGATGTTCAGCTCTTTCTTTTCTTTCATTTCTGTTGCTATGCCTACCGACTGATGTTATCTTTTAATAGGATTTGTGTCATACTGTGTGGTTATGCAGGAGTGCAAGAAAACAGTCCAACAATCCTTGTGTTCTATTGGTATACTATTGATGCACTTTCGGTGTTATATTACTGTATTATTGTAGCAGCCAAATTACAATCAAGTATCTCACAATGACACCAGGCTTAATATTCCAAATAAATTCAAGAGGAATCTTAAACATCTTTCTCTCCTACTGTGTCTCCTCAACAGAAAGATGAACAAATGCATTTAAGACTTTGCCACCAAATCAATATCTGAATATCATGTGGCTTTTTAACTCCTCAGCAGCTTCCTGAAATCTTAAATGTGGCTCCTTGTTTCTAATCATGTTTCTTGAGCAGCAGTGATCATCAAAAATGATAAAATGAAACAGACTCTTTAAAGTTTGAGAAAGTATTCAATACTTTGATGTAACTGAAACATCAACAGGTGTAAATATCAATCCATGAAGTTGTACTTAATGATTGTGCTTGTATAATATAAAGCTGATTTTTTCTTTTTAATAAGTATATTTTGTTGTCTTGATTGTGTCCATCATACTATTCTCATCAGATTGAGCACTTCACTTTCACAATCATCACTTTACTATTTATAGTCCACTGAACTGTCATATACCATCATTTAAACTTTCCAATTCTCAGATCCCCTTGTTTTTTAAGATTATAGCCTGATTCAGTGGACTGCAATGGCTGAGTCAAAACCAAATCAAAACATAGTAGTGGCCAGCTGATCCATGAGAAGGACAATGTAGGACCCTGAGATATGCCTGCCTTGTGAAAAAAGCATAACCTGTTGGAAAACAACCACTGCACCAACTGCAGCTTGGCTTGGAATAAGACCACCTGAAGAAGGCAATTGACACTTATTTTCCTAAAGTCTGTTATCCAAAGTCAGTTTTTACAACACTTATCTCAAGTGGGGAGGTTGTAAAACTGCACAAAACGTTATTACCAAGTTAGCCCGGCTCAAGTACTCTGCAGAAACTATTCACAGACTCCAGTAGCAAAAAAAAAAACCCAGAAAAAGCGGGATACAAAAAGAAGAAAAAAACTGATAAGCAGGCAGTGTGACTGCTAGGGTGGCGAGAAAGAAATTGTCTGAAAATTCCAGTATAAACACCAAAACAAGTTTTACAATCCGGTCACTGTTCTTAAATCTTAACTATATAGTCCCGTATTTAAACCTGCAGTAACTCCTCCTCAGCAACAGATTCTGGATATTTGAACAAAACAGCTAACAAATTGTTTTAGGTGCTCTGAAGTGATTTCATGCCTGTGTAGTACTTACAAAGGATAGTTTTAAAACAAGGCAAATATTTCACAACATCCATCTCTGACAAGCAATTATTCTCTATGGTCAGCTATGATTACAACTAATTACGGATCATGACGACCTCCTAACAAACAGAGACGACTAGTGTTTCCTGATTGCCTCTTTCTTGCCAATTACATCCTTCCGATGCACTTTAGTAAGACTACTTTGATAATTATGTCGACAGCGAGCAGCATGAACAACTAATTGCCATAACATGCTGCCAACTCATGAAAAGTGCTTCTGACCACTCATACATCTGTTTAGATTACTTGCTCTCGTTTTATTAAGATTGTTGATTTTTTTAGCATTTTAAGGAAGTTAGTTTTTTTGGGTCACGTCACTTTCCTGGTCATTACAAAGGTTTAGAATGACCTTCTCAAACCTTTAATCTTTCATGGCTGCTTCAGATGCTGAAACCAAAGTCCTGTGGGTGAGTCATGTCAACTGCACTATCCAAAGGAAAGAATGGTTTAAGACATGGTTATTGATAGATTGCATCAATCTTCTTACATTTTGCATCAGACTATAACATACGGTTTTTGGTGATGAATTGATGTAGCCATCTTTTACATTGTTCTATGTTGTAGTCTGATAGAGAATTAGGTTGATGAATTACAATGTCTTGTGAGACACTATTTTGGCAGTGGATTTTGGCAATGTCTTGTGATCTCATATTCAGGTCGAATTTATGACATTTTTGTTTTGATGTTAATGAGGCAAGTACGTGAATACTTCGAAAGCAGTGCACCAAAAGCACCAAAAGTGTTGTTATAAAGTATAGTTTTGTAGGGACAACAGTGTATTGTATAGGTCCCTTTTATGGAGGGGCTAAGCCTGTCTGAAGCTGTCCTAATCCTTCGCAAACCTATTTGGATGAATAATGACCATGCTCAGTATAGCTCCGACCTGTGTGGAAGTAAAAAGGTAAAACCCCGCGTATTTGAAACTTAATAAGCCTACATATTTAGTATTAAATGAAATGTCTTACCATTTCAGCTCCCAACTCAGACTATTTCAGCTCCAAGAGGCTCTGATTCATGGGGTCCAGCAAAATCAATGAAGTAAGACAATTTCAAATTAATAGCTTCCCAAGCTCATAAAACAGAGAATTCAAAGTTAAGTAGGTGATTAATTACAATCAATTATTATGACCGCCGCCAGCGCTGGCGCGGTCATTTTGCTTTTACCCCCGTATTGTACCATTTAACTCACATTTTTGGGGATGGATAGAACAAGTTAAACTCAATGTACAATCATGAAAGTTGCTATATAAACATAACTTTACATTCTTTACTCAACCCCTGAAAACCAGAATGATCCAAGGGGTCTTTCATACCTTTCTGAGATTCATGATTTTTCAGTGAAACACCCCACCTTATTGTTATTTTGGCTATCTGAATGTTGTTTTCGTGATTTTTGGCACTGTGCCAGATTAGACCTGCTTGGACCGCTTGACTGCTGGGGGATGTCTCAAAAGCAGCCAAACTCTTATTGATCGCCTTTAGGCTGATCTCTGTTTTTATGCGGTCACATGGCGGGATTTCATGTGTCGGAGGGTGTCGGAGGATTTATGTGGCGGAGTCGTAGACAAAGGTAATCAATGATGGCAGTCAATGATGGCAGTCAATGATGGCAGTCAATGATGGCAGTCAATGATGGCAGTCAATGATGGCAGTCAATGATGGCAATCAATGATGGCAATCAATGATGGCAATCAATGATGAAGATAGATAGATAGATAGATAAGGTATCTACTAAGGATAAGGGGGCGACCATTTAATATCTCCTAAGAATAAGGGGGCAACCATTTAATATCTACTAAGGTGCTAAGATAACAAAAGTACATGCATGAATGAACCAAGGGGGCAACCATTTAATATCTACTAAGCAATGATGATAGATATAGATAGATAGATACATAGATAGATAGATAGGATAAGGGGCGACCATTTAATATCTACTAAGGAGGGGGCGACCATTATTACTAAGAATGTATGAACCAAGGGGGCAACCATTTAATATCTACTAAGCAATGCTGATAGATATACATAGATAGATAGATAGATAGATAGATAGATAGATAGATAGGATAAGGGGGCGACCATTTAATATATACTAAAGAGTGGGCGACCATTATTACTAAGAATAAGGGGGCAACCATTTAATATCTACTAAACCCCCTGCGGACCTGGGGACATACCCCCGCGGACATGGGGACATGCCCCCCCGGACATGGGGACATGGGGACATGCCCCCCCGGACATGGGGACATGCCCCCGGGGACATGGGGACATGCCCCCGGGGACATGGGGACATCCCCCCGGGGACATGGGGACATGCCCCCGGGGACATGGGGACATGCCCCCGGGGACATGGGGACATGCCCCCGGGGACATGGGGACATGCCCCAGGGGACATGGGGCCATGCCCCCGGGGACATGGGGACATGCCCCCGGGGACATGGGGACATGCCCCTGGGACATGGGGACATGCCCCTGGGACATGTGGACATGCCCCCCGGGGACATGGGGACATGGCCCCCGCGGACATGGGGACATGCCCCCGCGGAAATGGGGACATGCCCCCGCGGACATGGGGACATGCCCCCGCGGACATGGGGACATGCCCCGCGGACATGGGGACATGCCCCCGCGGACATGGGGACATGCCCCCGCGGACATGGGGACATGCCCCCGGGGACATGGGGAC
Organism: Platynereis dumerilii; assembly: GCA_026936325.1. Classification (NCBI taxonomy): domain Eukaryota; kingdom Metazoa; phylum Annelida; class Polychaeta; order Phyllodocida; family Nereididae; genus Platynereis; species Platynereis dumerilii. The sequence goes on along the minus strand of JAPTHN010000014.1, from coordinate 23,149,450 downwards.
ATGCCCCCGGGGCCATGGGGACATACCCCCGGGACATGGGGACATGCCCCAGGGGACATGGGGACATGCCCCAGGGGACATGGGGTCATGCCCCCCGGGGACATGGGGACATGCCCCCGGGGACATGGGGACATGCCCCCGGGGACATGGGGACATGCCCCCGGGGACATACCCCCGGGACATGGGGACATACCCCCGGGGACATGGGGGCATACCCCCGGGGACATGGGGACATGGGGACATGGGGGCATACCCCCGGGGCCATGGGGACATACCCCCAGGGACATGGGGGCATACCCCCGGGGACATACCTCCGGGGCCATTGGGACATACCCCCGAGGACATGGGGACATGCCCGCGGGGACATGCCCCCAGGGACATGGGGACATACCCCTGGGGACATGCCCGGGGGACATGGGGACATGCCCCCGGGAACATGCCCCCGCGGACATGGGGACATGCCCCCGCGGACACGGGGACATGCCCCCGCGGACACGGGGCCATGCCCCCGTGGACACATAACTGCACTGCATCACTGCCTTGCATTACAACACTGCAGTCTGCATTGCAGCTCTGTGTTACTGCACTGCATCACAGAACCTCATTACTGCAATGCATTACAGCACTGCAGCACAACACTTCATTACTGCACTGTATTTCAACAGTGCTTTTTTGCACTGCATAACTGCACTGCATTACAGACCACATCACAGCACTGCTTTGTGGGCCTGCACTGACAGATGTGTGTGTACACACAGGTGGCCCTGCAGACACACATGGGCGTCCACACACACATGGGCATCCACACTGGGATGGGCATACAGATGGCCATGCACATACAAATGGGCATGCACACACATATGGGCGTGCACGCACAGATGGGCTTACACACACTGACGGGCGTGCTGATATGGGCGTATACTATACATGCAGATGGCTGTACATATGGGCATGCGCACACAGATGGCCATATCAATGGGCGTGCACACGAAGGTGGCTGTGCACACACAAATTGGCATACTCACACAGACGGTCGTACTCCCAGCTAGGTGTAAAGGGGGGCGTGCACACTAAGAAGGCATGCACTCACAGATGAGGGTACCAACACAGATGGGCATACACTCAAGAGATGGGCATAGGCCTACAGGTGGGCGTACACATAGATGGGTGTACAGGTGGGCGTGCCCACACAGATAGGCATTCAGGTGGACATGCCCACGCAAATGGGTGCGTACACAGATGGGTGTGTACACACAAATTGGCGTGAACACACAGATGGGCATGCCAGACGAGCTACAGATGGGCGTACACTTGACGATGGCCGTACACAGGCATGCACAATGGATGTACACATATACGCCCCTCGAATAAACCCCCCGTCAAATAGAGGCCCCACTGCGCCATGGACAACAACGAATATATATCTATTTATTATTATTATTATACGACTGAGCTTTTTTAAGCCAGGTCCAAACAAGCTGCACTCAAAACACAAATTGTTATTCATCTTTTATGGATCGACACAGTCACACTTGATTGCACTTGATCAGCAAAAGGCGTCAAGCAGCGCCGGCGGTCATATTATCATCGCTTGCGATTCTAGTTTAGTCCCTATTTGGCAGAGCAGAACCACCCAGGTGCCAAAAGCAATGAGTTGAATCAGATGCTTTACACTATTTTGGCACTGGAAAGCCCAAATCTGACAAAATAGTTAAGCATAGCAAAACAAGAGTATGTGTGAGTAAGTGTGTTATTGACAAAAAGTTGCAAAATTATAATAATTGTTTGCTGCTATTCAGAACAGGCTTTTATAAAATGTGACCCAGGAATTATGCTATAGATGACCTAGCAAAAATAACATCATCGCTTATCTTATTGCTTTCCCGTTTCTGCATATCTCAAGTAGCTTACCACTAATGAGCCAATTATTTGTTGTAAGTGGTTGACAGCAGTCAGAAACATTCTCAAACAGCAGTGCAGTTCTTGTCACGCCAATTAGGGGTACTTAAGGGAGATCAAAGTAGTTAACCTGAGGGGCAATCGCAGGGCTTAATTGGCCAAGAAATTACTAATCAATAAAGTCTTAATAGCTCTGTTTGCTTGGAGATCGTTACTGAGGCCATCATTTAGGCTTAATGATCCATAATTTCAGCTGATCACAGGGGAAAAAACTAAACCAAAAAACCTTTTGTCTTTCATAACTTTGTGTACAGTCACTTAGAGAGAGGACATATTAGGCAAATATATTTGCTATTTTTGGGTAATCCAGGAGTTGCGATTAAATAGTTTTAACTATTAGGCCTACATGTATCTGTGTCTGTAAATACTACTACAGAATTAGAATAAGAAGTTTACAGAGTAGCCATTTTCTAGGAGAAGATGTCATTTAATTGAACTTCAGACAAAACTGAAACGACATAAAATAATTGTGCTGTCGTGTTTCAATTATACAGAACAGTCAAAGTTACAGAATGTCTGTTGTCATTTTAATAATATGGATATTTCTTAACATCAAAGAGACTGTATAATCAGTACAAATCTGTCAAAAGTGCATCTTCCTAGTGCAAATTAGAGTGGTATGTATAACCTGCGGTATTTGGCAATTCTATTTGAATTCACTTTTGACATTTCATTGTTGATATAATAAAATGCGAAGCTTAAGGTGTTATCATTTTCAGACTTCCAAAACCACAGCAGCTCATCCTAGCGATGTATTATTTGCATAGTATTAACTTAATTCATCCTCCCTAATTCCCCATAAACCTCAGACAATATCTCAATTCCAATATAGTGTTACTACACTGATCTTTGGCCATAAAACATGAGCCTATCTTCTAAACGTGAATCCTTTTGAAGATGTAAAGATGACAATTATAATTCAAAGAGCCAGATGATTATTTACAATTTTTCTATAATTCTTCAATATTAATTTTTCTTTATAGTGCTAATTTTTTTTACTAGTACCTTTAAAGCCCAAGAATGCATTGAAAAGTTTGACATGCAAGATTGACAAGCGTTTTATATTACCAATTTACCATACAATATTTTTCACCTGATTGCCAAAAGTCTTTCCAAATATGGTTTTAAGTATTGATTGCTCCCTACTGGTGATGACAGCCCTATGAACTCCCTCAACTGCCATATCGGTCTTTTCCACTTTGCATGACTTTTTCCAAGTAAAGAGCGAACACGAAGACCAGACCAGACTCTTGCGTCAATCTTTGTTAGGGAACTTTGAGAAGCGTAAGACAATTTCCTGAGCAGAACTCACAGCCTCAGACAGAATGGTTTTTGTCAAGCTTCAGATTTGGTGTTGAGGTTTTTCTTTTGATTTCTGTTGCTATGAAAACCAACTGATGCTATCTTTTAATAGGATTTGTGTCACACTGTGTGGTTATATAGGAGTGCAAGAAAATGCTCCCACAATCTTTGTGTTCTGTTGGTTTTATATTGGTATTCCATTGATCCTCTATTGTTGTTACATTACTGTTATATTGCTTTAGATAAGTTCTATTGTTGTATACATCATTCTTGTGACTAACAATGTTTCCTTTTTGTCATACCAATGTCCCAATGCAGGAGCAGTATGTCGTCACAAGAGCATCTGATGTAATACTAGTCATCTGCACTATTCCACAACACAGCTCATCTATACCTATACTATACGACAAGGATATTTCTTTAATCATATCTAATTCTGTCATGTATACATCTTTATCTGAGACAATATGTTACTTTTTCCAAATCAAACTGTGCTCCAAGCAATAAATATGACTCACAACAAAGCTACAACAAGGAAAAAGTTGCTCAATGGGAATAGCGTACAAGATATTATTAACATCATCTTTCTTATTGATAGTCATTTTTGTAGTAAATGTTTCTATGAAGTTTAAGTGATGATTTACTCTCATCCATTGTTTCATTTTGGTATTAATACAAAAGAACTTGCGGACTTTCCTGAAACTTCAGTTTGACTGGGCAGGAGCAAACCTGTAAGTTTTTCCATCCTGAATATATTTGAATATATAAATCGAAAACTATGTGATAGCAAGAATGGTTTACAGAGTATGCAACAAAAGAATACAATGTCTGACGCATGCCTCTTACAATCCCGCTTTGCATGTCGTCTCACCATTTTATGAATTTGTTTGATCCTAGTTGTGACAGGTCATGCACCTTGACTTGACTTGGGCTCTTTGACTTTTTATTCCCATTCAACTTGGGAAGCCCGGCCATTATTCATCCTAAAAGGTTGGGAAGGATTAGTGCTGCTTCAGACTGGCTTAGCCCCTCCATAAAAGGGACCTTCACAATGCTCTATTGTCCATGGAAAATTATACTTTATGACGTACACTTAATCTACCCGCTTTTGATGCACAGTTTGTAAAGTGTCAGTGCTTCATTAAGGCCACAACTAACAATGATACCCAGTACATAATGGACCTGTACAATACTGTGATACGTTGTTCGTAAAGTGATGCATCAACCTAATTCAATGCCAAACCAGAGTCTATAGAATAACACAATAAAGAAGCCGTTTTAAAACATTGACTTCTAAGGATTACCCATGGACAATATTTTTACGTTAATCACCACTGATTTTATGAAACTACGGATATTGGTAAGCATAGTTTTTAGATATAATCTATCCCCTTGTCAGCACCATATGATGCAGATATATTCTAAGCCCAATCCATCAAAATTCACATTTTTATTACACTGAATCTACATGTAGAGCTGAAAGTTTGAAGCATATGCTGTATATCCAGCAATTAATCAGCATCTGTGCATACAAGCTGAGTTCATAATATTGCAATTACAAAATATGTTCTGACATGAAACATGAGATGAAAGTTTACAAATCATTAATCTTAAAAGTTTTAAAATTATCTTGCAAACCTGTAATCAACACATCTGGATCTGGATATTACTCAGCATCGTCTCATGGATTTTTCACAATCCAAGCTCTTGAAGATGTGCTAAAAGTCAAAATTCCATATAGGCCTACAATGGAATTACTAACAATAACTGCAACTATATGAACAGCAAATCTTACTTTTCCTTTCCTCAGAGTGTGATTAGATGCAAAAAATAATCAGCCATGTCGTTGTAGATGTTTGACAGCACCAGAAGCATAATCAAGTAGTTGAAGGGATGTCATTGCAATTAGACGGTGCTTATACCACTTTGGGGATCAGAGATGACTTCCTAAATGGCAGTAGAAGGACATAATTTGCAAGAAGTAAGCTGTAAAGACATGCTTAATAACGAGGTTTGTCAGAAGACTGCCATTGACTTTAATTAGGTGGAATCACAACTGATCACAGAAAAAAAGATGATCTCATAGTTGCTTTTTACTAAAAACCAACTACATTTTCTAAAATTAGAAAATTGTAGCATGTAGTACAACCTGAAATATTTTTCTAAATCCATTGCCATCAGGAAGATACTCACATTTCCACACCCTTCAGCTCTTACCCTCACTCCTCCAAGCCCTCACTTCCAAACTCACTCTAAAAATAATTCACTTTAAATTAGTTGAACTATGGTAGATTAATGCAAAACACTGTTTTATTAAATATTTGAAGGTCGTTGCAATGTTCATGTTAAAAGCGATTTTGAATAGAATATTTTAGTTTATCTATAGATTTAACTGTTAACATTTTACATTTTTATTACAAGTGAGTGGAAGGGAGAGCTGCATGAGGAGTGCAAAGGCAAGTGCAAAGGCAAGTGCAAAGGCAAGTGCAAAGGCAAGTGCAAAGGCAAGTGCAAAGGCAAGTGCAAAGGCAAGCGCAAAGGCAAGCGCAAAGGCAAGTGCAAAGGCAAGTGCAAAGGCAAGTGCAAAGGCAAGTGCAAAGGCAAGTGCAAAGGCAAGTGCAAAGGCAAGTGCAAAGGCAAGCGCAAAGGCAAGCGCAAAGGCAAGTGCAAAGGCAAGTGCAAAGGCAAGTGCAAAGGCAAGTGCAAAGGCAAGTGCAAGCATCTGCTGGGAAAAATATTGGGTTGTGCTGTATCATTGAATGCAGAAGGACGAATAAGCAATATCAGAGTTAAATTGGCAATTCTATCAGAATCAATCTTGACATTTTATTGTTGACATTATGCAATGAAAAACTCAAGGTATTAATTCAGCAATTTTCCAAAACCACCCCGGCTCAGTTTAACCATGAATTATTCACAGGGCATTAACTTCTTCAATCCCTTATAAGCCTTAGGCAACATTTCAATTCCAATATGGTGTTACTTCACTCATGTTTCATTAAGAATCCCAGCATAAAAAACATTATATTAAATAACAACATCTGAAAGTATAAAACCGGTTTGGATATATATACAGATGTTGGCGAAATTTCAAGAAAAAGCCTCAGAATTACTTTTCCCATATCCAATAGCCTTAGCTGATTTGAAGCTGACTTGTAAATGTACTATCAATCAGACATCAACTGATATAATGGAGTTGCGTAACATGTACCTCTTGCATCTTGCATAATGTTGGTGATAAGATAAAGAGCAGCATGAAACTGGGATTATGAACTGTGAGGGTTCTCTTATTGATACAGCTTTTCTTCATCTTTATCTGTTTATTTACACAGCTCAGCAAGTGTTATGGGTAAATGGAGCAAATGAGACTATAGTTCATTGTTACTGTCAGGGAGGAGATAACATTACTTTTGCCTCCTACTATTATTTCTAGGTAAATGTATGTGAATAGATGTTGTTGCTGGTATTTTTTTGAAGCATTTCGTCATTGCTAACTAAGACGTAACTTTTTTCCTGTTTCATTACATGTACTTCCTCAGTCACATAGACAATATTGCCATAGTTAGATTTTGTAAAAAATGGTTTTGAAAACTGATTAATATTTGATAAAAACACCAATTTGTAATAATCCGAAAATAAAGCTTCAAGTCACATATAAATATAAAACTGCTATCCAGTGCAACATCATTGATTGAACTTATTGAATATTACTGTCACATCAAAGTATCAAGTACTTTCTTTAACTTTGAAGAGAACATTTTATGATTTAATCATTTTTATTGATCAGCACTGCCTTAGAAACGTAATTAGCAGTAAGAAGCCACACTTAAGATTTGAGGCAGCTGCTCCAGAGTTAAGAAACCACATGATATTTAGATATTGATTTGGTGGCAAAGTCTAAAGTGGATCAGCTCATCTTACTGTGAAGAATGGAGGTATGCAGTGTAATCAAATTTCCTTAGAATTCATCAGAAATATTCAGTGTAGTTTCATTGTTAAAAGCTGCATTGTGAATCAGAAATGTGTATTAATTCTACCAGACCAATGAGAATAGATATTTCATTATGATGCATTGAAGAGCATCGTCTGTTTAGGGTTCTGGAATGTTGAGTTTTGCATTTCAATATTTACACATATTAAATGATACATGTAAATAAAGGCTTTTTTTCTCATTGTATGTTTTCAGTAATATCTGACTATTCATAACAGAAAGTTTTTCTGGAAGCTGACGAGCCATCCTAATCTGGATTCAGAAATGATGAGACAGCTATATGCTCTCTAAACCTCTAACAGAGAGTTACACATATTATTGAAAAATATGTGGGCTGTCATGCTTTTCAAACCACCAGTGTGCCTTTTTGGTGTCAAATATGATTTTCTCAAAGTTCTGCCATCCAGTGTCAGGGAATCCCTGAGATTGACGGTCTCACCAGTCCCTGAACTGTCACATCAGTTCCTCTAATTTCCCTCGAAGTGAAGAGCCAATCAAATTGAAATGAACATCAAGACTGGACTCCATGTCACTTTTTTACATTGAACCAAAGGTTAACTTGGACAATATCCTGAGTAGAAGTCAAAGAGGTTTTTGTCCTTATATGTTTTTTGCTTTTTTATTTATTTTTTTATTTTTTTACATCTCTGATGACTGACTGCGAGGTTTACAACAACACAGAAATAAAGTCAAATAACCTTTATGTGCACATTATGTGTTATATGGCGCAGTTCCTTTGGTGAAATAATGTCATACAGTTATAGTACACTGTTGCTCAAAGATATTTCACACTATATTCCTTAATTTCTTGGTCATTTTGACAATACGGTAATTATCCTTTGCTTTTTTTTTCAAAAGGCCCCTGCACAGTTGCAATCGGGCAATTAGTGCGACTCAATCTTCTTTTCTCTGAACAAGCAGAATAAGAAAGCTACCATGTGATGATCTGAGCAGTTAGTGACATTTGGAATCATGTCACTGCAATTAGTGAGTACTCCTGCTGCCTGAGGGATCAAAGATGTCATCCTAAAGGGCAATCGAAGGACATAATTGGCAAGTAATAAGCTCTAGTTTTGCAGAGATTGTCGCTGTCAATGGGGCTGTCATGGTCCTTGGTTGGTCCTTAATTAGGTGGTATCACAGCTGTTCTCATAACAGAAAAACATTTGCTGTTATAGAACTTTATATAAACAAGCAGATGACTGCAAATTAGAGAAAATGCCTTAAATTAGGGCAAAGGGTGACAAATTCCGTAAAATGCAGAAAATTTCATATGTAAGGACTAAGCTCATTAAGGTGATAACATTTTATGTATAAAACATCGACCGAAATATGGAATAAATTATTGTATTGTCTCCCAATACCTCTTTTTATACAAGTGAATCTTTTTGTTTACTGACTGCAAATTAGGCCATCAGTTGTTGTAACAGAATCATATCAGGTCGATATCATGATGACATCAATATTTACTCCAGCACCTACCTAATGTTGTTGATAAGATATGAGCAGCAAGAAACTGGGATTATGAACTGCAAGGGTTTTCTTATTGATACAGCTTTCTTTTTCTTTATCTGTTTATTTACACAGCTCCAGCAAGTGTTATGGGAAAGTAAATGAAGCAAATGAGACTGTAGTTCATTGTTACTGTCTGGAGGGAGATAGAAGTACTGAGATACTTTGGCCTCCTTGACCATCTCCACCAAGGTCAGTTGCCTAAAAGCCTGAAAGTTGATAATAGTAATTTGTGACCTTACTTGAAACTTCTGTTTAGAAGTAGTTGTTGGTGGTCTATAACCAACAGGGTCACTCAGTATATAATTACATTTACAGCAAACACAAGCCAGTGTCCATGTCAAGAATTTCGAAAAAGGACAATGAAACTGAATGTGAGACATTCAATTTCTTGCCAAATTTTGGGGTAACAAATCTTCTAAATTGTTGATATACCAAGTACTTTGAACAGCTGGGCTTGCTTGGTTATATCTTTTTTACAACCTCCCACTTCAAATAAGCATTGTAAAAACTGCTTTTTGGAAAAAAAAACTTTGGAAGTGCCTCCACCAGGTGAAGTGTGTTCTAATTTTAGCAAAGCAGTGGTTGTACAGCAATAGATTCAATAGTCTGTGTTTTTCTATTGGAGCTAAGGCATTCCTCAAGGTCCTATTGTGTTCCTTGTCTTGCGATATCTATGCAGAGATCCCTGAGGCCTCATTTGAGTAGGCTCTTGCGGTTACGAGAATAGCCAGTAAACTTTGCTATGAACTTGATTTGTAAGAAAAATAAGTTGGACTGAAAAAGTTATAAAGCTATACCTGTTTACTGTGATGCTGGAATGTGATAATATTTATAGAGGGACGAAAGAGTTACTCCTTTGGCTGAGAATCCAACTGGACATCAACAAGATGGTAATGTTGGTAATACTACTTTTAAGACACCAAAAACAGAAGCATATGGAAAATTAGCACACATGTTACGATATCATATCTAAAAAAGATGTTTTATTTTTCTTTCAGATTTGTGTCTTTACTGGTTCTGCTTTATAGTTAATTTTATCAGGTTTTTAGCCTAGTTCCAAAAACACTTTGATAATCACACACCTGTCATCTAAAGATATCAATGAACTGGCTAATATTCTGTAACAAAGCTATTAGAGATTGTCCCATGAAAGCCCTGAACATTACATTTCAGGATACCAGTGCAAATATATGAATTGGTTTGTAAAGCCTTGGATGTTACAGATAAACTAAAGTAACAAGTGGCTACTTTATGTAACTTTCAAAAGGAATTTTCATTATTTACTCATTTTTATGATCGTCGCTACTTGAGAAACATGATCAGAAGTAAGAAGCGAAATTTGAGGTTTCAGGCAGCTGCTCAAGTGTTAAAAAGCCACCTGATATTTAGATATCGATTTGGTGGCAAAGTCTAAAGTGGATCAGCTCATCTTACTGAGAAGAATAGGCTGAGTGGGAGAGTGAATACTCAGCCTGGTCTCAAAAACACAAGGCTTGATTTGGAAATGAAATAAGGCATCATAATATGTATCATACTAATCCACTTATTTCGTCGTCAGTTGATAATGTCAGATTATGCCTGTTCTGATGCTTGCTATTTGCTTAATTTCTGTTGATTCTTTATAAAGACCTTTGTCTTCATATATGTATTTCATATATAAATCGTAAATTTTTCCTGCAAAATCAGATGTTTAGATACATAAGTCTATTGAGCAAAACAAGGGAAATGTATTAACCGTTCCGGAAATAACGCAATCACATCACTTTGCAAGCTTGACTCACTAACTGTATAACCATTTCAGCAAAGTCCTTGCCCCAGTCTACCACCAATATTTCTTGGCCAGTTGCTGGCCAATCACTCAGCAATCATAGCTTGAAGAACATCGAAAAAGCCATAAAAAATGTAATATGTACTATCATTAATTTTTTCTCATTCACCAAAGTGCTTTATATTTTGGCTGTCGGATATTATTTGAAAGTTTGACCTCCCAAGTTTCACTCCCTACTGACATTAACAGCCTCACTCGCTCTCTGAATTGTCATATCAATTTGCTCCGTTTCCCTTCCAGTATAGAGCCAGCCAAAACTGAAGTGAACATCAAGACCAGGCTCTCATGTAATTTTTTTAGTGATCCAGCATAGACCAGGACAATTTCCTGACCAAGAACTCAGACAGAATGGTTTTAAGATTTGGTGTTGTTCTCAGTTCTGTTGCTGTGACTACCGACTGATGCTGTCCTTGATAAGGGTTGTGCCGAGCTGTGTTGTTTTGTAAAAGAACAAGTACACAGACCATAATCCTTGTGTTCTATTGGGGCATTCTCTCTATATTCTGTTTGATGTTATATAACTGTTCTTTTGGTGCTGCCAAATTACCCAGTATATTGTTGTACATAATAATTCTTGTGACTAACAACATTTCGTTTTCATTATGACAATGTCCAAATACTGGGACAGCGTTTGGCTCAAAAAACCCTATGATGCCATTTATGGAACTCATCGGCACTATTCGGCAGCACAGCCCATCTGCAACGGACCATATATTCCCTTTAATCACATTGTTCCACAAAGCCAATTCTTCCCAGAGTTACTGCATCATTGATACAGCATAGTTACACACACTAATAACATGTTTAGTGGCGTGAGATTGAGAGCTGAGCAATGATTAACTTTGTCTATCTCAGTCTGACACATGTCTGTTTGTCTGTGATGTTGCATTGTATCTTTCAAAACTAGCTCCAAAAAAAGAAAATGAGAGCTAATCATTAGATTTATCAGATGTGGGTAGAGTAATGCAGTGGGTGAAAGACGTTGTAATTATTCCCTGAACAGTAATTCTTGCATTGTTTTATGTTATCATCATGGAAACAAGTGTATTGTAAACAATTTTGTATGAGTATGCGTATGACAGACCAACTAATGACCCTTCAAGGAGTATTCGGTCCTCTAAATGTTGCATATGTTATGTACTCAAAGAATACATGTAAATGACCTGTGAATGAAGGGAAAATACTTTTATAACTTGAGAGCATGACATGTTAAAAATGTAGTGCTGGCCTCATATTCATGGTCGCAGTTTAGTTGATAAGGCAAACTGAAAGATTTTTGTATAATCGGTCAAGATGCAGAAACTTCTTACCAAGAAACACTCTATGATATTATGCTACCACAGGAACAAGAAATAAATGTACATGCTCGACCAACAATTGTGCAACAAATTAAGATATTGACATCAAATGCAGACAATGGACCAGTTTTTCATCCCGCCTAATAAATCATAACATTGCAACACCCAATATCTTGGCACTGCCCTCAATATTGGCATTATTCTTCAGCCACCACTCTGTGAAAGTATTTGGCACAGATTCCATATAAGAATTGACAGAATGCACTGGTCAAAAAAAAAAAATTTCCATCTGCTACCTGAGGAAAAATACCTATATAAACCTAATTCGAGCATGCTGATTCCAAATCTGAAATCAGAATTTCTCCAGAACGTCTAGATTTTGAGTTATGGCCATGTCAATATTTGGCAAATAATCAGGCATGAGAGCAATTCGCGTGTCAAAGAAATGCACTCTGCACTGTTGAATACTGGAAAGTAGGCATATCTCAGTATTTACATAGGTTATTTCAAGATGCTGAAGCAATATATCGCCAAAATATTTCAATCAGACAGGTCCAGATACAAAAATTTGAGGGTGACAGGCTCCAGAAATGGGCGATTTTTTGCGAAATTGTTATTGTTCAATATATTCCCATTTGGAGATATGAAAATGGCTAAAATGCAACTCCTACTGATAAATTATAGTTTCTGTAAGAAAAACATATCTAAGGAATTTCTCATTAGTATTGGTATTTTATGAAGAATATAGAAAAAATTGATGGAAAATAAGATGCAAGAAACTGTAAATTAAAATGTTCTGGTTGGAAGGGTCAGATATAATTCCAAATACTACACTCTAATACAACCACACTGTCCATAGAACCAGCCTCAGCCACTGTGTAGACCAGTGCCTGGAATTTTACATGGTTTTAACTGTTTTCCATACTGTTTTGCTCAAACCAACAATTTCTGTCAAGAAGAAATCAAATTGCGTAGAATTAAATCATCGAATTTGCAGCAATTTATGTGGTTCACATAACCCATTCTTTAATGATGATCAAGCAATCCCTTCAGAGTCTGAGCTACTGGAGGTGGAGTGTGATTTGACATAACTTAGGGCAAATACATTCTCCTGAGAATTTAAAAATGGACATTAAAAATCAGTTTGGAAAAATCATAGATTTTCCGAATATTTTTTTTTCATCAATTTTTTAATATAAAATTATCAATACATTTTTTTTGGCAAAGTAGGCCCATAGTAGCTCACAAATTAGTTTTAATTACTGGCTGTAGCGCCTCATAAAAATTTTTCATATCTTGAAATAGTTATAAACCCAACTAGAGGTTACTTGGTAAATATCGCCTATTTCTGGCACCTCTTATCCTCAAATATATGCAGTTGGAGAAGTCTGAGTAAACAATTAGGTCATATTTTGATTCAGGATATGAAAATCATCTCTACAAATGCTAAGATAATTTCTAAATCTAAATTTTAATAGCTTAGAACACATTTCTTTGACACGCGAATTGCTCTCACACCTGATTATTTGCCAAATATCGACATGGCCATAACTCAAAATCTAGACATTCTGAAGAAATTCTGATTTCAGATTTGGAATCAGCACGCTCAAATTAGGTTTATAGAGGTATTTTTCCTCTGGTAGCAAAATCATCGTTGACCAGTGATGTCTACAGGGCGATACTGGACCATTGACCAAGTTCCTCTGTTGGGCTTGCATTGGATTTGTGGTAATCTCTATTCAATGTGAAGATTACATTGCCTGAATGCTGACAATCCTATGTATACAATGGAATGTCACACTTACCAGTGCAATAAGGGCAAATACGATCATCAATCTCTTTTCATTCAGAAAAGTGCCTTATAGTTTTGCTTTCAGATATCATTTTTAAATTTAGGCCTCCAAGTATCACTCTCTTCTGACATTAACAGCCTCACCAGCTCCCTGAACTGTCATATCAGTTTGTCCCATTTCCCTTGAAGTAAAGAGCCAGCCAAAATTGAAGTGAACATCAACACCAGACTCCATGTCAATTTTTGCTTAGAGAACCAAGGGTAGACCAGGACAATTTCCTGAACAGAACTCAGACAGAATGGTTTTTATTAAACTCCAGACTTGGTGTTGTTCTCATTTCTGTTGCTATGACTACCCACTGATGCTGTCTTCGATTAGGGTTGAGCCTCGTTGTGTAGTTATATAAAAGAACAAGTACACAACCCGTAATCTCTGTGTTCTCTTGGCAGAGTTTTCGATATTCTGTTTGATGTTGTGTAACTGTTCTTTTAGTGTAGAAAAAGTACTCTGTATACTATCATTGTGCAGAATACTTATTGTACCTAACAACATTTCCATTTCATTATGACAATGTCCTAATACTGGGACAGCATTTGGTTTGACGTAATCTATGGAACTAGTATATACAATGCTGCACCACAGCGCACATCTACAACAGTCCATATTTCCCTTTCATCAAATTGCTCCACAGAGTCAATTCTTCTCAGAAATACTGCATAGTAACACACACTAATAACATGTTGTGTGGATAGAGATTGAGTGCTGAGCAATGATTAACTTTGTCTATCTCACTCTGACACATGTCTGTGTGTCTGTGATGTTCGCTCAGTATCTTTTGAAGCTAGCTCCAAAGAGAAAAAAGAGACCAAGGTCTTAAAGATGTGCTAAAAGTCAAAATTCCATGTAGGCCTACAATGGAATTACTAACAATAACTGCAACTATATGAACTGCAAGTCTTACTTTTCCTTTCTTCAGAGATAATTCAATGGCAAATAATAATTAACCATGTTGTTCCAGATGTATGACAGCACCAGAAGCATACTCAAGCAGTTGCAAGGATGTCATTGGAATGAGACGGTGCTTACGCTACTTTGGAGATCAGAGATGACTTCCTAAATGGTAGTAGAAGGGCATAATTTGCAGGAAGTATGCTGTTAAGACATGTATGTTAATAGCCATTTTTGTCAGAAGATAGTAATTGAGGTTGAATCACAATTGGTCATAGAAAAAAAGAGGATCCTATAGTTACTTTTTACTAAAACAAACCACATTTTCTAAAATGAGAAATAGTGATTTGTTGCTGAGTTCAAAAGGATGAGAAGCAATAGTTACAATTACAATTATATTAGAATCAATCTTGACATTTTATTGTTGACATTACACGATGAAAATTAATTCAGTAATTTTCCAGTTTAACCATGAATTATTCACAGGGCATTAACTTCTTCAATCCCTTATAAGCCTTCGGCAATATCTCAATTCCAATCTGGTGTTACTTCACTCATGTTTCTGTAAGAATCCTAGCTTTAATGCCATATTATATAACAATCTGCATATCATCATTATACATTGTAGTAAAAATAAAGTTAGCAAAACTTTTTAAGCATATTATGACACAAGGGGTCCTTTTTTAACTTCAATTTTTTTTGTTCAAAATAGCCCCTTTTACAATGTGAGCTCAGTAACTATCTGAACATTTGAACAACTCAGCTTATGCAACTTTCAAGGATAAACTGTCGAACCAACATGATGGACAGGCCTAAGAGGCCGAAGTATTATGGTTGCTCTATCTCCTCCCAGGCAGTAACAATGAACTATAGTCTCATTTGGTTCAATTACTCTCCCATAACACTTGCTGAGCTATGTAAATAAACAGATAAAGGAGGAGGAAAGCTGTATCAATTACAAAATCATCACAGATCACAAACCCAGCTTCTTTCTGTTTCTTATAATCACATCATAAAGTAAATATCAGAGAAGACATTGACATTTTCATGATATCAGTTAAACTTCGTTCTATAATAATTCTAGAGTTTTTAATTTTCAGTAATCATATCAACAATTCCTAACCACTATTCTAGCTTGACACCTAAGCTGTGAAACTAAATGGTTTGCTTTTTTTTTTTCAATTAAATTTGTTGTTGAAATATTTCCCATTGAATTTGCGCTATTCTATTTTGTTGTAGTACACTACCCTCCAAAAGTTTGAATACACCTGAAAAGGTGCGATTTCTTTCAAAAATACCTCATCTTCAACACAACTTTTGTTTTATACTTACATCAAACAATATGGAAATTCACATTCAGGCCAAAAGGTGTCCATATTTCATGGTTTTAGATCATTTTGGTATAAATTTATTTAAATTTCTCTATATCCCATTTTTTCATTTTTTACTATAAAAGCACTGTTATCTTCCATATTTATGACATTTTATCATTTTTTACACATTTCCACTGGTTTGTGATAATTTTACAAGTAGTTTCAGACCAGAAAATGGCCATTGAAAATCGGACAAAAATACTGATTTTGGCTATTTTTGGGTCAAAACAATGCTGAAACAGCTTAAATAAAATAATTTTCATTAGAGAAGATACATTTTATTATTATACTTCATGGTGACCTGAAATTATCTAAATTTTGCATTTTTTAGTGGTCAGTGTCAAATTTTTAAACGGTCTTTTCGGGGTCTAAAATAACTGTTACGATCACGTTTCAACTCTGGAAACTCTTAAATATGACCAAATTTCATAAACCTGAAAGATAACTCGGCTGGGACATTTTTCTAAAAAATTCCAAAATTTGGGATATCGAAAAAGGCCATAAATTTCACCTAAAATGACAAAATAAAGACAACTTGTGACTTAAATGTGACTTGTTTTATTGTTTGGCGTAAATACTAAACAAAAATTCCATTCAAAATCATGTATTTTTAGAAGAAACTGCACTTATCCAGGTGTATTCAAACTTTTGGAGGGTAGTGTAGTGCAACATCATTGATTGGTCTATGAACTTATTGAATGTTACTGTTACATCAAAGTATCAAGTACTTTCTTCAACTTTGAAGAGAACATTTTATGATTTAATCATTTTTATTGATCAGCACTGCCTTAGAAACGTAATTAGCAATAAGAAGCCATACTTAATATTTCAGGCAGCTGCTCAAGAGTTAAGAAACCACATGATATTCAGATATTGATTTGGTGGCAAAGTCTAAAGTGGATCAGCTCATCTTACTGTGAAGAATGGAGGTATGCAGTGTAATCACATTTCCTTAGAATTAATCTGAAATATTCAGTGTAGTTTCATTGTTAAAAGCTGCATTGTATTTGTTGATTAGAAATGTGTATTAATTCTACCAGACCAATGAGAATAGATATTTCATTATGATGCATTGAAGAGCACTTTCTTATTAGGGTTCCAGATATTAAATATTAACTTCAATATTTACACATATCATACCCTGACCTGCCATATTAGTTTGTCCAATTTCCCTTGAAGTGAAGGGCCTATCAAAATTGAAATGAACATCAAGACCAGACCTCATGTCACTTTTTGTTCAAGGAACCAAGGGTAAAGGACAATTTCCTGACCAGAAGTCAAAGTGGTTTTTCTCCTGACATGTTGTTAGCATTTTAATTTTGTCTTTTCTAATTTTTTGTTTGTGCAGTTCTGACGACTGACTCTGACTGGGTGTGGAGTTCACAACAGAACAAAAATATAGTCACATTACCTTTGAAGTTCACATTCACATTATGGGGTGTTATGTGGCACTGTTCCTTTTGTGAAACAATGTTATAGTTTAATTGTGTACATACAAAGATATTTCACACTATATTAATGAATTTCTTTGGTAATTTTGACAATATGACAATTACCCTGTTGTTTTTTTCTGAAAGCCTCTGCGCAGTTGTAATCGATCAATTAGTGTTACTGATTCTTCTTTTCTCTGAGAAAGTAGATGAAGAAGGCTAACCTTTGATGATCTGAGCAGTTAGTGACATTTGAAATCATGTCACAGCAATTATTAGGTGCTTATGCTGCTTTAGGGATCAAAGATGTCAACCTAAAGGGCAATCAAACAACATAATTGGCTAGAAATAAGCTCTAGTTTTGCAGAGATTATCGCTGTCAATGGGGCTGTCATGGTCCTTAGTGGGTCCTTGATTAGGTGAAATCACAGCTGTTCTCATAACAGAAAAACATTGGCTGCTAGAGAACTTTATATAAACAAGCAGATGACTACAAAATAGAGAAAATGCCTTAAATTGGAGCAAATTCAATAAATTGCAGTAAATTTCATATATATACATTGTAAGGTGATATTTTATTTTATGTATAAAGCATCAGACGAAATATGGAATAGATTGTATTGTCTCCCAATACCTCTTTTTATACAAGTGAATTTTTTTTTACTGACTGAAAATTCAGCCATCAGACGTTAGGCCTATAACAGAATCATATCAGGTAGATATTATGATGACATCAATATTTACTCTAGAATCTCCCTTTTGTCGTTGATAAGATAAACGCAGCAAGAGACTGGGATTATGAACTGTAAGGGTTCTCTTATTGATACAGCTTTTCTTCATCTTTATCTGTTTATTTACACAGCTTAGCAAGTGTTATGGGGAAGTAAATGAAGCAAATGAGGCTATAGTTCATTGTTACTATCTGTTGAGAGATAGAAGTGCTAAGATACTTTGGCCTCCTTGACCATCTCCACCAAGGTCAGTTGCCTAAAAGCCTGAAAGTTGATAATAGTAATTTGTGACCTTACTTGAAACTTCTGTTTAGAAGTAGTTGTTGTTAGTCTACTCAAATAGTTGACTCAGTATTCAGTTACATCTACCGGAGCCAGTGTCTATGTCAAGACTTCCGAATAGGATTATAAAACTGAGCGTGAGACTTTCAAAATAAATTATTTCTGGCTTGCTATATTTGCTTTTGAATGTTTATATGATATTCTTTTTTTTAACCAGGTGTCAAACGCTTTTCTTGCCAAACTTTGGGATAATATATCTTCTAAATTGTTTGTATACAAAGTACTTTGAACAGCTGGGCTTGCTTGGTTACAGCTTTTTTACAACCTCCCACTTGAGATAAGCGCTGCAAAAAAACTGCTCTTAGATAACAGACATAGGAAAATAAGTGTCACTTGACACCAAAAACAGAAGCATATGGAAAATTAGCACAAATGTTACAATATCACATCTAAAATTTTCTTTCAGATTCGTGTCTTGCCTGGTTCTGCTTTATATTTAATTTTATCAGTTTTTTTAGCCAAGTTCCAAAAAGCACTTTTATAATCACATACTTCGATCGAAACATATCAATGAAATGGCCCAATATTCTGTAACAGAGATATTAGAGATGGCTCATGAAAGCCCTGGATATTAAAGTTCTTGTATCTAGATATGAGTGCCACTCAATGTGGATGTGGTGGTCAAACCAAAGTATCAAGTAGCTACTTTCCTCAACTTTCGAGAGGAATTTTTATGATGTAATCATTTTTAATAGTCATCATTGCCTTAGAAACATGATCAGATAAGAAGCCATATTTAAGAATTCAAGTAGCTGCTCAAGAGATAAAAAGCCACATGGTATTCAAACATTGATTTGGTGACAGAGTCTAAAGTGGATCAGCTCATCTTACTGTGAAGAATAGGCTGAGTGGGAGAGTAAGATTCCTCTTGGATTTCTATGGAATATTTTGCCTGATCCAAGAAGAGAACAAGGCTTGAATTGGAAATGAAACAATGCATCATAATAATGTGTCATACTAATCCACTTATTTTGCTCAGATGATTGCCTTTCACAAACTTTCTGATGGTTTCTCTATGTCTTTTTAAAATTAATGGTTAATTCTAGAACTGTGAAATCTTAAATATATCTACATGAGCCTAATGGACAAAACAAGGAGAATTTATTAGCCATTCTCAAAAATCACACTATAATCCATGTTTTCACAACAAATACGTAGCTTGACTCACAAAATGTATCACTGTTCATTAATGGCTTTATATAAGACCCAGCAAGGTATTAGCCCAAGCGCACCATTAATGTTTCTTGTCCAGTTGCTGGCTACACCACCAGCAATTATAGCATTAGGAAGATTGGCAGAACTTTAAAAATGTAATATGTACAATCATCAATCTTTTTTCATTTACCAAAGTGCCTTATATTTTTGCTGTCGGATATCATTTTAAAGTTTGGCCTCCAAGCGTCACTCCCAACTGACATTAACAGCCTCACTAGCTCCCTGAACTGCCATATCAGTTCGCTCCAATTCCCTTTTAGTGAAGAGCCCGCCAAAATTTAAGTGAACATCAACACCAGACTACATGTCACTCTTTGTTTGGCAGAAAGAGTGCCGACCATGACAATTTCCTGACCAGAACTCAGACAGAATGGTTTTTGTCAAACTCCAGATTTGGTGTTGTTCTCATTTCTGTTGCTATGACTACCCACTGATGCTGTCTTCTATTAGGGTTGAGCCTCGTTGTGTAGTTATATAAAAGAACAAGTACACAACCAATAATCTCTGTGTTCTCTTGGTAGGGTTTTTGATATTCTGTTTGATGTTATATATTACTGTTCTTTTAGTGTTACCTAATTATTCTGTGTATGATTGCTGTACACAATAATTCACAACATTTCCTTTTCATTATGACAATGTACCAATACTGGGACAGCATTTGGTTCAAGGAACCTTTGATGTAATCTATGCAACTCATCTACACAATTCCACAGCACAGCTCATCTACCATAGAGCGTATTTTCCTTTTGATCATATTGCTCCACAGAGTCAATTCTTCTCAGAGTTACTGCACCATTGATACTGCATAGTTACTAGGGGCGTGGAAGTGGTCTCATAGAGGTTCTATACAATCCCTCTCAACCATTGTCCGTTACGTCACTTTACTGTATTCACATAGTGAGGAATTAAATATCACTGTATGAATGACCTAAGGCGGTCACCTTCACATGACTCCAATGCTACAGCCTTTTACTCTCATTGCACCTGGAGTAACTTCTAAGCAAGTCATTCTTCATCCTAAAAGGTTTGCAAGAATAAAAAGACCTGCACAATAGTCTTTTCCTTCAGACTATTGCAGTACGCTGTTTTTATGGATTATGGATTTGCTCATTTTTTTCTTTGAATATATCTACACAATCATATATTACACATTTTACAGGCATTTTATGACAACAGATAGCTTGCCTCTCCAAATATATAACCCTTCATCATATCATTTATATGAGTATCTTCAATGCTTTCAGTCAGTTGCTGGAGGTGCCCCGAACAACCATAGCATGAAGAATTTTGACAAAGCTCTACAAAATGTAATATGTATGATCATCAATCTCTTTTCATTTAGCAAAGAGCTTTATATTTTTCCTGTCAAATATCATTTTAAAATTTTACCTCCAAGTGTCAATCCTGACTGACATTAACAGCCTCACTAGCTCCCTGAACTGTCATATCACTTTCCTCCATTTCCTTTCCAGTATAGAGCCAGCCAAAACTGAAGTGAACATCAAGACCAGGCTCTCATGTAATTTTTTTAGTGATCCAGCATAGACCAGGACAATTTCCTGACCAAGAACTCAGACAGAATGGTTTTAAGATTTGGTGTTGTTCTCAGTTCTGTTGCTGTGACTACAATCTGATGCTGTCCTTGATAAGGGTTGTGCCGAGCTGTGTTGTTTTGTAAAAGAACAAGTACACAGACCATAATCCTTGTGTTCTATTGGGGCATTCTCTCTATATTCTGTTTGATGTTATATAACTGTTCTTTTGGTGCTGCCAAATTACCCAGTATATTGTTGTACATAATAATTCTTGTGACTGACAACATTTCGTTTTCATTATAATAATGTCCAAATACTGGGACAGCGTTTGGCTCAAAAAACCTTATGATGTAATCTGTGGAACTCATCGGCACAATTCAGCAGCACAGCTCATCTGCAACAGACCATATATTCTCTTTAATCACATTGTTCCACTAAGCCAATTCTTCCCAGAGTTACTGCACCATTGATACTGTATAGTTACACACTTATAACATGTTCTATGGATAGAGATTGAGTACTGAGCAATGATTAACTTTGTCTATCTCACTCTGACACCTGTCTATGTGTTAAGTTTAAGTTTAAGTTTATTCATATTTTATAGTGCACATCAATGTTACACATGCTATGGCACTTTACAGAGTAATGGAAATGTACAATCTGTGATGACTGGCAGTCTTCAGCGCTCCTGGTGACAGCTTTCCTTGTAGAGGCATTCATTTCCATGCTTGTCCAGTCATCCAGTCCAGGGGAGTCTGGCTGGAGGTGTTGCTGATGTTTGAGGTGTTTGTGCCCCTATGTGTACAAAGTTCCTACACCAAATTTCAGCCAAATCCATTAAGGTTTAGACACCTTAGGTAGGTGTTTGTGATGTTCCCTCAGTGTCTTCTGAAACTCGTTTCAAAACTGGCTCCAAAAAAAGAGAAAAGGACATTTATTTATTTTACTTTAATTTATTTAAGTCATTTTTACAAGCGCAATATTATATAATTTTTCTATCTGCTGCACAATAAAGGACAGATAATTATTAGATGAATCAGAGGGACTGAAGGTATTACAGTGGGCAAAATACGTGGTAATTTTTGCCTTCTTATACAGTTTATTTGAAATCAAATAAGCACATTGTTAACAAATTTTCATAAAACAAGAGTTTTACAGAGTAATTACAGATCCTTAAAGGAGTATTCGTCTATTCGGTCCTCTAAATCTTGCATCTTGCATGTGTACTTAAGACACACCTGTAAATGAAGGGAAAACATTTTAACAATTTAAAAGCAAGACATGAATTGTGCAACTAAATCAGATATTGACACTAGATCCAGAAAATGCACAATGATTTTTCCCACAATATCAGAACATTGCAACGCTCATTATCTTGGCACTGCCCTCAATATTGGCATTATTCTTCAACGACCAATCTGTAGAATCTATTTGGCTCAGATTCTATATAAGAATTGACAGAATGTCTACAGGGAGATACCAGACCATTGAGCAAGTTCCTCTCTTTGACTTGCATTGGAATTGCATTGGACTTGTGGTAATCTCTCTACCATGTGAGGATTACATCGCCTGAATGCTGACAATCCTATGTATACAATGGAATGTCACACCTACCAGTGCAATAAGGGCAAATACGATCATCAATCTCTTTTCATTCAGAAAAGTGCCTCATATTTTTGCTTTCAGATATCATTTTAAAGTTTGGCCTCTAAGTGTCACTCCCAACTGACATAAACAGCCTCACTAGCTCCCTGAACTGCCATATCAGTTTGTCCCATTTCCCTTGAAGTAAAGAGCCAGCCAAAATTGAAGTGAACATCAACACCAGACTCCATGTTCATGTCACTCATGTTAAGTGAACCAAACAAAGACCATGACAATTTCCTGACAGGAACTCAGACAAAATGACTTTTGTCGAATACGAAATTTGGGGTTGCTCTTATTTCTGTTGCTATGACTACTGATTGATCCTGCCGTGGATAAGGGTTGATCCATGCTGTGTAATTATGTTAAAGAACAAATAGACAACACGTAATCTCTGTGTTCTCTCGGTAGTGTTTTCGATATTCGGTTTGATGCTATATAACTGTTCTTTTAGTGCTGCCAAATTATACAGTGTATTGTTGTACAGAATAATTTTCCTGACTAACAACATTTCCTTTTCATTATGACAATGTCCGAATACTTGGACAGTGTTTGGTTGAAAGAGCCCCATGATATAATCAATGGAACTCATCTACACAATTCCACAGTACAAATCATCTACCGCAGACCATCTATTCCTTTAGATCATATTGCTCCACGGAGTAAATTCTTCTCCGAACTTTGTCTGTCTCGCTCTGGCACATGTTTGTGTGTCTGTGATGCTTGTTCCCTGGTTATACAAAAAAAAATAGCAACAGATTTGAATTCTAAATAAGATATTGACACCAAATCCAGACAATGTACAATGATTTATCCCACCATATCAGAACATTGCAACACCCAATATCTTGGCACTGCCCTCAATATTGGCATTATTCTTCAGCGACCACTCTGTGAAAGTATTTGGCACAGATTCCATATAAGAATTGACAGAATGTCTACAGGGAGATACCGGACCATTCAGCAAGTTCCTGTATTGGACTTGCATTGGATTTGTGGTAATCTCTCTTCCATGTGGGGATTTCAGTGCCTGAATGCTGACAATCCTATGTATACAAC
This sequence comes from Platynereis dumerilii, assembly GCA_026936325.1. Lineage (NCBI taxonomy): Eukaryota > Metazoa > Annelida > Polychaeta > Phyllodocida > Nereididae > Platynereis > Platynereis dumerilii. Next base: position 23,125,487 of record JAPTHN010000014.1, on the reverse strand, counting down.
GGAATGTCACACCTTCCAGTGCAATAAGGGCAAGTACAATCATCAATCTTTTTTCATTACAAAAGTGCCTTATATTTTTGCTGTCGGATATCATTTTAAAGTTTGACCTCCAAGCGTCACTCCCAACTGACATTAACAGCCTCACTAGCTCCCTGAACTGCCATATCAGTTTGTCCCATTTCCCTTGAAGTAAAGAGCCAGCCAAAATTGAAGTGAACATCAACACCAGACTCCATGTCACTCATCTTAAGTGAACCAAACAAAGACCATGACAATTTCCTGACCAGAACTCAGACAAAATGGCTTTTGTCGAATACGAAATTTGGGGTTGCTCTTATTTCTGTTGCTATGACTACTGATTGATCCCGTCTTTGATAAGGGTTGATCCACGCTGTGTAATTATGTAAAAGAACAAGTACACAACCCGTAATCTCTGTGTACTCTTGGTAGTGTTTTCGATATTCTGTTTGATGTTATATAACTGTTCTTTTGGTGCCGCCAAATTACACGGTATATTGTTGTACCGAATAATTCTTGTGACTAACAACATTTCCTTTTCATCATGACAATGTCCCAATACTGGGACAGTGTTTGGCTGAAAGAGCCCAGTGATGTAATCTGCGGAACTCATCTGCACGATTCTGCAGCGCAACTCATCTACAACAGAGTGTACTTTCTCTTTGATCATATTGCTCCACTTAGTCAATTGTTCTCTGAATTACTGCACAATTGATACTGCATAGTTACATAGAGGGAGATACCGAACCATTGACCTAGTTCCTCCATTGGACTTGCATTGGATTTGTGGTAATCTCTCTTTCATGTGAGGATGACATTGCCTGAATGCTGACAATCCTATGTATACAATAGAATGTCACACAAATACAACCATCAGTCTCTCTTCATTCAGCAAAGTTCCTTATATTTTTTGCTGTCATATATCATTTTAAAGTTAGGCCTTCAAACATCACTCACTTCTTACCTTAACAGCATCACTAGCTCAATGAACTGTCATATCAGTTTGTCCCATTTCCCTTGAAGTGAAGATACAGCCAAAATTGAAGCTGACCAGAACTCAGACTTAACGGTTTTTGTCAAACTCCCGATTTGGTGTTGTTCTCATTTCTGCTGCTATGATTACCTACTGATGCTGTCTTTGAAAGGGGTTGAGCCACGCTGTGTAATTATGTTAAAGAACAAGAACACAACCGCAATCTCGTCCATATTCTGTTTGATGTTATATATTACTGTTCTTTTAGTGTTACCTAATTATTCTGTGTATGATTGCTGTACAGAAACGTTCTTGTGAATAACAACATTTCCTTTTCATTGTGACATTGTCCCAATACTGGGACAGTGTTTGGTTCAAAGAGCCCTATGATGTAATCTATGGAACTCATCTACACAATTCCACAGAACAACTCCTCTACCATAGAGTGTATTTCCCCTTGGTCATATTGCTCCACAGAGTCAATTCTTCTCAGAAATACTGAACCATTGATACCGCACAGTTACACACTAATAACATGTTCCGCAGATAGAGAATCAGATTGAATGCTCAGCAATAATTAACTTTATCTATCTCACTCTGACACCTGTCTGTGTGTCTGTGACTCTCTCTCAGCAACTTTTGAAACTCGTTTCAAAACCAAAAAGAGTAAACAACATTCATTTATTTTAGGTCATTTTTACAAGCGCAATATTATATAATTTTTCTATGCGTTGTACAATAAAGGACAGATAATTATTAGATGCATCACAGCAAATGAAAGTATTACAGTGGGTGAAAGACGTTGTAATTGTTGCCTTCTTGTACAGTTTATTTGAAATCAAATAACCACATTGTTAACAAATTTTCATAAAACAAGAGTTTTACAGAGTAATTACAGATCCTTGAAGATCCTCTAAATGCTGCATGTGTACTCAAGGAACACCTGTGAATAAAGGGAAAACACTTTAACAATTTAAAGATACGGCATACTGAACATGAAGTTCTAGCCTCATATTTTACTATCAGAGTTTCATTGATATGGTGCACTGAAACATTTTGCTTTATTGGTCAACAAACAGAAACTTTTCCATTTCACCTAGGTACCCAGAAACACTTTGTGAGATTATGATACCAAATGAACAAGAAATAGATCTATATGTACGTTTAACCAACAATGAAACTAAATAAGATACTGATACCAAATGCAGACAATGTATGCAACGCCCAATATCTTGGCACTGCTTTCATTATTGGCTTCTTCTATGGCGGACCCCTCTGTGAAATTATTTGGCACAGATATTATATAAGAATTGACAGAATGTCTACAGTCAGATATTGGACCATTCATCAAGTTCCTCTATTGGACTTGCATATGACTTGTGGTAATCTCTCTTCCATGTGAGGATTACATTGCCTGAATGCTGACAATCCTATGTATACAACAGAATGTCACACCTTCCATGCAATAAGGGCAAATACAATCATCAATCTCTTTTCATTCAGAAAAGTGCCTTATATTTTTGCTGTCCGATATCATTTTTAAATTTAGGCCTCCAAGTATCACTCTCTTCTGACATTAACCGCCTCACTAGCTCCCTGAACTGTCATATCAGCTTGCACAATTTCCCGTCCAGTAAAGAGCCAGCCAAAATTGAAGTGAACATCAACACCAGACTCCATGTCAATTTTGCTTAGAGAACCAAGGGTAGACCAGGACAATTTCCTGACCAGAACTCAGACAGAATGGTTTTTGTCAAACTCCAGATTTGGTGTTGTTCTCATTTCTGTTGCTATGACTACCCACTGATGCTGTCTTCGATTAGGGTTGAGCCTCGTTGTGTAGTTATATAAAAGAACAAGTACACACCCCGTAATCTCTGTGTTCTCTTTGTAGGGTTTCCAACATTCTCTCTGATGTTATGTATTCAGTTCTTTTGGTGCCGCCAAATTACACAGTATATTGTTGTACAGAATAATTCTTGTGACTAACAACATTTCCTTTTCATTATGACAATGTCCCAATACTGGGACAGTGTTTGGTTCAAAGAGCCCTATGATGTAATCTATGGAACTCATCTACACAATTCTGCAGCACAGCTCATCTACAACAGAGCATATTTTACCTTTGATCATATTGCTCCACAGAGTCAATTCTTCTCTGAGTTACTGCACCATTGATACTGCATACTTATACACACTAATAACATGTTCTGTGGATAGAGATTGAGTGCTGAGCAATAATTAACTTTGTCTATCTCACTCTGACACATGTCTGTGTGTCTGTGCTGTTCCAAAGTTTCACTTTTGTGATGAATAAAGTATTTATTATTATTAATGCATCTTTCAAAACTAGCTTCAAAAAGGGAAAATGAGAGCTAATCATTAGATTTATCAGATGTGGGTAGAGTAATGGAAAATACTTTTATAACTTGAGAGCATGACATGTTAAAAATGTAGTGCTGGCCTCATATTCATGGTCGCAGTTTAGTTGATAAGGCAAACTGAAAGATTTTTGTATAATCGGTCAAGATGCAGAAACTTCTTACCAAGAAACACTCTATGATATCATTATGATACCACATGAACAAGAAATAAATGTATATGCTCGACCAACAATTGTGCAATGAATTAAGATATTTTTGGGATTATTCTTCAGCAACCACTCCGTGAAATTATTTGGCACAGATTCTATATAAGAATTGACAGGGAGATACTGGACCATTCAGCAAGTTCCTCTATTGCACTTGGGGTAATCCCCCCTCCATGTGAGGATTACATTGCCTGAATGCTGACAATCCTATGTATACAATGGAATGTCACACCTACCAGTGCAATAAGGGTAAATACAATGGGATACTGTGAAGGGTATGTGAAGGATATCAGTGAGGAATATTTTGTATGTAATATTCTATATCATAGGATGGATGATCGGGGCTTTATGTCCTGAGTTTATGCACATAGCAGGCTGATCAGGACAAGAGGAGGAAAGGCAATGAGGCGACGTATGATTGAAACAGCTGTCCAATTAGGGTCCAGGTGACCCGCCAGGAGCTGGTTTCAAACCCTAGACCCAACAATAGGCAACCAAACGTGCTAACACTGAGCCAACCCTCCCCCTGACTATATCATCCATTCGCTGTATTCACATAGTGATGAAATATCTTTCTATAAAGACCTAAGGCGGTCACCTTGACATGACTCTGGTGCTGCGACCTTTTACTCCATTCAGCCTGGAGTAACTTCTAAGCCAAGCCATTCTTCATCCTAAAAGGTTGGCAAGGATTAGGATGGCTTTAGACAGGCTTAGCCCCTCCATAAAAGGACCTACACAATAAAGTCTTTCCCTGCTAAAAAAAAGTGTACTTTATTGTATGCAGTTAATGGACTGGTTTAGATGTACAGCTTTAAATATGCCAATCCACATGCAAGTTTTGTCAATGCCAAAGCATGGAACATATATTGCTGTACATCGATTTAATGCATAGGCCTAGTGAAGTAACACAATAGTGATGATGCGGGGTTCTTTCATACACTCTAAAAAATTTCGGATATTAGTGGTATTGTGCAAAACCAGTGTGTACAATAAAAAACCAGTTTGGTATTTTTCAGCTATATTTGGTATTTTTCAGAGCAAGTGGTATTTTCCATGAAAATTGGTTTTGGTCATGGGGAATTATGGTTTTTATAAAAACCAAACTTCTGGAAAAGCACCTTTATTATGATCCAATTTTAATATGCTTGTGGAACAATGATTTGAGATGTTTAAAATGTTAATGTTGTAGTTCATGTTTTCAAAATTCATGCATGTTACTTTATTTAGAAGTTTTAAGAGAGAGGACTAACCGTGCTGTATATCGGTCATGGCTACTGGAATATCCAATTAGGTATTTTACTAATCCATCAGGGCTCACTCACTGGTTGACCTTATCTACAAACACAAAACTGTTAACTTGTCGATTGACAAGAAAAGCTGTTTGTTTATCAATCAAGACTTAAGAAGGTTTAAGGCAGAGTTTATTAGTCTCAACACAGCAGTGGAAGAGTGTGCATGTTAGTGTGCAGAAGATTGAGAGGAACTTGTAAGTTTTTTTTAAATTCCTTAATTAAGCTCCAAAGAAATATGCATTTTGAATGCAATTGTGTTTATATGGGTAAGGTGTACACAATGTCTGGTTCATATATATATATATATGACAATATGCATAAAACAAACAAGTGTGGATAGCGTTGAGCCAATACTTGTTCTGATATAACAATCACAATGACCCAAGGCATCCAATACTGTGAATATTGCATTCTGCCTGTAAAAGGATTCATGATAATTTAAGGCAGCATGAAATTTTGGTTTGGCATATGGAATACCCAGTTCCATAATTTTCACCAGTCATCTGCCGTAGGGGAGACCAGGGTGTTGTGCCACCAATTGCAGGGTTGAATTGAAGAACCATCAAAATTATGAACAAAAAAAACTGTCAAATATTATAATGTGAAAAGTGTCTATCAGAAATTTAGTATTTTTGGTTGAATGTACTCTGAAGACCAGCATTATTGTTCTTCAAATGTGTAATTTTGGCATTTAATGGAGTGACAGATTTCCAAAAAAAAGAGGTTTTTGGGCAAGTTGTGCATTGGTAAGCTGTGCTCATGGTATGATAAGGGATTTAAATTCTCTGTTGAAACATATTTGCTTCTTTCACACACAGCCCTGTAAATGTGGTGAAGAAATTAAGGCTAAGAAGAATTTGTTATTACAGACATGTTCCAAAAAGCATATATACTTTTGAAGGTTTTGGTTTATGGGGACCATCAATGTTCTGTGTTAACTTTCATTTTACGTATCGCAGCATCAGAGCATCAACCATAATTATGTCATCCACATAACACATATTTTATCCTTGAAGAAATTGGGGAAATTTGAGGTCTCATCGGATACACTGAGCTATACAACTTGCCCCATAATGTGGCACAACTTACCTGCTAATAGTCCAATTGTGCTGACACCTATGCTACATTAATTATGATAATAGTGTTATTCTTATTTTCATATCTGATATACACAAGGTACAGTCGCCCTCAAATTTTTACCCCACATTGTGTTGAGTTGTATAGTGTTTCTGATCTGCTTTACTGTTCTTGAGGTGAAATGTGTTACAAATGCCTGTGAATTATACAAAATTACATAACGTAAAACAGGGTAAAGTTGGCAATCCGGGGTAAAGTTGGCAAGCTATTTTTACCCAATTAATGGCACAAATGCCAACTGTTGTCACTGACACAGGCATCTGTGGCAAACTTGCCATTCGTGTCAGTGAGGATGCCATTAATCGGGTCAAAATAGCTTGCAAACTTTACCCTGGATTACCAACTTTACCCCGTTTTATGGTAATTTTGCTGATATTTTAAAAATCTTTGACATTAAAAAAGATAGTTGTTTACTTTCTGTTTCAGATGAAGAATGGCATGTTCCTACTGAGGCCCTTAATACAAAAAACTACCTTTGGAAGAAGTTTGCGCCATAAAGCAAGATGGGAAAAATATAGACAATGCTTCTCAAGGTATGTAAGTTGAATAATAGCTCTTCCTTATCTTTTCCAATTGACAAATACTTATTGTTTTGTATTTTGATATTCGCTTGCGTTAAAATGAGCTTGTTTTGACCAATCTTCAGTCAAATCATGAGTGAACAGGGCATTAACTTAATTGAATTAAGTTATTTGATATATTTTTGGCATTATCCTCCTTGCGAAAACTCATGGATGTATTTACCTACTATTTCAGATCTCACGAGGATATGGTTAACCTTGCCCCACCTAGAGTACTAAAGGGAATTGTCTACTTCCTTGTTGCTATATTGAGGTGAGTGCAAACAGTATGAGATATTTTATTTGTACTACGCAGTGCATTTTTTAACATAGCAACTGGGAGACCAAATGGGTCTCCCAGTGGACATATTTGGTCTCCCAGTCATGGCCAAATTGGTGTCACTGGGAGACCAACTTTTCCCAGAAACTCTAATTAATAGCAAATTTGGTTTTCTTGATTTGAAGTTTTTGTCCTCATTAAAACAAGGCCTCCTGTTTGCGTCTTTATAGTAATTTTTCTGCGTAGATCACTAGGTCTGTGTCATCTTTGTTATCGAAAATGTTCATAAATTTGAAATTCGTCACAGTCCTTTTGGATGAGATAGGCCGAGATATATATATTAGCAGTCAACTCAACAGTTCAAACTCTTTTTTAGATGCCTATAGATATATCTAATGGATCTGTAATTGCTTTACACTGCCAAGATGTTGTGCATCGCGCATCACACATCGCGGTGGTACGGATAGTGGTTTAAGGTTGTTCCGTTGGTCTCGCAGTCAAAAATCGTTAAAAAATGCACTTATTTGTAGAGCATGTAGTGACTTACTAGCGAGAAGACAAGAATTCAGAATTCATATTCTGCCCGTGTGTAGGGAACTACAAAATAATGAAATTTTTGTAAATGTTAGTCAGTAATGAAACGTGGAGTTGTAACACCAAAAGTTCCATTGAAGGTTTTGCAGATGAAGCACTAGATTTGTATATAATGACTACCTTGACTGAGTATTTTTTTTGTGCATAAAAGTGATACTTGGATACCAATGCTTATTCACTTTCCACTTTCAGGATCCCATGATGCACACTGCACGATAGGATTCAAGAACAGTTGTTCACCTTTCATCCATCCGAATTGACCTAAAAGTGCATAAATATTGAAACGAGAAGGAAAACTTCAACCAACAATTATACCATCCCAATACTGTGCGTTAATAATGACAAAAAATATCCTCTTGGCTACTGAGAGGGTAGGGTTGGTCTCATGACAGCGTGCTGGGCTGCCAATCGCTGAGACCAGGGTTCGAATCCAGCTCTAGCCGGACTCATCGCTTTGTCCCCTAACTGTCCTAGTTAGCCTACCAAGTGCACTAATACAGGACGTAAAGCCCTTATCATCCATGCATCAATCCATCCTCAAGATTGGTTACTGAAGACTTTTGATACAAACTAATGATACTGACATTTCGATTGGCATTGCCACCCTGACTTGCCGATTTTGGGAATATAACCCTAGTCATTGACAATATAACATTTTCTACATGTAATGTGTCTTTATTTCAACTAATTCATACTTCTATTAATCTCTACTTTCCTGTGTTTTGATTACCAATGATTGCTGTGATGTTTTCATTTTGTGTGTTTGATTACCAATGATTGCTGTGATGTTTTTATTTCCAAGGGCAAACTGTGATAAACGAGTGTCAATATTGGTTTTTCGATAATTTTTAATCCAGTAATATCAATATTTACAATTATTATGAATGTGTGTGAATGTGTATATGTAAAAATAAACATTGAAATCGGATCCATGGAATCATTATTATTTTTATTTACTTTTAACTACATAATATTTTAAGAGAAACGTGAAAAAAATTATTTATTGATGATAATGCTGAAATATTGGTATTAAGAAATTTCTATGAAGTGACATCAAAAACCTGTAATTGGGTACCAATATGACCATTATCCATACCGCAAAATTCCTAAAAAGGTTTTATAAAATATCCACCAATGCATAATGGGAGAATCAATTTTGATATATTTAGCGATATGCTGGTTGTTGTAAGTGAAGGAAATGGTTTAATTTCCAATTAATGACAAATCCAAAAGATTTCAAATGTGAAGGAATAAAAAACCCATAGCGTTTTCTATTGTATGCATGTTAGTATTAATGGACTTCTATGATGGAATTACAGTATCTGCAATTTGAAATATTAATATCCACTACTGACTTCCTGCAAATTAAACAAAAAACCAATACTGATTTTTTCTTCTACAAATGCAAATGGTTTTTGAAAATATCAATTGTTAATGGTTTTTTAAATAATCAAAAGGTGTTCAAAATACGGGACAAGCTCAAATACCAATATTGGTATCTTATTAGAACTTTAGTTTTTAGAGTGTAATGTAACCCTCCAAGGAACAGTGTTAATATCATGTTTTGTAAAACGTAAATGCCACAAGAACATGACTTCCTATACTTAGGATTGTCACGCAGAGTATTTTGGGATGTTGGCACTTTTCAATATAAACAGTCTAATAATGATTATTAATTCTTAATTTGTATGAATTAATGTACAGTTGTAAACCGATAAAAACACAACACAGAAATGCATAGCTTGTCCTGCATCAAATATGGCCAAATCAGCAAGCATGAAGCTGCTTGTGAACGATGGTCTGCCTCATAACTTGCATGGGAGTTTTCCGATGCCTCCAACACACACCGCCCACTGCTGTAATTAACGAAAAACAGACCCCACCATCAGGCAAGTATAAACCACATCGAGAAAGGTCAAATGTTAAAGATATCGGGCTAAGACTTGGTAAGATCATGGCGAACACACAAAAACCCCTGCAGGGAAGCACGAATGGCCTTGTCAAATATTAAAGACAAGAGTGTCGTCACATGTTTCCGTGAGCCTTAATGCAGCAATTAACATCAAACAAGCTTTAAAATCAATAATAAAAGCATTTAGAGGGACACAGAAGTCTTGGAAGCTATGCTAAGGTCAGGTATCAAAGGACAACAGCATAAAACCATGAGCATTAAGAGTAGCTGAGGGTAGCTCAAAACAAATCTACATGAGCCTGAATGCAGAAAAAACATCATACCAGCCATAAAATCAATAATACAAGCACTTACAGGCACACCAATATCTTGGAAGCTACACTTAGGTCAAGTATTAAAGAACAAGAGCCTAAAACTATGCTAAGAGTTAGGAGGGGGTCATTCAAAATTAATCTGCAGAGTTTTCCCCAGGAGCTAAGAAAGTGCGGTGGAGCAGTGCGACATAAAGCGTTACACTCCGCTGCCTGAGACGCTAATGGTCATTTGAGCTCGAGGGAGGCGTAAACTAGATTTCTGCCACCTGGGTGAGCTCATGGTCTCGCCGTCTCTGGCCTTCTTGAGCCGTCTCTCACAGACTTGCGGTCTCTCTTGGTCTCTCTTGGCCTCTCACAATTTTTCGGTCTCTCACATTTTTTCAGCCTCCAGCAATCATGTGGTCTCCAATGGTCCTAGGGTCTCATAGTTTCCATTCCTTTTCTGTGACACATGATTCCTGATGCATAGAGCCATTCCCAGGGAAAACTATATGGAAAGCTATGTCTGAGCAAATCATATATAAAATTAGAGATACAGTACCACATATAGGCTATATGCATAGTAGCTGAGGAAATGAGTGTACATGGAAGAGGGAGGTAGAAAACTATGTTAGCTTTTGCCAGAAGCAAGCAAGCTATGTTTTGTACACCTTATTAGTTTCTATCATGACTGATTCAAGATTGTTTTAAATATTCTATTTGAACAACATTGGTCAACCATAAACAAAGCATGAACATATATTAGATAAGTAACTGAATTATAAACTTAATATAATAATTATTCATAGTAGGATTTTATATATAGCACTCATACCAATTATTATAGTGATAACCTCTGGATATGGCCGGAGCGGGGTTAGAACCCACATCCACTGTGCACAAGGCAGACGTGCTAACCACTATGCTACGGAGCGACATAACATATACGCAATATTTTCCTCAAAATCCAAGAATAAACAAGTCTTGATAAAAAAGGCAAGCAAACGGTCCGAGCTAAATGCATCAACAACTCTTACAATATAAGAGACTCACAGACAGGGTGGGGGAGCAAGAGAGAGAGAGATTATCTGACTGAACTCGAGACATTTTCACAAGTGTCAAAGTGGATGTTTCGCTTGTGAAGGGTTTGCGAACAACGGGTTGTTGAGCAGCGATCCCTCAAAGAAGGATTTGCCAAGTGGCAGTTGTTGGGCACTCGGTCACAAAAACACAGCTGTGTCTGTTTCTTGAGGGTCTGACAAGGGGTGCCTCAGGGTGGCCCAAGTGGCCCGCCCCAGAAACAGCAACACACGGCTTAAGGTCACCAAATCTGCTTGCCAGTTTCGCAAGACACCGAGGCTTCAAGGTCTAACACAGGAAGTGGAAAAAGCTTTTTCTCACTAAAAGAAGCACAGCTTGTCACAAGACAAAGGCTTACACAGTGTTATACACTCAGGGTTCACAGATTTCCTGGTCAGTCTGATACACTCTCAGAAGGGTTTTGTGAGCAAAAAAGGGAAAAGGGGAAAGAAAGCTAAAGACAGAAGACAATCTGATTTAGAACACAAACACAGCCTCTCTTTACTATTTGCAAAAACACTCTGTTACCTTAAAAGGTCAAATCATACAGAACAATAATCTAACAGAATTTTATTTTGTCAGAGTGTGAGGTAATAAGTGTTTTCCACTATTTTGAATGAAGTTGCATGGTATACGTGTACTATCATACTTGTACGTGTATAAGGAAAGGCAAAATGTACAGTGGTCTCCCATGAAACTTATCTCTTCGCGCAATCCTACAGGAGTGCGGGACACAAAGAACAACCATTACTCCTTCTATTGCAATTTCATCTTAATAGAAAAGGCAAACAAATGAAATATAAATGTGCAAAAAGAACAGAACTAATTTGCTTTTATCACATTTTCCAAGTCTAGCTAAAATGTATTGCGAAGTCGACAAATCTGACACAGCTTCTCTTGTTATAGTACTATTCATACATATATACAGCGGCTTTTTACAGCAAGATGCAGCAAGAACTAATGCAATCTCTCCTGGCATTGTGTGCTAATCTGCTCAAGGTGTACCATTGTGTAAAGTTGTAAACTGTCACCCGAGACTTTACTATTTGCTACACAATGTACGGACGTCAGCGTCTGAGTGGCTGGGCTGAGAAAGAGGCTGAAGAGAATCTGAAAAAGAGGCTGAATTGAATCTGAGAACGAGGCTGGTGCACTCAGTGTCAGAGGCTTTTCTTAACCTCTAACAACATCTCTCAGGAAGGCTATTTCCTCCCGAGGTTTCTGGTGTCACCAAAATGGCACATAGCGCACGACATGACCAGGTGTTTTCGACATCTGTCATTGCGTAAGGCTGCACAAGACAACATCTGATGTGCATATGACAACATCGGGGAGCAACAAGATCAGCCTAAAATGAGCATCAAAGACAGAACTAAAGACAAGATTAGCCCTTTGTGTGCTCAGTGCTTGAGTAACTGAACAGTTCTTCTTTGACTGTTTGATATTTCTTTAAACCCAAGCTAATGCACTGCATCACATTCTGTTGCAATTGTTTTTCTGCTTCAGTTACATGCAACTATGCAATAATTAGTATATGCAATAATTAGTTTGCTACGACCTTCAAAGTTGTTTTCATCATTCTTCAGTCTCACTGATTTAAAGATGCAGAATTCATTGATATTTCATGACTCATATGAATCATAAATATGAATGAAGACATCATGTCTTTTATGCTCTTCAGCTATCTGAATTGACATACGTTTGTTATGTTTTACACCACTAATTCTCGTCAAATTTTGTCTACTTCGATATTTTTTTTCTTCTTGTAACAGTTTTAACAATGTTCAAAGGCAGTATAGAGTTATTGTCAATACCTGTCATATTGCCTGCCATAATGACTTTTGTGTGCTCAGGAGAATACATGTACCATACCATTATTCCTCCAAAAAAGTAATCTCATGTTTGTAAAAATGAAGCATGGGCGCTGAACTTCACAGCCTAGCGATCTAATCTAAAGGCCATCGAAGCATTTTAACACTTTCACATAAAATATTGCGCTAGAAACTTTAGCATAAGAAAGTGTTTTAACATAAAAGCATGCACCGAGAAAACCGGATGAAAAGGACATTGATTATTTCTGTGCCGACTGAAGCAGAAAGACTTTAGCATTAAGTTTATACACATGAGGATGTTTATAACTTCCTTTGGGGTGATCTAAAAGCCTCTCAGGTGCAGTGTTACCTGCTGCAGCTACATGTATGGTTAATGGGTGACTGTTCCTTTAGATTCATGTTTTATGTTTAGGCACATCTCAAGAAATTCTTCACAATACAGAACCCTTACACAATAATTTTGCTTTTATTGCAAGTGAAATTCCAGAAACTATCACAAGATGTACAGCAAAAACAGATACAGATCATTACCCTCATTTTTTGCAGCATTACTTAAAACTGTACAATCATAAAAGTTCATCATTGTCTGGAAAAACAATATTCCTGAACAATAACATAGCAATGACCATTCTGTAATATCATAATAATCATTACTTACTTTTCTTTGATTTTCTTTTATTTTCCCTGATTATTCAAGACAGTGGCACACTCATACAGTCAATAAATTTTGCTATTGATGAACCCTGCATATATTAACCATAAAACTACATATTATGTCTAGACACAGCTCTGTCTTACAGTTATCACTGCTAGAATCTTTATGTTGTGCTCATGTCTCACATAATTGTTATATATAAGCCTTGTGACATTTATATGCAGAACCTTTGGTTGTTTTCCGCATTCCTCCATGGTTGTTTCTCTGTTTGACTCATTGCTGCTAGTATAAGAACAGACCTGCTCACATCCTGACACAAGGCAGACCATTATAATTCAGCGTCTTGACTTTTCTTCCATAATGAAGCTGATATGCCCAAGTCATTCGGACATGATTGTTTCGCTATCTTGCTTGAGGCTGCTAGACATCGAGCAATCTTGCTTATCATTCTATAATTCAACCTCGTGACTTCTGTTCCATAATGAACCTGATACACACGCCAGACTCATATATGACTGTTTCTTTGTCTTGCACCCACTCAAGGCTGCTTGACTTCCAGCAATATTGCCCACCTCCGACATAAGCCAGACATACAAAATTTTGTAATTCATACTCACAGCATGCTGAACCCTTTAAATAAGAGTTCAGTTCTAATTGTGGCTCTGTCTTGTGTTCAAGTTGCTGGAATCAAATCAGATATGCTCCTTTTTGGCAGCAGGTACACTTCTTAAGCGTTGTATTTCATATTTCAGCTTCATCATGATGATTCATGATTTCAGGCTGAACCTTTGTTTCCTCCAACAGCAGTTTCTCTGTATCAGAACAACGGGCTCAGATTTTTACATATGGCAGATTCCTGACCATTATAATTCAACATCTTGACTTTTCTTCCGTAATACAGCTGATATGCTGAAGTCATTTGGACATGATTGCTCCGCTATCTTGCTTTAGGCTGCTAGACTTCGAGCAATTGTGCTTATCATTCTATAATTCAACCTCGTGACTTTTGTTCCATAATGAACCTGATACGCATGCCAGATTCATATGTGACTGTTTCTTTGTCTTTGACCTGCTCAAGGCTGCTAGACTTCCAGCAATATTGCCCACCTCCGACATAAGCCAGACATACAAGTCATTCTGTGATTCTTACTCGCCTTTTGCTACACCCTTCATTCCTGGCCTTTGCTATCTAAGGTAGTTTCTCTATCCTATACTTAACATGCTTAAACTTGCTCAACTTTGAGCCATGTTGCTCGTTGTCTGACACAATTGACTGTTTTCTGCCTCAGTATACTGCTCAAGGCATCTAGACTTCCAGCAATATTGCCAACCTCCGACATAAGCCAGACATACAAGACATTCTGTAATTCGTACTCACAGCATGGTGAACCATTCTTCGCTTCATTTGTCTTTGGTAGTTGCTCTATCCTACGTACTTTACAAGCTTAAACTTGCAATGTTTACCATACCATGACAGAAAACAGGTTCCTTATTACCCTTCTATAATTCAGCCTCACGACTATGGTTTTTTGCCATGGTTCTAATGAAAAGTCAATTAGGAATGATGTAGCGCTCAGAAGGGGAGGGTCGCTCACACTTCATCCACCAGTCGCGCTTGTATACAGACCAGTAAGCATGTCTTGCCGAAGGCATAGATCAACACACCATATGGATTAGCCTATAATGTTGAGCTCTGCTGGCTATAGTGTGCTTTTTCACTGCCAAACAGAGTGTCTCTTACTATTGTGGCAAAACAATTGATAAAAATCACAATTCCAGTTACCACAGTGGCTAAAATTTACACTGTAATTTATTGAATTATGTCAATTATGTGTTATCTTCCAAGTACAACATCCTAAAGATCCAGAATTATTTCATCATATTATGAAGCATGGCGTATGATTGACAAAATATTTTTAATTAGCACGGAGAGTTCGGTAGTAACTTAGCTTACAAGTAAAATTACGTCAAATTTATGTCAAATTGACTTCAAATTGACATCAGATTAACTCTCAAATTTCTCCTTCTGCTGCTATTCCAACTGTTTTCATCATTCTGTTGGTGATTCAATCGTAACAAAATCTTAAATCTTTTTCACAATATATACATTCTCCTTCATTCATAAAAATGTTCATAACGATACATTTACAACAACAATGCAGTAAGTACACTACATAAGAGAGTTATTAAGGATAATGATTGATTATCCTGTTACAAATTGTGTAATCAATCTTAAGCAGGATATGAAGCCATTAGCAACTCATTATCAATCAGTAATAATAGATGATTATGCCATACATATAATACATGGGTACATTACAGGAAATAGAAACTGATCTACATGCTTCCTGGTGACCCGCATCTGTTACGAATAAGATTTTTCATAACGTGTGATACTAATTATTTATTATGTATGTTATATCATAAGTCCTGATTTGCAAGCTATGCTTTGGAGCTGCATGCCCTGCTACAATACTTTTTTCACAAGAATTGGGCAGCTTACCTCCGTCATCCTGTTGTTTCGCAATCTGACATTGTCCCGGTTGTAAATATATGAAGATTGACACAGTAACCAGAAATGCACCGCAGAGCTTCCTTAAAACAATATTGCGACATCTTTAATCTTGATATAGACTCTACAGTCCCTTTATGTTATGGATTCGCTCAATGCAAAGCGATTGGCAAATCAGTTGATACTTCTTTATCATTCCAATTTAATTTTGAAGATCATACCTCAGTTCTGTGACCAATATGCAACCACATTATGCAATATCAAATTGTACGAGTGCCTTATAATATGATATCACATGATCGATGCTAACATTTTATTCCTCCCAAGGATGTAGAAGTTGCATGTTTTGGTCATAACCTTAGTATCAGAACTGCACACAGCTGGTTTCACTATTCCATCTATTGTGACATGAAGATAAAAATAAATGTTCTTCACCATAAAAATGTCCCAAGGACAACACGCGAATGCAATGTTGTGCCACTCTAGAATTTTCTATCGGTAGAGAGGCAGATGATAGTCTTAAATTCTGAATCATGGTTGGGCAATAAAACGAAGATATCATATGCTGAGGTACATTAAGAATTGTTTTGTGCAATTGCATGATGGAGCCTGACTACAACATTTTATTTCTGTGGTATGGTATATATTCAGAATGATTTACACCAAGACATCAAACGCTATGGTAGTTGGATTATCGGAGAATTGTATTAAAATAATAACTGAAGGCGAAACATCACACAGTTGAAACATAAAAAAGATCAGCTAATTGCCTGGTAAATTTACCTACTCATGACCTTAGCCTATCACCCATTGCTACCATCTTCTGTAGTGAATAAAGGGAATCTCATCATTTTAAAGAATATATCACCTTACTTTAAATGTAATCTAACAATTTCTATAGAAAATATAACAAAACAGCACCTGCTAGACAATAATATCATTGTAGCTATTGTGGTTTGTGCAGCCTGCACTCTAAAAAATGTCGGGACAAAATTGGTTTTTTAGATTCAAATGGTTTTTTGAAAAACCAAATTTCAATGCAAAACCAACATGGATTTTTAAAAAAATTGCATTGAAATTTGGTTTTTCAAAAAACAATTTTGAATCTAAAAAACCAATTTTGTCTGAAATTTTTTAGAGTGTGGTGACCTTTAGAAGAGGAAATAGGACAATTTATCAATGACCTCTGCCTGCTATTTAGACCTCCTTGTTGCAATCTCATTAATTTGGTTTGCATTGTTCCTTCTATACCTTGCTTGTTGAGTGACAACAATTCAATGTTACAAATGCTGTGTGGCACAACCAGTCAATCAATCCGATATCTTTTTTTTTTAAAGATTTAATTGTAAGTAAGGGGAAACCATTTAGTATCCAGGACGACTTAGAGTTTTTATTAAATAACTAAATTCTTGCTCAGTTTTGGTGAAATAAATTCGGTTTGGGCAGTCTTGAAATAAATAATTTCTGCCGGGTGTGGTACTTAATAAGGCGTTGCTAGATTTAGGAATGAGTATTCAGCAAGTTTGCGTGCTTGAAATAAATTATTGTAAATAAATTAAATCCTGTCGAAGACAACTCCAAGCCCCCCTTGAAATTAAAAGGTCATCCATAACTTTATATTAATTAGTTTTCCTTTCTATCCAGACATACTGTTACAATGTATCACTATACACAGAGGAAATGGGGCTCAAAGCTGCAGGTGTGAAATCTTCCTTCACATTTCAGACTGAACCGCAACACGATACTATTCCAAATAGCTCCCAATATCCTATAGGACCTAATGTGGCATGCACATTTGAGCCATATTGGTTGTCAGCATGTCAGTGAATTCTACACAACTTTCATGCACCTTTCCAAACTTTTTGGCACATCCAAAGCACTCTATAGCACTCTGCGACATGGACAGTCGTATTTTTCACTTTCAAGTAATGCCTACACTACAGGCAGTCATGCCAAACTTGCATTAAGGGCAGCTCAACCTCTACCTGTAAACAACACTGTAAAAAGTATATAATATATACTATATATCCTCCTTCTCTCTTACTACTTAAGGCATTATTTTGCAGAGGGACTAGCATAAAGGAAAGATGTAAAAGTTAATGGAAGGGAGACTAGACATCAGAACAAACAAAGCTAATACAGAAAGAGTAAAGGACTAGATGCTTTCTGGATATTCTTGAATTTCTGAAATACTTAGGCCGGCGTTACATTGCTGCAATGAAGAAGCGGGAAAAGATATCTTCCCCACTACAAAGGACTGAAAGTGCACTTTCCATTTTAATCACTCATGAATGCAGCAAATTATGTTTTTAGAAATTGCTCAGATTAGAGGAATTTCTGTGTTAACTATCAATATGTGGTGTTGGAAGTATGACATTTAAAAAAGTGGTATGTGTAACTAATGTGCCCAAGCAAACATATATAATATTTTTAGAGTTAAGAAACAAAATCAGTCCATGTGTTATTGTTGATGAATTCTTAATATATACATAATATGAATTTAATGATGTTTTTTTTGATTGACGAAAGTCTAGTGCGTGTGGTATCACAAGATGCTACTTTGCCTTACAGAATTCTCTTAAGCGTACATGCATGCCACGTCTCATTTTAATCAGCAGCACTTTGAAAAATCTTGACCAATTTGGTGACAAACAAGCCACTGACATGTTCCACCAAGTGATTCCAATTAGGAGCTGAGAGTCTTCAATCAAAGTGGATCTTGCATTGATCATTATCTTAAATGGCCGCGCATGCTTCCAACTCATTTTTCATTCCCTCTGTGTCATTTTGCATTCCCTTGGCGGGTTTGCCAATTTCGAGGTCTTTTCTCGGAGACATTTTTATCAAACGAGAAATTCCCTGTCCGAAAAAGAAAATTGCTGAAGATGAAGTGGGTTCCTTCAGCAAGGTTTTTCCAAAATGGAATCCTCGTTGGCATCCGAATCTCCCAACACACGAAAGGTGTCTGAAAGTTGTGAACATCAGTGTTTATGTCAAGACATGCTTAAACAAATAGTCTATAAAGGATTAAAGGTTGTTTTTTTGTCAATCCTTCTCAAACATTGTGAAGTATTTTCAAGAAATCTTGAAGGTTATTGTCCACTTGGAGTGTTTTCACTTCTGATAGAAATGTTTTTATCAAATTTAGGAGGTCGCAAGGTATTCTTCATAATCCGATCAAATTGGAAAATTGTGTTTTTGTTGACTCAAGGCAGAAAAGGTGAGGAAATGCATTTTGCCTCTATGCAATAAGTGAAACCAATGTGAAATGTGTGATAAATGAGTATGTCAGATCACCCAGGAATGACATCCTTCAGTCTCTACAGCTAGTGATTCCATATGGTCTTACCACCCTCGACAGCAAGGAGTATGCAGAAAAAATGGAGTTAATCAAATGGTAAACAGGGCAACCATTTTGGTTGATGTCTTTCATTAAATCTTCCAAGTTGATTTTGTGAATAAGGAAAGTTGAGTTGTCTTGTGTAGTGCATAGTCACGTTGAGGTAAAGTTTGCAATCTCAAATATTTGTGGTTTTACATTAGCTTGGTAATTTTGTGGTGGTATGTGGTAGGGGTGTACCGATCAAGCATTTTGCCGAACCGAACCCGGACCCGAATCTGACCTTTAGGTCCGGCCGATCTCGAACCCGAATTCGAACCTTTAATCCAATTTAACTGACTGCTGGAAACCAGTCAAGCGCGTCAATGAGCAGAGCCACGTCGTAGCCCGCATATTGTTATGTAACAGAAAGCAGGGCTGACTTATAGCACCCCTGTTATGAATAGCTTCGATTTCTACATATATAGGCTGTGTGTAATTCATGACTGAATATTCTTTAACAAAAGAATTAAATCTGACTTTTCTTGTTTTAAAGGATGTTTAGGCCCTATGTGATACGGAAACTGTGGCAGATAATACTGCATGTAATAAGGAGACTACATGAATATGATCATGATAATAATTGAACACATGTGTATGCATGCATGTAATATTGCTGCATTGAATATATAGCAGGCTTCTTTTAGACTATTTTACAAACCTTTACTTGCAGACAAAATATTATATTGGTTAAATGTCACTTTTCTATAGGCCAACAATGCCCCATATAGCTAAAAGTTTAAATAATATGTATTATGTATAGGCTATGCCTACAGGGTTTATTTGATTTTTATCACGTTTCTAAAATGTCTCCTTGACTGAGTTAATACATGAAAAGTCAAGTCATGTTAACTTTATTATATATCCCGAAGGTAATCAGTTGTCATACATGCTCATAAAATTGATCATAAACACAACAAATTTATCGCAGAAATTTGCTTGTATGGTGCCTCATTGCTTGTGCCAACTTGTGGCACAAAAAAAGTAATAAATAGTAAAAATTGAAGAGCATGTAATGAGCTGTGTCGCCATAGGAACAGCGCCACCAGAAATATTAGTTTTCTGTATATATTGTTCTTTGGAATACCTATGTATAAATTTGCTACGAAATTAGTTATTAAAGTCAAAATAAAGTAGCTGTCACATCTTGACGTCATGAGGAACACCCAGATAACTTACAAGTGACTTGTTTCAACAACTTATTTGGGGCTATTTTACCGCCAGGACGTATATATATAACGAGTTGAAAATGATTTTGAAAAGAGTAGAAAACGAGTATCAAACGAGTTGAAAACGAGTATGAAACGAGTAGAAAACGAGTATGAAACGAGTGGAAAACTTATACAAAACTCCAGCGTGTATCAACGTGTTTATAACGTGTGAAAAACGTGTCTATAACTTATTCAACTTATAAGAAACGTTCACCAGCGTGTTAAACATGTTATAAACACACAATCTGAGTATCTTGATTTCTAAAACGGCTATGTCTGAAAGGGCCTTTTAAAAGAAATTGTCAGCCGCTCACATTGATGCTTATCGTCGCTGTTGGCTCAGTGCCAACTGCGCGGAAGGGGAAGAGGGTGGGGGGGGGGGTGTTATTTTAAGAAGAGTAGTTTGAAATTACTAAGATGGTTGTACATTCTGGAGTCATACTAAAATACTTTCCTTTCCATCAATAATATGTCTTTCTTAGCCATGATTTATGATAGATCCGTTTGAAAGGGCAGCACAGAATCTTTTCTGAAATAGGCCAGTTGTGAACATTCAAGGTTCTCCTTCGAAATTATGAATGCAATTCTGATGGCAATATAATTTATTATTTTCGTAGGACAATTGTTAATCTATATATTTCTCAACTTAGGTCTCTTTGGCGTTCTCTTTCTTGATAGTACATATATTTCTTTCTCTATTTTGGTAGTTCACTCATCAACGTTTATTATTTTAAATAGGATATATATCCTTGATATCTGCTTATCAATTCCACATAGTGGAGCAAACTGAAATTCTATAATTATATCTGGCAAGGCATAAGTAGACCAATTACATGTATTACACATAAATGGTTCTGGTTCATTGAACTGAAGATATCCTGGTTTTACAGTTACGCAACAGCAGATGCTAGCCCATGCAGTCACTCAAGCGTGACTCAATCCAATAATAGCCGTATGGGGGCGCTGCTAGTAGGTGGGTGTGCCTGGATTGGTGCTCGGCTTGATAAGCTACCGAATATCCGAACCGAGCAAAAGGCTACCGAAATAGGCCGAACCGAACACCGAGCACAAGTTCGGTACATCCCTAGTGTGTGGTGTATAAGATGGCCTTTAGTAAAATTAGCTTGCAAGCATTTCAATTTTTCCCAAACAATTTAAAGATAAATCTGCTTGTTACAATCAGCTCATCAATAGTGTACCTTCCTTCTGCCTTTCTGCAGTTGTATGAAAGGGTTTTTTTTCCCTTTTATTCATGTTTTTTGGCAATGCCACTTAATTTGTTGTCAACATTTTTCTCTTCTAAAAAAAAAAAGTCTGTATTTTCAAAGCATTTGGAGGAATTCTGACAAAGGCCAGCATCATTCCTGAGTACAATGCAAAGATTGTGGAAGGGCATTGCAGTTATTTTTTCATGCTACTTTAACTGCTGCAAGTAACCATAAAGAAATTGTATTTTTTGGCACAATCATTGTTCAGGACTTCCTTTGAAATAAAGTTGATCTTCTGCAAAAATTAAACTTACCTAGACAGAATGAAAAATTCAGTTGAAGCATGTTGTGGCCAATTGATATAATGATTTTATATAAAATGCAAGAACCGCTTTGTTTGAAGATTTCCAGCTCTTGATTAGAATTAGTAGAAAATGTCAGCGGCATCTCAGTTTTTTCTCCCAATTGGTCAACATTATGTTATGTCAAGAAATCAATAATATTACATGATCCTATTATACATTCCACTTGTGTTTCTGTTTTATTTGCTTGTACTCACTCTAGATCTATATTACCTTATATTTGTTTTAAACATAACATTATTCATTATTCACTTTGCCAACGAGCTGCGCAACTGAATAAACAGTTCAGTTTGTTTATATGAAAGTTATTGTATTTTGCAGTTAGGATGTTTTAAAGCTTTATACTTATGACATTATCACATCTCAAAAACTTCTTGTGTAGTCTCAAAAAATGACTCAACTAAACTTCAGGAGATTTGTACTTCTTTTGGAGAGTGGAGTCATATACACATCATAAGTTGAAGCAATATGTGCCTTTCTAAGAAACGAATGACTGCAAAACTCTATTCAGCATGGTGTCTTTACCATCTGAACATTTGCCTTTTACCTTCAGCATCTTTGAGCACAGATAACATTTCGTCTTTTCTTGATTTCAGCCTCCTCTACTGGAAGTAGAATGCAGATCTCAACTTTTCAGTATTTCACAGAATTTTCTTGAGCTTCTCTCCCACTCAGGTTTAAGCTTTGTTTTACTGTGATGTCTTGTCTGCCTTCCATTAACTTTTACATCTTTTCTTTATAGAAGTCCCTCTGCAATGTGCTCTCTCAATGAGAATGGCAGAATCGAAAGGGGGATACATTTTACGAAGTTGTTTACTGCAGAAGCTGGAGCTACCTTTAATGCAAGTTTGGCATGACTTTTCTGGGCATTACTTGAAAGTATACGTAATGCAGAGAGATATAGAGTGGCAAAATAAAAACTTGTGTTTCGGTCAGACACGTAATTTAGGAGACGGTCACTTTTTTCTCCATTCTGTCTGCATGTGCACGATATGTAATAGTGTCTGGAAGTGTCAATAATCAACTAGATATGGGTTGAATTACACTTTACTTTGTTTCATAATAGAAAAGCGCATTACGATCAGGAAGATATTCCATCTATGCTTTCAAATTTGTCTTAACCAGGTATTTGCTGAAAACTGTCTCCTCTGATGGTATGCAGCTTTAACCTGAGACCTGTTTTGAATATTATATCAGCACCCTCTTGGCAAAATGTACACAGTGTGTGTTCCAAGAAATTAATTTTGCTTTCTGGAGATTTCTCTGTAAGAAATTGAATCACGGAACAAAAGGACAAATTTTGTATTTTGTCACGAAATCATATTAGTTTCTGTGGACAGATACCCTGTGCTGTTGTTGTGTTCACTTTGCTGAATATGAATCTTCAATTTTTGTCTTCACTGATAAACTCGAAGCTGTGCAATTCCGTCAAGTCTGATTTGCAGATTTGACACTTTAGCAGCTTGTAGCCCTACCATTACACCTTAGCTATTTCATTATTATCCTGGTACCAGGCCAGGTAATAGAGGTATCAGACAAACCATCAACCAAAGCTCCAAGTGCAACAGGAGCTGAGCTACAAAGCAAAATGTCACCGTGTCAGACGTACTCACACGATGTACCTTCGACACGATGACTTTTTGAAGTAGCCCAGCTCCTGTTGCACTTGGAGCTTTGGTTGATGGCTTGTCTGATACCCCTATTACCTGGCCTCATCCCTGTTTAACAATGAAATTGCTGAGGTGTAATGGTAGGGCTACAAAAGCTGCTAAAGTGTCAAATCTGTGAATCAGATTCAGATTCAGATTCAGATTCGTTTATTTTTCCCATATATATATATAATTTACAATATTAATCAATTATTTGCTTTTAATTATTGTAGTAAAGTGGGAAGGGAGACCTCTCAAAGACTTGTTTGTCGCTGCAGAGGGGCCACCCTTTTATTTATATAAAGGCATATATATATATATGGAAAAAAATTATTGTTGAATATACTATTATTTCAGATTCAGTGTATGCTGTATATATAATAGGAGAAGGTCACAATGCGATTTTTTTTAAATTCATTGGAATTTGAAATTTAGCAGATTTCATCAGAAGACAAAAGAGCAGGACACTTTAAGGAATTGGCCGGCTGTATGTTTTAAAGAAGTGGAAACTCGTTTTGTGGAAATCTATTGGCACCACCAAAAGAAATTCCACCATGTTCTTACCTGGAAGTGTTATTTTCAATTTTCACCTATTTTACAATTTCGATTTTTCACAAATTTTGCAATTCTGTGGGTATTTTTTCAACATCATTTTAAAGATTGTCCGTGTTCGCACTGACAATGCACCTGTTGAGAATATTTACGGATAACAAAAGAATGGTTGTTATCTTTGAAACCTTTTGATTTTTTTTTCATTAATGACCTGACAAACCTCTGAATAAACACGGGCCATTCTGTCATTTGCACATGGTGTTGTTTTTGGTTCATTTCAAACATTTTTCAACCTTCAATGAAGTTTATTGTGCTTTGCATCCATGGTAATGCATTTCTAGGGCCTTTTAGGGCTGCCTTTTTGCTAAGCACTTCAGCTTTTCCAATGCCACTTGATTGTTGTCGACATTTTTTCGACAACATTTTTAAACTTTTTTGGTCTTTTCAAAGAATGCAAAGGCATTTGAGACACAGACCTGCATTATTCCTCGAATTTCAAATGAAAATGGTTCCTAAAATGATGATTACAATGCAAATATCCAGGAAGAGCATTGTGGTTATTTCCTCGTGCTTCTTGAACTGCTGTCATCAGAATTATATTAACTTCTTTTTATTTACTGAGCATCCTTGAACGGTAACTGATGTTTCAGTTGTGTGTCTTCACAAAATAAGTCCGAAGTATAACAGAAAAACTATGAAGGGAGCACACCTTTTGAAAACTTTCTGAGAACGAGAGATGGATTGAACACAATGTACAATAATTAAACAATGCAGGAAGCACTTTGATCAAAGACCCCTAGCTCTTACCTGGGATCACTCTATTGGACATTAAATTTTCATTTGCATACCTCCAAAGATTTCATCAGTGATTCTGTCTGTTTATCTTATTGCTCTCCAATAATTGAATGCCATTATTCATGATATTATCTCTCATAATATATTTACCAACATTATGTTATGTCTAGAAATCAATAATATTACATGATCCTATTATACATTCCACTTGTGTTTCTGTTTTATTTGCTTGTACTCACTACAGATCTATATTACCTTATATTTGTTTTAAACATATTCATTATTCACTTTGCCAACGAGCTGCACAGCTAAATAAACAGTTCAGTTTGTTTATATGAAAGTTATAGTATTTTGCAATTTGGATGTTTTAAAGCCTTATACTTATGACATTATCACATCTCAAAAACTTCTTGTGTAGTCTCAAAAAATGACTCAACTAAACTTCAGGAGATTTGTACTTCTTTTGGAGAGTGGAGTCATATACACATCATAAGTTGAAGCAATATGTGCCTTTCTAAGAAACGAATGACTGCAAAACTCTATTCAGCATGGTGTCTTTACCATCTGAACATTTGCCTTTTACCTCCAGCATCTTTGAGCACAGATAACATTTCGTCCTTTCTTTATTTCAGCCTCCTCTACTAGAAGTAGAATGCAGATCTCAACTTTTCAGTATTTCACAGAATTTTCTTCAGCTTCTCTCCCACTCAGGTTTAAGCTTTGTTTTACTGTGATGTCTTGTCTGCCTTCCATTAACTTTTAGATCTTTTCTCTAGAGAAGTCCCTCTGCAATGAGCTCTCTCAATGAGAATTACAGAATCCAAAGGGGGATATATTTTACGAAGTTGTTTACCACAGGAGCTGTAGCTACCTTAAATGCAAGTTTGGCATGTTTTTCTGGCATTACTTGAAAGTAGGCCTATACATAATGCGGAGAATTATAGAGTAACATATCAACTGCAAAACATCTTGTAAAGTTTATGCCACATTACTTGTACAATATTAGGTCCTATATGTAAAATTAGTCAATTACGAATATGGGCTGAATTATATTTTACTGAATTACAAAGAAGAAAAACCTATTGAGAAAAACTACAACACAATCACACCTGAACAAATAAAGTAATTCCTATGTGCCTTATTTTGCCCCTATTGCAAATATTAAAATCAAGAAGATATAACTGAAGCAGGAGTCGCTAACAGTGCTGTGGTATATATGGCCGTACAATTGCATGCTTACAACTGCAATTTGCTGCGAAGTATTATACTTGTGTTGGTGAACATCTAAGCAAGTACCCATGTGTTTTATACTTTAAATATGTAATACTAACACCTGAGCTTGTAATTGAGCCCATGGCTCATAAGCAAAGAAATAAATATGTTTTTCCAACTATAGATACTACTTTTGAATTTGCCTTGGCAGGTACGCTCTGGAATCTATTCTCCTCCAAAGCTATGAGGCTTTAACCTTTAAAACCTGCGTTTATATGATTTCAGCACCCTACAGCTAAACGTCCAGTTCCATTCATAAATTTATACAAAATTCATTTACTATTGAGTCAGAAATTATGGTCACTTGAGTAGGTATCTGCCACACGTCATGTACAAGCAAAACAGCAAGAAGGAATGTGTGGAAAAATCAACTACAACGAGAATTCCTGAAATATCCCAATTCTGCAATGTCATGGGTATTGTCTCAACATCTTTTTAAAAATTGTCCACATTTGTACTGATGATGCACCTGTTCAAAACATTTAGAGAGAACAAAATAAAAAGGTCTTTATCTTTGAAATCTTTTGATTTTTTTCCATTAATGACCAAACAAACCTGTGAATAAACACCGGCCATTCTGTCATTTGCACATGGTTTTTGTTTTGATTTCAAACATTTTCTATTCTTTTCAACCTTCAATGAAGTGTGCTGTGCTTCACATCAAAATGGATGCATTTTCAGGACCTTTTAAGGCTGCCTTTTTGCAGTGCACTTCAGTTTTTTTCCAATGCCACTTGATTGTTGTCAACATTTTTTTTGCATAATTTTAAACTTTTTTTTGTTTTTTCAAAGAATGCAAAGGCATTTGAGACACAGACCTACATTGTTCCCTGAATATCAAATGAAAATTGTTCCTAAAATGATGAATACAATGCAAATATCCAGGAAGAGCATTGCGGTTATTTTCTCATGCTTCTGGAACAGCTGTTCTCTGAAATCATATTAACTACTTTTTTTTACTGAGCATCCTTGAACCGCAATGGATATTTCAGTTGTATGTCTCCGAAAAATAAGTTTTGAAGTATAACAGGAAAACTATAAAGACCAAACCTTTGGATACTTTTCTGACAATGAGAGACATTTAGAAAAAAGGTAAGGTAAGGTAAGGTAAAACTTTATTTAACGTCGGTGATAACAGTAAAAACACTAATCACAAGCTATAAGCTTTTTACAGACAAGTTACAATAACAGAACTTGATGAAATTCTATACAGATGGAAAAATGAATAACATATATTTACAGTTGTATTCTTACAATATCATACATGTATCAATGCAATGGTGTTCATATCATTACATCTAATTTCTACAGAGAATTTCTTAGACGCAATAAACATGTTCCACATTCACATTGATTAAAGTACTTGTTTCTCCGCAAGTCTGACTTGAATGATCCTATAAATGAGTTGGCAGAATATTCCATAAAGAGGAACCTTGATAACTTATTGATCTTTTTCCATATTGAACTGTGTTGAAAGTAGGTTGTACTAACTTGTCATTGTCCTACATGTTGTATGGAGAGATTTGTTTCTCAAAGAAGGAGCTTTCTAAAGGTGGCGCTAGGCACAATGTGCATGGACAATAATTAAACAATGCAGGAAGCACTTTAATCAAAGACCCCTGGCTCCTAATTTGGATCACTCTATTGAATAATAAAAGTTTCATATGTATACCTTTCGAAGTTTTCATCAGTGATTCAGTCTATTTATCATTATATATGGTAGTGTTGACCTGCAGCATAAAGTCCCGGACCACTCTCTACTGACTTGGTCAATTAGTATTAATCGTGGTTGTGAAAATGTGAGTCAAGACGAGGCAGTGTTGACAGAAGAAAAGACGGTTTACGACAGAGTTATTCCGTCAGATTTCATGTGTAATGCTGAAGCGGTTTTAAAAATTACGCAAGCCATGCAAGATTTAGATCGCAGACAACATAGTCAGAACACAATTGACGAGGTCTATCAGATAATGTGTGATGCTGTACGTGGTGAAATGGATAGATGCTTGGCACACAGAACAGTTGTTATGAAATCAGTGTCAAAGGCGAAAAAAAGGCGCTTAAAGAAACCCTGGTGGCACGACGATCTGACACAGTTGTGGAATGGTTTGTGTGAAAAAGAGAAGAATTGGCGGAAGGCAACAGGTGCTAGAAAACCACAAGCGAAACAAAGCATGAAGGAGGCGCAGAAGGCGTTTGACCGGGCAGTGCAGGCAGCCAAGCGCCAACACTGGAAGAAGACACAGGATGAGCTTTTGCACCTGCATAATCAAAACAGCAAAGAATTCTGGAAGACTATCGGGAAAGTTGGCATGGGTACTGAGCGGTCCACAATACCATGGGAAGTCCAAGTTGACGGGACTGTCGATGTCCGCCCTCAAGTGGTGCTGGATACATGGAGAGATGCCTTTCAGAAGCTGTTAAATCAGGGGGTGAATGAAGCAGATCCAGTGCCAGGTACTCTAAGTGACGCACCCATGCACAGAGATCCCGCACAAGTGGACCCATGTAACATGGAAGACGAGATAACATTGGCTGAAATTCAGAAACAGTTATGTAGCATGAAGTGTGGCAAAGCAACTGGAGTGGATGATCTGCCCGTTGAAGTGCTTGTTAATGGACCCTTGCTCCAGTACATGGTAGTGCTATTTAATGTTTGTTTTGACAGTCAGGTCATACCTACGATGTGGTCGAGAGGGATCATAAATCCTATCCCCAAAGATAGCACTAAAGACCCCCGAGAGCCATTAAACTCTCGTGGCATAACACTTGCGTGTACAATGTACAAAATCTATTGTGGTGTTCTGAATAGAAGAATTTCGAATTGGGCTGAGGCGAACCAGATCATTGAAGATGAACAGAACGGGTTTCGGCAAGGCAGAAGCACGATGGATCAGCTCTCTACACTGACATCGATAGTTGAAGCAAGAAAGGCCAAAAGACTTAGCACATACGTTGCATTTATTGACTTTTCAAAGGCATATGACTGTGTTAACCGAGCTTTATTATGGAGTAAATTGGAGAAACTGTGTATGCCACCTAAACTGTTGAATATCCTTAAATGTATAATCATATAATCAAGTAGAGTGCTGTGTCAAAGTAAATGGTTTTAAATCTGATTGGTTTCCAGTGAAACTCGGCTTGAAACAAGGTTGTCTGATGTCACCAATCCTATTTAATTTATATGTAAATGATTTGGCAATAGAGTTAAAGAATATTGGTACTGGTGTTAAGTGTGGTAATGAGTATGTTTCAGTGTTACTATATGCCGATGATATTTGCTTACTTGCAGAAAATGAGCGTGACTTACAGCAGATGTTAGATGTGTTGTATACATGGTGTAGAAAGTGGATGATGAATGTCAATACAAAAAAGTCTAATATTGTACACTTTAGAAATGGTGCTAAGCCTAAAACTGATTGTGTTTTTAAGTTTGGTTCGGATAGCCTAGTGATGGTCCCAAGTTATAAGTACTTAGGACTTATTCTTACGGAACATTTAGATTATGATGTGACTGCTAAGATGGTAGCTCAATCAGCTGGTAGAGCATTGGGTTTACTGATTGCGAAGTTTAAAGCCTGTGGTGGAATGCCGTATGATGTATATACTCGTTTGTATGATGTGTTAGTTCAGTCTGTTATTAACTATGGTGCCGCAATATGGGGTACCAAAAGTTACTCTTGTATTAATGCTGTGCAGATGAGAGCATCAAGATTTTTTCTTGGTGTTGGTAAATATACACCTAATGTAGCAGTACAGGGCGAGATGGGCTGGGATTTTCCCCAGCAGCGTATTGGAGTATGTGTTGCACGCCTGTGGTGCAGAGAGATTAACCTTGACAACAGTAGGCTTAATAAACGTGTATTTGTGTGGGCAAAAAATTTGCCAAGTCTTTGTACATGGTATAAGCGAGCCAGAGGTATTTTCAGCAGTATTGATGAAGGTTTTTGTTATGATGAATATGTAGAAAATGTCAGAGGTGTAGTCACCAATGTCAATTTAAAGTTAAAAACATTGTACACAGAGGAATGGAAAACCAATCTGAATAGAATAGAAAGTGCACACAGTACTGGGCGTAATAAACTGCGCACATATCGATTGTTTAAGTCTGAGTATGGAGTAGAGCATTATGTCAAGCAGAATTTCTCTAGGAAGCATAGGAGTGCGTATGCAAAGTTCAGATGTGGGGTTGCCCCAATTAGAATAGAAACAGGCAGGTATATTGGTTTAGAAGAAAGTCAGAGAAAATTTTATTTTTGTGAAGACAGTATTGAAAATGAAATTCATGTTATCACTGAATGCAGATATTATAATGCTATAAGAGAAGAACTGTATAATCATGCCAGACAATCAATTGACGGGTTTGATAATTTAGGTAATTGTGATAAATTTGTGGTGCTCTTTTGTAATAATACTCTTAGTCATTATGTTGCCAAAGCCTGTGATATGATTTTAAATCAAAGATTACTGTTTTTATCTAAAGAATAATATGTTTTTATCTTGTTTCTAGTCTCTCATAATTCTGTTGAGAATGGGTCATCCCAATTGTTTTTAACCTTGTTTTTATTGTATCTGATGACGTGAGACTTTAATAAATAAACTATACTATACTAAACTATACTATGTTTCATATGTATATTAACCTAGAGAGCAAATTCTAAACAGGACTTTCCTAAAACCAGAAACAACATCACCTTTACCTGGACTGAACATTTGGCTTTCATTTGCAATGCCTTGAAGTAAGAGAAGATATCAATTCACGTTTTCTTGATTTGGGAACTAACAGTAGCTCTTAACATTTTTGGGAGTCTAGAGAAGCCTGAAAAGTGTCTACAGCATAGAAATACATAGAACGGACATGAGGCTGTATGATGCCACCTCAAGATGAGGTCACCAAATCCGCCATATTGGAACTGCCCTGAAACATGACGTCACAATAGACTGATTATGATGTGACGTCATGCCATTGTTATAAGTGACATCACAGTTATTGGTGACGTCACAGTCCATTGTGCCAGTATTCAGGGCAGTTCCAAGATGGTGGATTTGGTTGCTTCATCTGCCAGAGCCTCATGTCCCTTCTATGTATTTCTATGGTCTACAGTCATCCTCCTACTTTAGCTTTGTTTTATTATGATGTCTACTGTCTAGTCTGCCTTCCATTAACTTTTGCATCTTTCCTTTCTGTTAGTCTCTCGGCGAAGTGCTGTCTAAATGAAAGAGACAGAATCCAACATAGGAGATATACTTTTACAATGTTGCTTACAGCTGCAGCCAGAGCTACCTTTAATTCAAGTTTGGCATGACTGCCTGAGCATTACTGAAAGAACACATATAAACCAGTATATAGACCACATCAGTAGAAATGAGCTAGATGACAAAAAACAGTCCGCTTACAAAAGATTCCACAGCACTGAGACTCTGCTGACCAAGATTCACAATGATATAATGCTAAATATGGGTAAGGGTGAGGTGACAATGATGGTACTCTTGGACTTGTCAGCAGCCTTTGATACAATTGACCACAACATTCTCCTCTCACGCCTGAAGAACAGATATGGTGTACATGGTCATGCCTTACAATGGTTCAGATCTTACATGTCAAATAGATCCCAAGCAGTACTTATAAATGATGTTGTGTCAGAAAATGTTGATCTCAAATATGGGGTTCCACAAGGATCCAAATTGGGCCCTATTCTATTCAACTCATATATCGCTCCAGTTAGTGAAGTAGCAATGAGGAACCAGGTTGAAGATGAAAAGTATGCTGATGATGAACAGCTTGTGCTCTCTTTCAAACCCGACTTTCTCGATGATCAATCTAATGCTGTTACGAAAATAGAAAAATGCATAAGAGAAATCAGAGATTTTCTTCATGACAACATGCTTTATAACAATACTGACAAAACCGAACTTCTCATCATCGGCACACCTCACCAGCTGAAAAAGCTGAAAATTACATCCATTAAAGTTAATGACATTGATATCAAGACAGCTGACAATGTTCGGAATCTTGGTGTGATCTTCGATAAATCAATGACAATGGAAAAGCAGGTGAACAAAATGTGCAAAAATGCATACTTCAACTTAAGAAACATCTCAAAGCTTAAAAAAAATCTGAACAAAGACACAATCAAAACAGCAGTAAATGCATTGGTAACCCCACATTTGGATTACGGTAATGGATTACTTTGTGGTGTATCCCAAAGACTAATAAATAAGCTTCAGGTAACGCAAAACTCAGCTGTACGTTTAATCGAAAAACTAAAGAGACAAGACAGAGTCACTTATCACAGAAAGAAGTTACATTGGCTTCCAATCCCCGCAAGGATTCAATTCAAAATCCTGACAACCACATGGAAAATATTGAATGGTCAAGCTCCAGAGTACATGAAACGGATCATTCATATGACACAACCAAAATGCAACCTACGAAGCACCAACAAATTACTCCTGGCAGTTCATGGTAATCGTGGAGAAAATAAAATAGTGGATAGAGCTTTCTCCCGCGTTGCACCACAACTCTGGAACCCTCTACCCGAGGGAACTAAGACTTGCAAATCATTGGAAAGCTTCAAGAAAAACTTGAAAACCCATCTATTCCAACAACACTATGACTAACCTTCTAACAAGCGCTGGTGAGCAGTTTTACTGAAACTAGCGCTATATAAATACCTAATTTATTATTATTATTATTATTAACACATAATATTGAGAGGCGCAGAGTGCTATGGAGTGATGACACTGTTAAAAGGCACATAGAAAGTGCCAAAAAGTTTTGGAAGGTGCACTTAAAAGTGTAGTGTAAAAGCCACTGACACCAAACATGGCTCAAATTGCAAATGTACATGCCATATTAGATCCTATAGGATATCGGAGTATGTTGCGTTTCTGTCTAAAATGTAACATCAGAAATTTTAACACCAAATTCTTTATTTTTTGCATATGATAAAAGAGATAGTGGACATAAAAGATGGCAAGATATCAATACTTTATCATGTTTTTATGGAATAGTAGATATGAGATTTAATTTGCCCTTTCGGGTCACATTTCTAAAATCAAAAAGACATTTTCTGACAACACCCTGGATGTCAGAGACTTAAAACTGGCTTAATCTTATTTCTATAATTCCATCCGTACTCTATAAATATGTCTATCAGACCTAAAAAATTTATAGAGTCCTACCATTTCTGAATCAGTTTTTCTAGATTCCTATTCATATAATATCAGTACCTTCTGGGCAAAAAGGCATTGCTGACATCAATGGTGATGCATTTCAACAAATTGTGTATTTGTAAATATTTCGCCCGATGGAGATTTTTCTGATGGAAATTTGATCAAGGAAGAAAGGGACCTAGCTCATGAATTGTCACGAAATTATATTTCTTTAAATACCGATCACATGCTTCGTGATTTTGTAAGTATCAAATCAAGATTTTGATCTTCATTGATAAGGTCAGGTATATATGCATATCTCTTTACTGATTTAGTAAAAAATGTTGGCTGTTTTTTTTTTAATCCCATAGAGCACCCATAATGATTTTGGTTGAAAAGCATTTTCTCTGTGGTTTTGTTGGAAAAATAATGAATGTTATGTCTTCTTTACTTAACACATCATCAACACCTCATATCAAGACAAGATATCAGAAATGAATTTTGTGATTTTTAAAATTTTTTCACGTTATCCTATTCAAGTGTTTTGACATTCAATACATGTCTTCGACATTAAAAAAAATTTCTACAAATTTTGTTCGGAGGATCATGATTGTTTTACGCAAATGGCATGCCTGTTCAACAAATTAGCGGAAACAAGAAAATTGGTCTTTTACATCTTTTAACTTTTTCCATTAATGACCTCGGAATCTTTTCATCAACATGAATGCCTTTTAGGACCTCTCAAGGGTGCTTTTTGCGGCGCATTTCAACTTTTTCAAACACCACTTGATTGTTTTCAATTATTTTTTTCTTACATCTCAAATGTTTTTGGCCTTTTGAAGCATTGAATTTAAAGAAATTTAAGAACAAAGGTCACCATCAACTTGTGTATCATCCGTTGCATAAATTGCACACCTGTCCAACAAATTAACGGAAACAAGAAAATTGGTTGTTGTCTTTCACATCTTTTAAGTTTTTCCATTAGTGACCTCAGAATCTCTTGAAAGGCCTCTCTGTCATTTGCACATGGTGTTTCTGTTTTTGGTTCATTTCAAAGGTTTTTATTTTTATTTTCATCCTTCAATGAAGTGTGTTGTGCTTCGCATCAGCATGAATGCATTTTAGGGCCTTTTAAGGCTGCTTTTTCATGGTGCATTTGATTTTTTGTTTTTGAAAAACTGCTGGATTGTTGCGACATCTCTTCAAATTGTTTGGAATTTTCATAGGATTTTAAGGCATTTCAAGGCAAAGGCCTGCATTGTTCCTCACATTTCAAATGGAGATGTCCAAAAATGCACAATACACTTCATGAGAAACATTGTACTTCTTCCTTTGATACCTCCCAAACAGCTGATTTTTAATAATATCCATGTGGCTCTAATTGCTGTTTAGATTATCCATTAGACTGAATAAAACATAGCCTTGGACCTCAGAGGGCCTCACATTGGGTGAAAAAATGCCTAAATTCATACCGTCAAAAGCTGTCTCAGTAAGTTTGTATGCCATTTGCAGAATATACCGATTCGCATTATCTTGTACTTACTGTATAGGTGACTCAGAGTGCTTACTTTCAAGTTCCACCTTTTGGCAATTTTTGATTAATATTCCAAGTCCGCTATGGCATGGACAATTTTTTTTTTTCAAAATGGTCCTCATTTGCTCTGACAATGCACCTGTTGAAAACATTTACGGAGATCTTTGAAATCTTTTGGTCTTTTGATTTTTTCTTTCATTAATGACCTAACAAACCTCTGAATAAACACCGGCCATTCTGTCATTTGCACATGGAGTGGTTTTTGGTTAACTTCAAATATTTTTCATCTTTCAATGTGTTGTGCTTCGCATTAACATGAATGCATTTTTTATGGCTAACGCTGCCTTTTTGCAATGCACTTCAGTTTTTCAATGCCACTTGATTGTTGTCAAAATTTTTTCCAAGAATGCAAAAGGCATTTGAGACACAAAACTGCATTATTCCTGGCATTTCAAATGAAAATGGTTCCTAAAGTGATGAATACAATGCAAATATCCATGAAGAATTGTGATTATTTCGTCGTCCTTCTTGAACTGCTGTCATCAGAATTATATTAACTTCTTTTCATTTACCGATCGTCCTTCAATTTAAATGGATTTTTAAGATGAGTATCTCTACAAAACAATTTAAATATAATGGGAAAAACAACGAGGGGACGATACCTTTGGAAAACTTTCCGAGAATGAGAGATAGTTAGAGTACAATGTACACTCATTATACAATGCAAGAAGCACTTTGATGAAAGTACCCTAGCTCCTAATTTGTCTCACTCTATCGAACATTAAAATTTTGATATGTATACCTTTCAAAGATTTCATCAGTTATTCTGTTCATCATATTGCCCTCCAATGGCAATACACTAATGCTATTATCATACATTTCACATACATATTACCAATAAAGCAAAGGCTAAACAGGACTTTCCTAAAACCAGAAACAACATCACTTTCACCGCGTCTGAACATTTGGCTTTTATTCCCAATGCCTTTTAGTAAGAGACGATATCTATTCACGTTTTCTTGATTTGGGAACTAACAGTAGCTCTTAACATTTTTGGAAGTCTAGAGAAGCCTGAAAAGTGTCTACAGCATAGAAATACATAGAACGGACATGAGGCTGTATGATGCCACCTCAAGATGAGGTCACCAAATCCGCCATATTGGAACTGCCCTGAAACATGACGTCACAATAGACTGATTATGATGTGACGTCATGCCATTGTTATAAGTGACATCACAGTTATTGGTGACGTCACAGTCCATTGTGCCAGTATTCAGGGCAGTTCCAAGATGGTGGAATTGGTTGCTTCATCTGCCAGAGCCTCATGTCCCTTCTATGTATTTCTATGGACTACAGTCATCCTCCTACTTTAGCTTTGTTTTATTATGATGTCTACTGTCTAGTCTGCCTTCCATTAACTTTTACATCTTTCCTTTCTGTTAGTCTCTCGGCGAATGCTGTCTAAATGAAAGAGACAGAATCCAACAGAGGATATACCTTTTACAATGTTGTTTACAGCTGGATCCAGAGCTGCCTTTAATGTAAGTTTGGCATGACTGCCTGGGCATTACTGAAAGAACACATAATATTGAGAGGCGCAGAGTGCTATGGAGTGATGACACTGTTAAAAAGCACATAGAAAGTGCCAAAAAGTTTTGGAAGGTGTGCTTAAAAGTGTAGAGTAAAAGCCACTGACACCAAACATGGCTCAAATTGCAAATGTACATGCCATATTAGATCCTATAGGATATCGGAGTATGTTGCGTTTCTGTCTAAAATGTAACATCAGAAATTTTAACACCAAATTCTTTATTTTTTGCATATGATAAAAGAGATAGTGGACATAAAAGATGGCAAGATATCAATACTTTATCATGTTTTTATGGAATAGTAGATATGAGATTTAATTTGCCCTTTGGGGTCACATTTCTAAAATCAAAAAGACATTTTCTGACAACACCCTGGATGTCAGAGACTTAAAACTGGCTTAATCTTATTTCTATAATTCAACTCGTACTCTATAAATCTGTCTATCAAATCTAAAAATTTCCTAGACTCCTCCAATTTCATAAGCAGTTTTTTTAGATTCCTATTCATATCTTATCAGTACCTTCTGGGCAAAAAGGCATTGCTGACATCAATGGTGATGCATTTCTGTAAATATTGATTTTTAATGTAGGCCTATTTGTAAATATTTCGCCCGAAGGAGATTTTTCTGAGGGAAATTTGATCGCAGAAGAAAGGGAAATAGCTCATGAATTGTCACGAAATTATATTTCTTTAAATACCGATCACATGCTTCGTGATTTTGTAAGTATCAAATCAAGATTTTAATCTTTATTGATAAGGTCAATGCAGCTTTCATTTAGGTATATATGCATATCTCTTTACTGATTTTAGTTTTTTTTATCCCGTAGAGCACTCATAACGATTTTGGTTGAAAAGCATTTTCTCTGTGGTTTTGTTGGAAAACAACAAATGTTATGTCTTCTTTACTTAACACATCATCAACACCTCATATCAAGACAAAATATCAGAAATGAATTTTGTGATTTTTTAATTTTTTTTCACGTTATCCTATTCAAGTGTTTTGACATTCAATACATGTCTTCGACATTAAAAAAAAATTTCTACAAATCATGATTGTTTTAAACAAATGGCATGCCTGTTCAACAAATTAGCGGAAACAAGAAAATTGGTCTTTTACATCTTTTAACTTTTTCCATTGGTGACCTCGAAATCTTTTCATCAACATGAATGCCTTTTAGGGCCTTTTAAGGGTGCTTTTTGCTGTGCATTTCAACTTTTTCAAACACCATTTGATTGTATTCAATTATTTTTTTATTACATATCAAATGTTTTTGGCCTTTTGAAGCATTAAATTTAAAGAAATTTAACAACAAAGGTAACCATCAACCTGTGTATCATCCGTTGCATAAATTGCACACCTGTTGAACAAATAAGCGGAAACAAGAAAATTGGTTGTTGTCTTTTACATCTTTTAATTTTTTCCATTAGTGACCTCAGAATCTCTTGAAAGGCCTCTCTGTCATTCGCACATGGCGTTGATGTTTTTGGTTCATTTCAAAAGTTTTTATTTTCTTTTCTCATCCTTCAAGAGCTGAAGAATTTCACCTTATCTTTATATGGTGACCAATAATTATTATGTTATGTTATGTTATGTTATGTTCAATGAAGTGCGTTATGCTTCACATCAACATGAATGCATTTTAGGGCCTTTTAAGGCTGCTTTTTCATGATGCATTTGATTTTTTGTTTTTGAAAAAATGCTGGATTGTTGTGACATTTCTTCAAATTGTTTGGCATTTTCAAAGGATTTTAAGGCATTTCAAGGCAAAGGCCTGCATTGTTCCTTGCATTTCAAATGGAGATATCCACAAAATGCACAATACATTTCATGAGAAGCATTGTAATTCTTCTTTTGATGCCTCTCAAACTTCTGTTGTCAAAAATAATACCCAAATGTGGCGATTATATGTGCACAGAAATAACGTGCAATAAACCCATCCTGAGAAATGGAAATTATCAGGATGGTCCTTTAATGAGACCGTCCTCAAATGCAAA
The DNA here is from genome assembly GCA_026936325.1 of Platynereis dumerilii. Classification (NCBI taxonomy): domain Eukaryota; kingdom Metazoa; phylum Annelida; class Polychaeta; order Phyllodocida; family Nereididae; genus Platynereis; species Platynereis dumerilii. The sequence goes on along the minus strand of JAPTHN010000014.1, from coordinate 23,087,057 downwards.
ACTTCTGTACATATTCATGTTGTTTCTGTATTCATTTTCTTTTGTTCAATGTATTCTATAAAATCAGATGCCCTACTGTGCCTATAATTAACCCAAGCACAACTTCTCTGGTATATAAAATGTGCTTTTGAGTTCCTTCAGGCAGGCGGGCAATCTTTATATCTGTCGGGTGTCGACTGATCTTGCAAGAGAATACTTTTTTTAATTGTAAGTACTGGATTTTCGGCTACTAATTTTCCTAATGGTGCTTCAAATGAATCTAATCTTCTCAAATTATATTCATTTGAGAAGAAAATATATTTTGCTGCATCAGAATGAAGTCACAGAATCTGGTTTTAAAGATGACTAAAATCATATAACATTGATTGAAGTATAGTAGGCCTATATTACACATTCTACAAGCTGACATAATCCTTTATTACTTAATGTCCTATAGTTCTTTCTTTTCCAAGAAGGCCAGTATCTTCTGATCAGGTTTTGTAAGACATCTTGTCCTCTACATGGGTCACGTAAAGTAGGAACAACTTTTTGTGGTATCAGAATCTAAAGCAATTCTTGTATCTCATATAATACAAGACTTGTAACCAATAGACAAGAAAGCAATAAATGAAGACTTACCTTTTCAATTAGTTCAGGCTGGCCTTCATGCTGTTTATCAGGTGGTTTTCATGCTGTTATTCTTGCACTGAACTGTTTTTTTACTGCACTGAACTGTTTTTCGTGGGCGCTGTGCCTCTCAGGTACATCCTGGTTTCGCACTTTTGAGAAAATTCTCCGCCAATTCGCACCGTCTTCTAATTTTCACACTGTTTTTTTTTCATGAGTTTTTATTTGAAAACCACTTTAAAAAGTTAATCTTATCCTGAGGGGTTGTCCTATGTAACTTGCACCATGCAGATTAGTAAGTATTAGTATTGGTGTTAATTATATTAGTAATTATATTGATATGTAACCTTAATGTGTTTAATGTATTTTCATATCCAATTTGTTTCTTTTCGTATCCTTAGGGTGACCTACTTGTGTATGTTGGATGATCCTGCCTCTGACAGCATGCAGATTTAATAGAGAAAATGCTTAACCTTGAGAACATCCAGAAAATTTATCCGAACTATAATGTAACAAAACATCTTTCATTTCGCACCATTGGTCAGTTTTGCACCATTGGCCAGTTTTCCATCGAATCAGAAATTTGATCACATGACCTCCAAATTTTCTCAATGGTCATTGCTATTATCTAAAGCACATCGATTCACATAAGCCAATTCAAACCTTGAGATAATCAACCTATACGAAAGTATCCAATCCAATTATGGTAGCAATCCATTCCTTGTCAACTAATAAAAATGTTTCCAAAATTTCGAAACAGTCAAATAATGTCATAATGATAAACGTAACTTGTAAAAATGCTTTGGTGCAGATGTATATGTAAATGTAATGTAATGTTTATTTGTTAGAATTTAATTGTGTTGTTTCATGAGAAATATTCCAGAATAATTAAACCATAAAATGATAAATAATTGTTAAAATGTAATTGGTTATAACTGGTAAATTAGTAAAAATCTATGGATATATAATAAATTATATATTTTTCTAATCCAATAAAACAGTGTTTGCATTAAACCCATATTTTAACACCAGTATAATTACACCAGTGCTTGAACTAGTAATTGTGTTAGTATCGTTCAATGTTAAAAAGACAGAGGTAGTAATCGCCACGGTAATGTAGTAGCTTACTGTAATAGCGCACAGTTACATACCAGGTACTGTAGTAGAGCAGGGTAATGGCAGACTTCCATAGCCTGCCATGCCAATACCATAATCAAGTACTAGGTTCTGAAGAAGTCTTATAGTAACTGTATCAGAACTGTAATAGCCCACTGCCAGCACACTGCCATACCATATCATAGCAGGTGGGTGTACAGTGTAATAGCATAGTAGCTTACCGTATTAGTACATGTATTGTAATAGCAAACCCGGAGTAAACTTAAACACTGTTTGTAATAGCCTTCTGTCATTGCAAGTAATAGCATTCAATAGTGCCATATTATGGTTTAATAAGTTGTCATTACATGTTTCTTTGAGGGCTAACTGAGCCACTGAATCAGCAGACTGTAGCCATACCGCAGTTGTACCATAGTAAAGCAATGAATTTACTGAAGGACTGTCCTTAAAAAAGTGGTTTTGTGTAACAGATTACCATAGCAGTACCGTAGTAGTACCATAGTAGTACTGTAGTGGTAGTGTTGTAGTACTGTAGTACATATTGTATTAGCTCACTGAAGTACCATATTTAAATTACCATAATGTATGACATACTGCAATAATGTACTGTAATAGCGCACCGTAATAAGGTACCATGGTAGATAGTAGCGATTTCAATGTATCTGCGTAACAACAACACCGTAATTAATTAATAATTGATAATTAATCATCATCAAAGATGCGTCGTTAGCAGAAGACATTTCTACTCAAAGATCAATTCAAAGTCAACGTAATTTCTAAATCCATTTTTTTATCCAATTTCTTCAATGGTAGATTGTTGACCCTCTTGCTCCCGCTTAGCAAACAGTTTGAAATAGATCTAGTCTAACACCGTTCATTTAATCGTGATAATGTGAAAAAACCTGACATCTGCATCTAATAACAAGCTGTACAATTGAAATTGCCTATCTGTTGTGTTATAATCATCATATAACTATACCTCATGGAGCATAGGTAAGCTTCATGGCATATATATATATATATATAAAAGTCATATGATAATGACATATTCAATATTATTCAACGTTCAATCAATATTCAGTAGTTTACATATATCATTCCGACTAAATAATACAAATATATACTGTACATTTTAAGCTATACAGTATGAGTTTTATCTCAGATTCTCAAACATTACTTCTCCCACTATACAAACAACAAAGGGAGGTGTATTTATATTTACATATGCAGGGAGAGACTGGTCATGTACCTTGTCTAAGACCAGTATTAACATTTCAAAATATCTTGTGTTTTTGCATTCACATATCGTATATGTCGCATACGATATATTTTGTCGACTTGTCATGACAATATGGGACATTATAACATAATATTATTCATTTTCAAGGTTAGTAGAATCACAATACATTCAATAACAGTCAAGATCTGTTTTGTCTCATACATGTAGTATTTAAAACCAGCAGGGGAGTGATGACTTTCAAGAAGCATTTGAGCATGTTCAGTGAAACTTTGTCACTGATCGTCGCTCATTCAAGATCTATAATGCTACAACTAGATGATGATTTACATGCTTTGCAGGTGTTTATGGCATTTACATTTTATCACTTTGGCAGTTGTAAATGTGTATGTAGAGGTATGGCTGATATACGCAAGCATTTGCAAGCTTCTGTGTAAGTTTAGCACTATTCGCCGAAGGTTTATCAGAGCGTTTCATGGCAGTGTTCAACGTAACCAAACAATGCTGCAATACAGTACAGCATCCGAACAACATAGTCAAAAGTCAACATAATTCAAAACATATCAAACATATCAGTGTAAAATATTTTGTGCTACTGGTCCTGTCACATTCAGATTGTAGCTGGTCATTCGCAGTCCCCAAACAACAACAATCTCTGAGAAGAGCTTCACAATATCTGCCACTAGATTAAAATTGCCACGTAATACCACCAATCACAAATTATAAGATTGCCACACTGCCATCATAGATGATAGGGCCTGTGTACATCATTGGTACATCATTAGTACCATACTGAAGGACTACAAAACCCCAGTAGCATAATCAGATCCACAAGACTACTTTTTAAAGACTACTGACCAGAGGACCAGCTCGCACTCGCATTACATGAACACTGCGCATGATAACGACATCTAGATAACCCGTAGACTAGCATAGAGCTTTTGATTTAGTTGTTGTTAGTTATCAGCTAAACTTAGAAGGACTCAACCCCGCAGATAAGACATGCCATACTCGCGTCTTGTGGACGAGTAAGGTTCGATCTGTTGCAGCCAATTCTTTCCTTTGCAGAATGCCGTGGCGATCAGAAGTCGTCTGAACCTGGAGCTGAACAGGCAGTAGATGACAAAGTTTATGCTGGAATTGATAGTCACAAAGAGTTTGCTAACGTTGTCTAAGTAATAGACAAAGTCTCCACAGTAGTAGCGGTACTTGTAGCGAATGAAGTGAAACACAGCGAGGGGAGTCTGGCACACGATGGCAACGACAAGCACGAGACTCAAGACGAAGGTGATCTCCTGCGAGGCTTTGCTCAAGGTTGTCTTAGGTTTGCCCTTGTTGGCTCTCTTTTGTATATGGATAGCCAGGATGATAGGGATAGTAAGGAGGATGAGAGTAATGAGGGGTATTAAAATTAGGAGAATGTTCACCAAGTACGCCTTGTAGACAACTTTATAACCGTAATGCATTCCGAAATCCGTGCGCATCTCTTTCAAAAATGTGGTAACATTGTCCTCCTTTGTGATTAAATCGATCCTGTACTCAAAGAAGCGAGGTACGTTAAAGACAAATACCATACAGACGACTCCAATGACGTAGATGACAGTCCGTTCCAGCGACCAGAATCGGTGCATGTTATGTGGCCGGCACACGGCCCAGTACCGGTTCATGGCGATTAACACAACGAACCAAATGCTACACATGTGGCTCATGGGAGTTATAAGCCATATGTAGCGGATGTACGGCCAGAAACTCCAGATGTTCTCGCAGGTCGGTGAGTAATCGCAAGCGTACGGTATGTCGTCTGTTATGAAAACTGCCAGTAGCAGGACGAAATCAGAGCAAGCAAGGCATTGCAGTAGGGTCACCGCCGGCGTACGGCGGTCTTTTTGAAACGCCGTGAAGCTCAGAGCATTTCCCATCATTCCAAGGATGCAAAATGAACTTCCGACGACACCCCACAAGACGAAATTGAAGAACGTACAATCCTGCCATTGCACTACCACTTCAGTCTGATTACCATCATTCAAATCATCCGTGTAGTTATTCTGGTAATTTGGCATGGCACTGGTATTCTGCACCATCATGTCAACTATGGCATCATAACGCATGGCGGTTTATTCAAGTGTACGCTAATGATATGATCTGTCTCTTTTTCTGGCAAATCGCATGTTAGTATTATTATAGTATCGCTTCTATGTCTCTCAGTCAGTACAACACTTCCAACATTGTCACTTACATGTTAGATAATCACCAAAACATCCATGTTAAAAATAATATCAATTTTAATACCACTAGTATCTCAATGTCCACTGTACAGAACCACAAGCTTTAGTAATCCTTTTTGGCAACTATTATATTTAGTCACAGCTGAGTTTCCTCTCTGTAATGTCTCACTTATTAATATGATAACAAATAGCACTTCCGGAACGCAATATAAAGGGAGAATTAGTTTGTAGTCTATTGGCTTTAGAGAAAGTCCGCACTGATGAACGCACACTGTCGATAGTGAATCCAAGGGAGAAGGGTATACATTTGTGTTTGCTACCTACATGTGTTATCCCTATATCCGCACTCACTGAGAATAATCCGCAATTATTCTGAGATATTTTGTGCAATTAAGTCTGAGAAAATTTCAAGATTCTTTGAATAGTCTTCAAAGAATGTTGTAAGAACGTTTCAAGACAGTTGAGAGGGATAAAATATAAAGCTGTGTCCGGGAAGTTGATATGTCATTGAGTGGAGGACTGCTCACCAATCTCAAGGATTGCTCACCACTTTGAATGGGACTGCTCACCACTTTAAAGCACCAATTGTGAAAGTGCCACAACGAAACGTCAATTCAGGGAGTGCTGCGAATCAGCGATGCTCCCGTCTAGTAAGCACACGATTCACAAACGGAACAATACCAGGGAACCACAGCCACAGTTCCTATTGAATGAAGAGCTCTGTGAGATTTCCTGTCCCTTGGAGTGTTATTGTCAGCTCTTGTTGTGCTGAGCCCTGCTTCAGTGCTGTTCAGAGCTTTGCTTCGGTGAACGTAATCCGCAATATGTCTGGTGATGATTGTGGCGGTGATTGTGGCAATGCTTCCGAGATATATCTGCGGTAGACTGCGATATGTCTGCGAATAGTGTGTGGTAAGTCACTGATAAGTTGTGATAAGTCCATGAAATTGATTGGGGCAGCAACTAACCAACCACTGCTGGTGCTGTGCAAGTTCTCCGGAAACCACTTACACTGAACTGCTGAAACTGCCAGTGGTGAACCAGCATATGAACCAGCCAATCACACCATCCAATGATACTAACCAATCACAGTATCCAATGACTCTATCCAATCAGAGCATCCAGTAGTATCCAATCGCAATATTGCAAGTGACAACTCCAATACAATCCTAATAAATCTGTGTCAATCCAGGCAGAACTGTGGATAAAGCTGAGACAATCCAGGCACTGCTTTGACTCAATCCAGGAGCCAATCCTTTGGGCCAATCCTTTAAGTCAATCCAATTGTGAGGCAATCCTGCAGTATCACACTCCTGCACAATTGTGTGGCACAATCTTCTAAACAAATATCTCCCTAAGTAGTCGTTATCCGTACAATTATTGTACTGTATTGACACTAGGGGGCAGTCAGCTCCCTGCGCTACACCGTATTACTCCACTTTACTCAGTATTATTCTGGCTTACTCCTTATTACAGCGTCTGGCTCCTTATTGCTGCGTCTGAGTCCAATTTCCTCCTCGCACTCTCGTACCAATTGTCACCCCTGATTCCACGTCAATTCGCAAGGGAAGCGTCAAGCACTGCAACGAGAAAAAGAAACAATCAATTAGCATCAAGCGAGTGAGAGTAAGGGAGAAAACATTGAGAAAATGAGACCAAGAAACATAAAAAGAAACATAAAAGAAACATAAAAGAAACATGAGACACTGTCAATTAGGGCCAGACAAGTGGAAGGAGAAACACCAGGAAACATCAAGAGGAACAATATTGCCTACAGATATGTCTACATATGCACAATGAATGTAGGGGTCTTTGGATACTTTGTATTCGATACAAAAGGTGTGTTGTGATACCCTCAACAACAACAGAGACAACTACAGTTAGAAAATATTCTATTGTCATATAGTAATGGATGTCCTTGATACACATAATGTTTGATGGAATGAGAGGAATACAAGATGGTCTTCTTAGCTAACACACATTATGGCTACATCTGCAACATAGACCTTATCTTATAATATTTCGTACTGATGCAAAATAATGTGTGTTGGTGATGATATCCTCACTAAAAATATATCATTGTAAGAATAGGATAGTCCCTAATATTAATATGTGTACATCTGACGGAATGACAAAAATGTGAGATAGTTCCATTGTATAACCGAACGTAGTTTCTGTGAAAATATGACTATAAGAACATGTTATTTAGTTTCAACTTAAAAATAACACAAACCAGTAATCGTATGTGGTAGTCTAATTAGATTGAATAAATGCTAACTTTGAAATATCCACAAATGTTGTGATCTGTTCCTCAAAAGTAAAATCATATAATATATAAAGAGATTTGATCGGGACAAATCGTATTTGATTCCATCGATGTACATGTAATACATTTGCCAAACCTTATGAAGATGTGGCTGTACCTTGTATATGATTATTACATACAGTCTGTGCCCATAGATGTCTGGTAAAGTAGGATAATGGTCAATAAAAAGGTTGCCACCTCAGCTTTACAAAATCAAGGTATTCATACATTCAAGTGTCAATAATATATTATATCAAATCATGTTTCGATGAGAGGGACTTCCCCACTAATTATGAAATTAAACAGTATTAAACAGTATTATTGATGTTAGTGGCAGCTGCTACAAATAAAGTGTCTAGTCCTTAAAAATAGCTGAGCAAAGACATTTAAGATTTAATACAAAATATTTTGATACAGTGCAATATACAGGTATTATGTGTCATTTGACTCGAGGACTTATTTTTCAATGTCATGTCTTGCGGCTCATGATATATATTTTTTACGAAAAAAGAGTTCCAGATATCAGTGATACAAATTGTGTTTTCTCTGTAGAAAATAGCTGAGCAAGACATTTTACATTTGATACTAACTATTTTGATACAGTGTAATATACAGGTATGATGTTTCATTCGACTCGAGGTCTTATTTTTCAATGTCATGCTTTGAGGCTCGTATTTTTCTTACTAAAAGCATGCCAAGAATACAATGGCCTGTCATCTCTCTTTAGGTAAAAATCATCAGGATTATTTGCATGATATGCATATTGTACAAGGATTACATTGCATGTACAATAGCATGGATTATAGCATGGATTATGCATGTAAGAAGATTACAAATCCAACTCAAGGCCGAATGTTAAAGAGTTTCATCTACACAATTGGGCTAAAGCATCATAATGTCTTTCCTATATATGCCTCAATATTGCAATAAGTACCTAAAGTTAAAGGTAAAGGTATTTTTATTTAACGTGGGTACTGGGTAGCCAAGCTAAGTCAGTGACTTGTTTCCAGTTGGGCCCACGGCACCTCCAATTTACGTCTGATGCGAACGATGACGTCGTGGAATGACATGATGGCCAGGTCAGGGGATTGAACCCGGTTCCCTCGCTTGTGAGGTGAGCACTCTACCGACTGAGCTATTGGGGCTGACCTCCCTCAGTCAGCTTTTTTATGATTAGATCCAGGGTCAAATGCCATCATGAGATGATAGTGTTCCTTAATTGTGCGTTTTCCAGTGGAGAGCCAAATTTCTGCAAGCCCGTAAATTGATCAATATGAAAATAAAGCCTTCTGTTCTAATTTAAGCCAGTTCTGGTTGCGCTCAAGATAATTGAAAGATCTATGAGAGAGTTAGGAAGATGTTGCACGTAATTTTGTCACATAAGGTATCATGAAAATAAAGATTTTGAAGTGCAGGCCTATGTATATATGTAATTCTATCCTTGATTCCGTCTAATATCTTGTTTTCCATGGAGCTATACGAGATATGAGAGAGTGAGGGCATTTAATGTAACTGCGGTGCAGCGAAAATGTATATTCCGAGCTAATTTTAGTAGTAGCTATCGGAGCTCCCTACACATAATAGTAAGCTGCTTTAAAATGAAACACTTGATATAGAATTAGAGTGGACGGTGGCACTGTGAAAATGCCACTTCGTGTGTCATCATGCTGATGAATTGTCATGATCAAACCCAATACTTTCAATGTTAATTTGATTGAAGGAGACTTATCCCCCTTGTTGGTGACAGCCAGACGAAAGGATTATATATGTATCTGATTTTCACTCTGAAATCAGTTTTGACCAGTCAAGTGGCCTTCTATTGATCATGACTAATCAAACAGCCTCTATCTTTCCCATGTTGAGGTAGAGAAGATGACACTTCATCAGCTGTCATTAGTCAAGAAATGCATTTTTTGCAGTGCACTGATCCTCATTTTTTCTATATCAAAGTGTTTCACTTTAAGGCAAAACCTTCTTGAAAGTATGGATTTAGTGATTCATCAGATATCACTGATATGCATCTCAAATTCCAAGTCAAGGCTAAGGTCTCGGTATCGTGTCATCACTGATATATATTCACTGTGGGAATTGGCTGTAGAGTGTGCATCAAAGCTGAGATATGATGATTTGCAGTGATTTTCTCTGGAACTGTAGAAATGGTTGGTGCTGCGATTTTTCAGTTCTGTAGAGTGTCCGGTTGGACTTCTGCACACCTTCCAGTGATTTGGCAGCCCTGCAATGTAAGGTCACCCTGGGCAGCTCCATTATGGCACTGTAAATATTATTATGTTACTGTCTCATCTTATTGAGTATATTAATCTATCCTCTTCCTAATCCGTTAATTTACATTGTAAAACTTTGATGTGATCTACTTATTGTTTAATACCAGGCTCTGGTGCTGTATTTTTCTTATTAATTGCGTAACAGACTGTCATTCTTCTTTCATCACACTATTATTATAGAATTGAATATATTATTTAAGAGTAAAGCTTATGACAAAAAATTTACTTATAACTGACTATTAGTCAACCATATATTTATGTTATGCTATGGGACTCATGGGACTTTAGTTTGTTCTTTTTTTTTTCAGACTATTTCTTTTTATGGGTGGCCCCTTGATAGCAGCCTAATAGCCCTAAAGGGGTCACCCTCAATAGAGAATTGTCAAACAAAAAAATACTGTATAATATATCAATAATTTATTTATCTTTTTCCTACCTATTTCTCTATTGAAAATAAATATGTCTGAGTCTGAGTCTGAGTCATGTAAATGTCTTTAGTCTTAGATATGGGCTCTACACGTTAAATCTAAAAGTCACAAAAACTGGATTGAAAGTTTCATAAATTTTACAAAATTAATGACATGACATACCAGATAAAATCAATCAGACATCTTGCTTGTTTGAGGCAAACAAACATTTTAAACCATATGCTTCCATTGTCACAGTGTTTCACAAAATCGAGGCCACACAAGTTAAAGAGGCAATAATTCACCTTGCAGGGATGCACTGTCAATATATTGTACGATGATGAATCTGCCTATCTCAACATACTGGAAAAAGAATAATTTGACTGTGATGATTTTTTAAATTCAGTGAAGATTCCTTTAGTATGTAGGACATGTTGCTGGCGAGTCAATAAACTGTCATAAGTTTTCTTTTAATAAAACACTTACTCAAACCATTAAGTGTTCATTTTGCTGCAAATATTTCACAGTGTCCTTATTTTAGACTACCAGCACTTGGCAAATATTCAGGAGCATGCTCTTACCATCCTGTAGTGCCCTTTGTGTAAACCCTATCCTGATTTGATGGACCTCTTATGCATATATACGCTACTCTACATTTGACTGGAATCAAGTAATGTACGAGAAAAATACAGGAAAACGATACAGTGAATATGAGTCGGGCAGTTTCGTCTGGGCATTTTTCTTGATGTATATCATTACACAGACTGGCAGCTATGCAGTCTGTCTTCGGTTGGTCTCTTCGTACATGTGAGTTTGTGGATTTTCATTTTATAAAACTCACACCACTTCATCCAGTTTTATCTTATATTACACGCAAATAGATCTACCTAACATTCAAAATGTAACATATCTCCTTGTCCCTAACACAACACAAGGTTTTGGGCAATCCTTCCAAAACTATAAATTTAAGGCAAAACTTGCATTTATGTCTATCATGATGGCAAATGAATCCATGGGTTTCATTTATTAATTTATTTATCACTTCCATTTACGAATTTAGTCAAACTGTTGATATCCCTCAATTCAAGCTATTTAACTTACTTTCAGCCCAAATGGCATTAGCTTTATTCTTCAGAAGAATTAAAGTAAGTCAGATCTATTACACTTTTGCTTTGAGTGTTTCTAGAAAGCATGTTTACTTTCAAGCATAATAGATCAAGGAGACCGACTCATTTGAACCTTAAAGTAAAGAAGATTAAATTCAATATTTCTGAAATATCAGCAGCAACTTGGTTAAAAATAGGACATTTTTGGTGAGAAAACAATATATGCATAGTGTACCAAATATATTATCATACAAAAGATTGTTTAACTTAACCGCTAGAAGATATGTTAATTAATACAGTAATTCAAAAGCATAGATGAAATCCATTATGGAGATTAGCTCAAATAAATTCTTCAGAAAATGAAATATAATTTCCAAATCTTTCTGCAAAGTGTGAGTGTACTTGGTCATGAACTGTGTATACAATGTAAGTCAATCAATTTGGTCAACCCCAGATTAACTGAACATAAGAAATATTTTATTCCTATTACAATGTAATGAAGCTCCTGAGTATGGAATTTTACGATTTTGGCCCTAGAGCAGCTTCATACGCGTACAATGTAGCATACTTACACTGTAGTAGAAAACTGAAAACCAGCAGGACATACATCATCAAATAGCTTTATGGATACTTGAGCTATAAGCAATAAATCAGTTTTGTTAGCACGTATCATCTTCTAGACCCAGCTTAATTCAATCAATCTGAAGATGATAACAGAATTCATCTTTCTCTCTTTTTGTAGATAATTCAATTAAGAAAAAGTCAAGAGGTCAGACAAGGAATTAGGTGCTCCTTGGGCGATATACTTCTGGTTCAATGAGACTTCCAAGGTTCAGCAAATATTTCATTAAAGGTTCACCGCAGTACATTGGTGGTCCATTGCTTTTGTTTGGCTCAGCGATAATGTGATCATGTGATCAATTATCTAACAGCTGATTGGCTGCTATAAATATAACGAGAATCATTGTCTTGTGATCGGCTGGATGTGTTTTGAACCAAGTCAAAATGAAAGTTGATGACAAGCCATGAAATATGAAAAGTGGATTTAAGTTCTATTCTCCATCTTTTCTCCATATTCATCAATTGCTTTTTCGCAAGTTTTTTATCCATTTTTTGTTTGAAATCTGACTTAACACTAACAGTATTCTTGAAATCTGATCTGATCCATTGGCTTATTCAGACGCTTATTTAAACAAACACCATTACAATATGTATCCCTTAAATTAAGAATGTTTTCAGAGAGATTAAGTTGCTGGTGGAAGTTGGGATGCTTCAGTTTTGATGACTTCTAGTCTGCTTGACTGAAGAGGCTGATAGAGAGCAAAATGTGTTTTTTATTTTTCATATTTCTCAGTTCTTTTCCACATTCAGAAGCTGCACCTGAAAAAAAAACTAAAACAGCAAGTTGTGATTTCTCTTTTTTCTTTGCCTTTTCTCCTCTTTTTAGAACCCATACAAAAGAATTCCAAGAAGACATTTGGAATCCATTGGATTGGCATCCCATAGATAAACTGTTATTTAGTTTATCTGGGGTTTAACCCCAAAGTCTGTGGATCTTTGAATTTATGCTGAGGTAGAAAAATATCCCACCCATAGGGTAGATCCTGTTTACCCTTGGGGAATCACCATAATATTGCCCTTATGTTGGTGGGTTTATAATACCGGTGCATTGTATTGGAACCTTGATAGTACTTTCATTGAATGCCTTGCAGTCTTATTAAAAGGCATTTCCCCGCTATGTGCAGTCCAGAAAGTACATAAGCTTGCAAGAATTCTCAAACAAAACAAAAATCTTTATTCCTCCTCCCAATCTCCTGTCTCAAATCCACTTTGGACCACCAATTTCTTATATTTTTCACAACAATAAATTTATTCCCTTACTAGTAGATATGGCACTTTGTCCTTGGACCTACCCATCTAGAAAAGTCAGAATTGCTCAATGTGTTTCTCAGCCCAATGGGAATAAATTTCTCCGCAAGATTTCAGAAACAGAACACTTCAAGGTGATGCTCTCTGACCCTTGCCTTTTTGCCCAATAAATTTTGCAGTGTTTTCCTCCTTTCAAGCAGAAATATCAAGAACTAAAGTGCCCATACACACTTGGTGATGGGAAACTAGCTGTTAACTGTTCAGTTATAGGATGTCAAACTATTTAACATCAGAACTGGATTAAATCTAAATTAATTTGATATTAACAAATTGTTTGAGCCCTTTCAAACATTGTTTAACTTAACTTATAAAAGGTACATGTAAATCAATACTGATATTCAGAGGCGTGGCTGAAATCCATCGTAGAGATCAGCTCATGTAAACTCAGCGGAAAATCAAATATATTTCTAGATTTTTCTAGAGTGTATCAGCCTACTTGGTAATGAATTTACTATAATTTAACCATTCTGAAAACTAGCATAACACCCGTGGGAGGAGGGGGAGGAATAAAGAAATCATCACTCCAATTTCTTTGACTGTAATTACCACCACCAAACCCGGCTAAGGACCTTGTGAGCAGTATGGGCAAGCTACTTGCAAGTTTTCATGACTGAGCTATCTGTAGTTTGGCTAGAGTAGCGTAAGGGGTCCATGAATGAATAGTATGATGACAACAGAATTCATCCTTCTCTCTTTTTGTAGATAATTCAATTAACAAAAGGTCAACAGGTCAGACAAGGAATTGGGTACTCCTTGGGAGGTAGACTTCAGGCTCACTCTACCTTCCAAGGTTCAGTGAAGATTTCATTAAGGTTCACCACAATACATTCAAGGTTCATTGCTTTTGTTTGGCTCTGTGATCATGTGATCAATCATCTAAAAGCTGATTGGCTGCTATAAATAGAACAAGAATCATTGTCTTGTGTTTGGCTGGATTAGGGAATATGGCGATGAAGGCAATTAAGTGTTTTGAACCAACTAAAAATGAAGTATGATGACCGGCAATGAAGGATGAAGTGAAAAGTGAATTAAGGTCCCATTCTCCTTTTTTCTCCATTTTTATTAATTTTTATCCATTTTGAGATTGTAATTCGACTTCACACCCAGCATATTCACATATGTCTGATCTGATCCTTTGGTCCATTCACACGCCTGCTCACACACCTGCTCAAACTCCATTATTCAAAACATGGTTATTAAAACTATTGTTGACGGCTCAGTAGGATTGCTAAGCCTTATTGAAACATTTATTGTCAATGTCATTGGGGGCCTAATCTGTAACTTCCTGAGAATGAGGTTGCAATATTCTAAGGAATCGCTAGTCAGTGAAGCTGCTAATGCAACAGTACAGAGAGTATTAAAAAAATGCATGATGGTTATATGAGCCCTTCATGATCAAAAAAAAAAGCTTTTAAATACAAGATTCTCAACATAGTTGGGATGCTGTTTTCATATGAAAATGCCTCCCTTAAATTCAGAATATTTTCAGAGAGATTAAGTTGCTGGTGGAAGTTGGGATGCTTCAGTTTTGATGACTTCTACCCTGCTTGACTGAAGAGGCTGATAGAGAGCAAAATGTGATTTTTACTTTTTATTTTTCTCCTACTTTTTTTTTTATTGAGGATCTGCAACTGTAAAAAAAAAATACAAGAGCAAGTTGTGATTTCCCTTTTTTTGCCTTTTCTTCTCTTTTCTAGAACCCATACAAAAGAATTCTAAAAAGCCATTTGGAATCCATTGGATTGGCATCCCATCGATAAAATGTGATTTAGTTTATCTGGGCTTTAACCCAGAAGTCTGTGAATTTGTGCTTGGGTAGAAAAATATCCCACCCATAGATCCTGTTTACCTGTTATATGTGGCCAATCACCATAATATCACCCTTATGTTTGAGAGGGTACAATACTAATGCATTGTATTGGCAGCTTGATAGCACTTACATTGAGTCAAGTGGGATACCAAACTCATATAACTGATTGGTAAACACATTACCTTAAGGTTTTGGCCTAACAAGATCATGCCAAACTATTGGTATCTAAAAGTAGTTTACATGAATTCTTAAACAAAACAAGATATCTACCCCCTTCTCTGTTCCCAATTTCTCAAATTCCCTTGTAACAGTAGCTTCCTCTTTCTGATCTTTTTCATAACAACAATAAATTCATTCTCTCAGATGTGTCCTTGGACCTACCCATCCAGAAAAGTCAGAATTTCTCAATGTGTTTCACAGACCAATGGCAATACATTTCTCTGAAACAGAATACATCAAGGTGATGCTCTCTGACCCTTTCTTTTTGCCCAATAAATATTGCAGTGCTTTCCATCTTTTCAGCAGAAATACCAAGAGTTAAAGTGCCCCAAAACTACCCGCTTTGTGCTCAATTATGCAATGTACAGTACATCCACATCAGAACTGGGCTACATTAATATTTCCAATTGAAACCAATTTTAAAACATTGTTTACCAAAGAAATTGAGAGGAATACTTGAATCCAATTTTGAGATTAGCTCATGTAAACTCTTGCAATATTATTTCCAAATATTTCCACTGGGCAACAGTCAGCCTGGTCACAAACTGTGTATAATTCAATTAATCTGAAAATGTCAACAGAAATATTCATCCCCCCTTTCTTGCCAATTATTCAAGAAGGAAGAAGTCAACAGGTCAGACAAGGAATTGGTGCTTCTTGGGAGGCAGATTTCACGCTCACTCTACCTTCCAAGGTTCAGTGAAGATTTCAGTAAGGTTCACCGCAGTACATTGAAGGTTCATTGCTTTTGTTTAGCTCAGTGATCATGTGATCGATCATCTAAAAGCTGATTGGCTGCTATAAATAGAACAATAAACATTGTCTTGTGATTAGTTGGATTAAGGAATATGGCGCTGTTGGCAATAAAGTGTTTTGAACAAAGTCAAAATGAAGTATGATGACAAGCAATGAAAGATGAAGTGAAGAGAGGATTTAAGTCCCATTCTCCCTCTTTTCGCCATTTTTATTAATCATTTTTGTTAATTTTGTATCCATTTTGATATTGAAATATGACTTTAAACCTAGCATATTCAGCATAAATCTGACCTGATCCCTTAGCTAATTCAAATGCGTGTTAAAAAACCATTATTAAAACATTGTCATTCAAACCATTGTTGACTGCATAGCAGATTAAAAACGATGCTAATCCTTATTGAAGCGTTTATTGTCAATGAAATTGGGGGCCTAATCTCCAACTTCCTGTGAATGAGGTTACAATGTTCTAAAGGATTGCTAATTATTGAGGCCACTAATGCTTTGCACGAAAATGAAAATTTCCCCAAAGTATGATAACAAAGAAGTAATGAATCTGGATCCATAGATTGGTTTTCTGAGTAAAGCATCCGTCAATGTTAACAGTGGAGAGCAGAACAGAGGAGAGCAGAACATTGGAAAGCAGAGTAGGGCATAGGAAAGGGAAGGAAAGCAGAACAGCTGAATAATTGGAGAGCATTTGGGATATGACAGTTCAAGACAGCAGAACAGACAGTATCAAAAACTCGACCGTGGTTATATGAGCCCTTCACCCCCAAAAAGCTTTCACATAATACAACATTCTCAATATAATTGGGTTGCAGTCTGTTTTCATATGAAAATGTCCGCCCTTAAATCTGGAGTGTTTTCAGAGCGATTAAGTCGCTTGTGGGAGCTGGGATGTTTTGGTTTTGATGACTCTCAGCCTGCTTCACTCAATAGGCTGATAGGGCAAAATGTGACTTCTATTTTTTCCTTTTCGATGTTTTCTCCATACTTTTTATTTCACTTCTTTTCTCATTTAGAGCCTGTAGCAGAAAAAAAAATCCGAAGGGAGCAAGTAGTAATTTCTCCCCTTTTTTATTTTTTGGAAACCCCTATCAGAAAAAAAATCCAAAAAACAGTTGGAATCCATTGGAATGGAATCCTGCAGATAAGCTGTGACTTGGTTTATCTTGGGTTTTAACCCCAAAGTCTGTGAATCTGTGAATCTACACTGGGGTAGAAAAACGTCCCACCCATAGGGTAGATCCTGTTTACCCTTGGGGAATCACCCTAATATCAACCAAATGTTGGAGAGTGTACACAGTATGAACAATGCTAACACAATGAATGGAATGACGTCAGCACTTAATTACACAATTACACTTTGAATGCCTTAAAGCCCTAAATCAAACTGATGTCTGCCAAATATAATTCAGCACTTAGTGATCAATTTACAATAAAACATGCACAAATCCTACTCAATGCACATTTTCTTGTTCAATGATGACCTAAAAATGGTGCACATTTCTATTCATTCATCTTTGTTTTATTTCTTCTATTTTCACAAATTATCCAGGATAGCAATCTGCTTCTAAATGTCACATTATATATTTTTGATTAAATCACAAAATATGACATTTCAGAACTTTGTAATACATTATTATTTGGTGCTGAATGTGAGAGTAGCATGAACGTGTGAATTGAAAGGCTTATAAAAATTGATATGCGGCTTTGGAATGCAAACTGATTTCAGGACATTAGCAAGAATAGAACATGTCTGTTTGCCATTGAAGAATTCATAACTTCCAGCTGAGAGCAGTAAATACACCTCAGAGCCTCAGCTGTTCCATTTTGAAAGATTTCTGACAATTTCAGAAAGCATTTCTGTGAATTTTAGAAAGTATTGACAAAAGTTAAAGGAATAAGACCTGCCTTTAACCACAAAATCAAATTTCCCAATTTGAGTTTTCTGCTAGATTTCTGCAGGCTTGGAGGGAGGCTTCTATTTTTGTTTTTTAGAATTTCAAATTGTGGTTTTACACTCCAAATTGTGCTAAGCTTCTTAATTTGACTTCATTCACCACATAGCTGGTTTATTAAATGGAGCATTGTAAATAAGTTTTGATTTAACTAGATTTTTAAAAACGTTGTTAACAGAATAACCACGACGTATTGTTAGTTTGTAATACATTTTTCACAATGTATTTTGTCATACTTTGCACAAGTATAAAATGTAATTTGTGATAAATAAATTATCTTCTTCTGAACAAAATGTCAATATAGAATCTATTAATTAGGTCCTAACAAATATCAATATCTATCTGAAAAGAAATATAGGTTTTGTCGACTATGTAATAAACAATACCTTTATCGGATCTATTCACATAAATATTTATTACAATCAAATACTCTTTAACTTTTAAACTAGTTGCCATATCACACTGTTTTTAAAGACACATAATATCATTCAGATCACCAAAGTATTTTGAAAGCAAACTGCAATATCAGCATGTTGATAGAACCTCCCTGCTCCTTTCAATGAAGCTTTGATCAAAATCTGAAGATTTCCTGATTAGAGGAGTTCTGGATCACTGTTGCAAATAATTATTGTTGCACCGAATCCAAGAAATCCTGCATAATCCTTTGACACCTCTATTGCAAATCGAAATCGCAATTCTGCTTCTTGGCCACACAGAAATTTACACAATATTCAACTGAATCAAGATCGGCCCACGTAAAAATGCCCACTGATTAAATTGATGACATTTCAGCGTGTCAAGATGCTGGTTGTTTACTGTCTGTCACTTTGATATAGAAAAAGAGGAGACTGTTGCACTGTGAAAACGGCACTTCGTGAGTACCATCATGCTGATGATTTGTCATGATCTTACACAACACTTTCAATGTCAATTTGATATAAGGAGACTAATCCTGCTCGTTGGTGACAGCCAAACACAAGGATTATGCATCTGATTTTCACTCTAAAATCAGTTATGACAAGTCAAATGGCCTTCTCTTGATCATGACTAATCAAAGGGCCTCTATGTTTCCCATGTTAAAAGTATAGGAGATGACACTTCATTGGCTATCATGCGTCACAAAGTGCATTTTTCACAGTGAACTGGTCCTCATTTTTTCTGTTTCAAAGTGACAGACTATAATCTGGTCTTCACTTCAGTATGGTTTTGAAGCATTTTGGCGTGAGAATATATCAGAAATCATAATAGAAGGTAAGTGTGGGTTATTTCCTGAAGCTTTCAATGTGCAATGCAAACTGATTTCCATCAATTTAAAAAAGAAAATGATGAAATTGTGTGTTAAATTGAGCAATTTATTACTTCCAGCTGTCCTCATCTGTAAGAAAAAAAGGCTAAGCAATATCAGTACACAGCTGATCAGGTCTGTGACACAGCTGTTCAAGTCTGTGAAAGATTTCTGGGTGGTTCAATAAAAAGCTCAACAAACACTGTGTAAAAGCTGCCTTAAAACCACGCAATCAAATTCCTCTATTTAAATTTTTTGTTAAATTACTGCAAGCTAGGAGGTTTTCAGTGTCCTTTTTAAAATCTTTTGGTGGTTTTACACTCAAATTGTGTTCTGCTCCTAAACCACCCAAGGGAATCGTTGCTAACTGAATTATCCCCTGCAATTCGATTTCATCTACCACAAGCTGGTCCATCGAAAGGAACTTTACAGAATTAATCTAGTAAACTCAGCAACATCTTTCATGTAAGTAGACAATGTTAAACTGTGTCTGTAGTATAACTATGTGTGAGTTGCCTTGGATGAATAGAAGCATCTCACTCCCAGAATTTACATTGTGAGGTTTCTGGTATGACAAACCTAAAACAGATTACTCACACTGACGCTCTTTTGATGCATATTAAGAACGGTACGAGAGTTTCACTGGAATACAACCAAGGGTGCCGGAAGGAAAAGCGCGCGGCAGGGGCGGTCGCTCGAGAAAGGGCAAATCTAATTCGCGGGACAAAAATTTACTGAGCGGCACTGATAATATTTAATATATACTTATAGATTTTTGCCCAAATTCACTGTAAATTAAGGCCTAATAATGTTTTTTTCTTGGAGATGAAAAGGGCAACCTTGCCCCCTTGCCCCTCCTGGCCAGGGGCAGCAGGGCAATTGCCCCCTCTGCCCCCCTGTTCCGGCACCCTTGAATATAACACCAAAGTTACACCTATCGAAGAAACAGCCATATTGGACCTTATATTACAGCCAGGGAGTTTAATATGCAAAAAGAGTGGACTGCTGCACTGTTAAAATGGCACTTCGTTACTCCTGATAGCTGATGAAGTGTCATCTTCTCTACCTTCAACATGGGAAACACAGAGGCTGTTTGATTAGTCATGATCAAGAGAAGGCCATTTAATTTGTCATAACTGATTTTATAGTAAAATCAGAATATAATCCTTTCGTTTGCCTGTCACCAACAAGTGGGATAAGCCTCCTTAAATCAAATTAACATTGAAAGTACAGGATATGATCATGACAGATCATCAGCATGATGACACAACAACTTGTGCCATTTTCACAGTGCAGCAGTTTTTGCATTAATATCAAATTTCCAGGTTGTAACATGTACAAAGCAATTCAACTTATTTTGCCATTTTTAATGAAGTAATCACCAACCCTCCATTTTAGACATGAATCAAGATAACAAGAAAGTATGTTGAAAGGACAATCTCCTGGCAATACAGCTTTAATCAAAATCAGAAGATTTCCGGATGAGCTGATATTCAGGATTAGTGTAACAAACAATTAGAGTTCCATCAAATCCACAGCAATCCCATGTAATCCTTGACACCTCTAATGCAAACGAAACCACAATCGATTGTCTTTGTAACACATTGTTTCAAACCTGTTTTGCTTTTAATATTGTTTCTTCTGTAGTGAGCAAATATGCCAGAATGAAGACCGATTTCTCAACAGTCACATATGCAATGTTTTAGTTGACAAAGATATTTAGAAAGCTTTCAATGTTTTTAACTTCTATCTACAACAGCTGAGCACAATTACTACAGCTGTGAGCCACAGTTGAGAGGCACAGCTGTTCAATTCTGTGAAAGATTTCTGCCCAGGCTTTTTAGGCTTTCGTAAAAACTTGCAGTCTTGCTGACTCTTGCAGAGAGAAGTTGTCGGTGAACCACATAATTAAATTCCTCTATTTGAGTTTTCTGCTAAATTGTTAGAAGTTGGTGGATCACATTTTCCTTTTAATCTTTTTGTCATTGTTCACTCCAAACTGAGTTCAGCCCCTCAAAAATCCCTGAGGAATATTGTGTTAACTAAATTATCTAAGTCTGTGATTTCAGTCACCACATAGCTGCTTCATTGAATATGACATAGCAATCACAGTTTCATGACCTTCATAATGTAACCAGACAAGTTAGCATGTAACCACTCTCTAGGGATTAACACATGAAAACATGTCATGTAACACTTATTGTCATATTCTGAAAGACACTCTTTCAGCAAAGCAAGCAAATTATTATATTGTCTTTGAGAAATAATAACAACACTCGAGTCAGTTAACCTGCACACACCTACATTTTAAAAATACATAAGTAAGGTCTTCAGGTTGTGCCCCTAATATTCAGCCAAGCACATGAAACCCAAAGAAAAGATGAAAGCAATTTTCCATTCCAATCCTTCTCTACCACACTACGAAAGAGAAATATGGCCAATTGAGGCAACAGGCAATCATTATTTCACTTCAAACATACATCTTTCCACCTTTCGGCAGTTATGTTCTTTCTCATAATACATTTCCTTAGATATGGCAACTTGGCCTTGGAACTCCCCAACCAGAAAAGTCAGAACTGCTCTGATAGATTTCTTAGAATATGACATGGAGTTCTAATCGAATCTCCAAGATTTTTAGCAAAGGAATACCTTGTGGATTTGCATGAAACATTCCTTTCAAGGTGTTTTTGCAGTCTGACACATTGTGTTATATCCAACAAGAAAGGCAGAACTGCAGAAATGGGCAATACAATATCAGAAGATTTTTGCAAAGAAAGATATACTTTAAGGTGAATGCATCTAACCTATACTTTCTAGAAGTTTTCCTTTCTTAGATTTGCTATTTGATGACCGATCTATGAGATACAATATTGAAAAGGGGAAAGAACAGAAAGAATTTTACACAATACACAGTATATATAAGAGAAGACAAACTTTATGTAATAGTCAACGGGATTGTTTATGTTTCATGCTGCATAATCAAGATATTTATACACCTGTTTTACAATACATACGATTTTGTTTCAGATATGTCTTAGAAAAAAGAAGGTCTTTAAAGAACTGACATTTACAAGTGAATGTGATATATGAAGCTGCATACTTGAGAACGCAAACTAATTTCTTAGCAGTGAGCAAATAATGCAACATGTCTGTTTGTTATAGAAGAATTAACGGCTTTCAGCTGTGTTTATCTGTAAAACAGCTGCCCACTGTAAACACAACTGAAAGCTACAGCTGTTCAATTCTGTAAAGGGGTCAAGGGATTTTAAATGTTTCAAAACTTACAAAAAAGAATTGTCTGTGAACTACATATTCAAATTCCTCAATTTGGGTTCTCTGCTTAATTGGTAGAAGTTGGTGGACCACATTTTCCTTTTAATCTTTTTGTCGTTTTCCACCCCAAATTGAGTTCAGCCCCTCAAAAATCCCTGAGGAATATTGTGTTAACTTGATTATCCCTGAGTGTGACTTCAGTCGCCACATAGCCAGTTCATTGAATATGACAACCTAATCTGTATTGGTTGGGTTTCTTTTATGTAACCAGACAGGTTAGCATGTTCAACTGTCCCTGTAGAAAAACCATGAATAACATGACGACCATTCAACACTTTTTGTAACACTTTTTTGTCATATTACGTTTTAGTATTGACATAATGTGGCAATACAAGAAGTTTTTCTCATGCGAGATATGGTGATGAAAATAATTACAAGACTCTAAATTAACATATATGGAAAATGTTGTGCCTCAACTGGAGACATATAAAGATCATAAAGTTTATTGGAACTGAGAAGATCAAAATGATAGGAAATTACAGACAAAATCAAATCATATACAGACAAAATATTGAATAACCCTTTACTCTTCAGTTCAACTACCATCACAGCAGATGATAATGTAAATCAACAGAGATACCTTACAGATGAAATCATCAGTTCCTTTGTAGCAGAAACATTAAATCAACCATACTCAACCACAAGCACATTTACCATCAAACCTGACAATGCTAGCAGCAGCTTCAATTAAAATCAGTTGATCCTTAGATCAGCCTGACAAACAATCACAGGATGATAATCCCCCAATTAATGCTTAACAAATCAACCATAATCCTTTCACACCTCTAACCCTAATCTCAACCCACAGTTGTGCTAATCTTTTCTTTTATTCTGGTAACAATGGAATTTGACAAAATCTAAATAGATTTTTTTTTATCCTCCATGTTTCTATAAATCACACTGATTCAATATTTGGCACTTGATTACTTCAGCAGTTGATATTTATTTAATCAGTGAGAAGTTTTCTGTTTGTCTTTTGGGTTTTTGTTAATTACATGTGAAGAATGAATCAGATTGAGATTATTGAAGGTTCTGTAGGAATTAGATTATGCAAGAGTATCCAGGATTATATGACAAGATTCATGAGATGACTCGTAACCAGAACTTCAAGTATTATAATAGACTACACAAAACTAATAATTGTATCGTCACTATCGTGATTGGCATTGGTTGGTATCGAAACTACCCAAAGGTCTCAAGAGCAATTACTTAATTTTTCATTCATGAAAAAAACAAAATTACAAAGACAATTAAAATCTTATAACGGATAACAAAATGACGGTATTCACTCTGAAAATGGGTAAACAAGTCTATTAAATATGAATGGTCCTGAAAGCATACAATAAATGTATTATAAATACATTATGCACTTAGGGTCTTCAGGGTATGCCCTTAGTATTGAACCAAATAGATGCCTCTCAAGGGTACATTAGTGCATATGAATTGTTAAACAAACTCAGAAAGCTTTATTCTTGAACTTTTGCGTTCCCCCCTTCCCTAACTTTAAAAAAAAAACCCTCCTTTTGTTTTGCTACCCTTGCTCTGCTATCTGCTTTCTCCCTCTTTTTTCTTATCATTTGATCACAATAGTAAATCCATCCCTTAGAAGTGGCCCCTGTCCTTGGACCCACCCAACCAGAAAAGTCAGAACTGCTCAAATGTGTTTCTCAGCCCTGTGGGAATATAACTCTTGATTTTTGGAAACGGAATACTCCAAGGTGATGTTCTGTATAATCTTAGTTTTCTTCCTTCTAATAAATTTACTGGGTAATCATCCGCCCAAATCATCGACCCTTTTAAAATCAGTTGGCTCTTTTCTTTTAATGTGTAACTGAGCTCCTGCTTATATATTCTTCTTTTCCGTGGTCTTCACCAACTTTGCAGATATTTGATTTTCTTTTAACATGTTCTTCTTCCTATTTTTCCTTCCATTTTACTCTTGCAACAACCAGTCCAACTTGAGCAACATAGCAACGGACCAAAAACTTATTTACCAATGAAAAGTTTTGATTCGGCTAACATTTCAAACTATCATGAATTTCTATGCAGAACTTATTTATTTCACCAAAACTGAGCAAGCATTTATTAACTTTTAAAAAAAACTCTAAGGCCCCCGCCCTTGATATTAAATGGTCTCCCCCTAATATATACGAAGTAATACAACTTATTTTGAAATTTTTAATGAAGCAATCATGTCACACCACCAATGTCCACCATTTCTCCATTTAAGACATGCATCAAGATAACGTGAAAGTAGTTTGAAAGGAATCCACAATATTAGCATGCTGATAGAACCTCTTCGCAATACAGCTTTAATCAAAATCAGGAGATTTCCAGATGAGCGGATATCCAGGATTAGTGTAACAAACAATTAGAGTTCCATCGAATCCACAGCAATCCCATTTAATCCTTGACACCTCTAATGCAAACGAACCAAAATCTATTGTCTTTATAACACATTGTTTCAAAACTGTTTTGATTTTAATATTGCTACTTGTGTAGCTAGCAAATATACCAGAATGAAGACCAATTCCGTAACAGCCACAACGAATCCAACATCTTAGTCGTCGAAGATAATATATTATAAAAAGTTTCAATGTTTTTAACTTTTATCTACAACAGCTGAGCACAATTAATACAGCTGTGAGCCACAACTGAGAGGCACAACTGTTCAATTCTGCAAAAGATCTCTGCCCGGGCTTTTTAGGTTCTCGTAAAACTTGCAGTCTTGCACAGAGAAGTTGTCAGTAAACCACATAATCAAATGCCTCTGTTTGAGTTCTCTCCTAAACTGGTAGAAGTTGGTGTATCATATTTTCCTTTTAAACTATTTGTTGTTTTTCACTTCAAATGGAGTCCAGCCCCCCAAAATCCCTGAGGAATATTGTGCTAACTCAATTATTCAAAGTGTGTGATTTCAGTTATCACATAGCTGCTTCATTGAATATGACATCGTAATCATAGTTTTACGACCTCCGTAATGTAACCAGACAACTTAGCATGTAACCACTCCTTAGGGATAAACACATCAAAACGTGACATTATAACACTTATTGTCATATTCCGAAAGACACTTTTTGAGCAAAGAAAGCAATTACTATATTGTCTTTGAGTTTGAGATAATAATAACTACACTGGAATCAGTAAACCTGCATACACCTACATCATGAATATACAGAAGTAAGATCTTCAGGTTGTGCCCCTAGTATTTAGCCCAACGGATGCAACCCAAACTTCAAAGGCACATTAGTTCATATGAATTGTTAAACAAAAGATGAAAGCAATTTTCCATTCCAATCCTTCCCTCCTACACTATGACACAGAAACACGGCCAATTGAGGCAACAGGCAATCATTATTTCACTTCAAACATACATCTTTCCACCTTTCTACAGTTCTATTCTTTCTCATAATGCATTTCTTTAGATGTGGAACTCCCCAACCAGAAAAGTCAGAACTGCTCAGATAGATTTCACAGCATAAGACATGGAGTTCTAATCGAATCTCCAAGATTTTTAGCAAAGGAATACCTCATGGATTCGCAACAGACTTCACTTTGTGTGATATGCAACAGGAAAGGCAGAACTGCGGAAAAGTGCATCTCAGCACATTAGGAATACAATATCATACTATTTTTTCTCGGAAAAGGGGATATCTTAAGGTGAATGTATATAACCTATACTTTCTAGCAGTTTTCCTATCTTAAATTTGCTATTTGGTGACCGATCTATGACAGACAATTTGAAAAAGGGAAAGAGCAGAAAGAATTTCATAGAATACACAGATTATAAAAGAGAAGAAAAAATTTATGGCCAATTGCAAATGTGTTTCTCAGCCCTAAGGGAATATAACTCTTGATTTTAGGAAACCAAATACGACAAGGTGATGCTCTGTAACCTTTGCTGTCTTCTATCCTATAAATTTATAGTGTAATCTTTCACCCTAATCATCAGCCCTTAATCTTTTTGCTCTTTTTATTTATGTGTAACTGAGTCCCTGTTTTATAAAATTTTCTTTTTCATGACATTATCCACCATTGCAAATATTTGATTTCTTTTCACATTTTCTATTTTCGATTTTTCCAATGAATACCTACAATTGTTTGAGTAAACCGGTATTGTGCCTACAATTTAAATATTTACGTAAGTAAGGCCTTCATGTTGTGCCCCTAAAATTTAGGCAAGCAGATGCAGCCAAAACTTCACAGGTACATTAGTGCATATAAATTGTTGAACAAAAGATGAAAGCAATTTTCGGTTCCTTCCCTCCTACACTATGACACAGAAACACGGCCAATTGAGGCAACAGGCAATCATTATTTCACTTCAAACATACATCTTTCCACCTTTCTACAGTTCTATTCTTTCTCATAATACATTTCTTTAGATATGGCAACTTGGCCTAGGAACTCCCCAACCAGAAAAGTCAGAACTGCTCAGATAGATTTCACAGCATAAGACATGGAGTTCTAATCGAAGCTTCACATGATTTCTAGCAAATGATTACCTCATGGATTTGCATGAGACATTGCTTTCTAGAAGCATTTGCAGTCTGATGCATAGTGTGATATTCAACCAAGAAAGGCAGAACTGCAAAAAAGTGAATCACAGTGTCGTTTTTCATCCAAATTGAGTTCAGCCCCTGAAAAATCCCTGAGGAATATTGTGTTAACTTGATTATCCCTTTGTGACTTCAGTCACCATATAGCTGCTTCATTGAATATGACAATCCAATCTGGATTGGTTGGGTTCTTTTATGTAACCAGACAGGTTAGCATGTTCAACTGTCCCTGTAGAATAATCATGAATAACATGAGGGGCCATTGGGGGCCATTTAACACTTTTTGTAACACTTTTTGTCATGTTTCGTTTTAGCATGATATATTGTGGCAAGGAGTTTTTCTCATGCAAGATATGGTGGTTAAAATAATTACAAGACTCTGAATTAACATACTGAAACTTTTGTTCTGTCAACCGGGGACAGAAAATGATCATGAAGTTAGTGAGAAATCAAAATGATAGAAAATAATAATAGACAAAATCATAATTATACAAACAAAATATTGAATAACCCTTTACTTTTCAGTTCAACTACCATCACATCATATGATAATGTAAATCCATCACCAAACGCATTAACTCAGACATTACAAATTCTACCCTAAAAATGAATCATCAGTGTCTTTTTCTAGTGGAAAAGTTAACCAAACCATACTTATTACTCAACCACAAGCAAATTTACCATTGAATCTGACAGTGTCAGCAGCAGCTTCAATTAAAACCAGTCGATCCTTAGATCAGCTTGACAAACAATCACAGCATGATAATCCCCCAGTTATGCTCAACAAATCAACCATAATCCTTTGACACCTCTAACCCTAATCTCAACCCACTGTGGTACTAATCTTTTCTTTTATTCTGATAACAATGGAATTTGCCAAAATCTAAATTGATATTTTTTCACCCTCCCCAATTCTATGAAGCACACTGATTCAATATTTGGCACTTGATTACTTCAGCAGTTGATATTTATTTAATCAGTGAGAAGTTTTCTGTTTGTCTTTTGGGTCTTTGTTAATTACAAGCACGGAGTGAGTTAGATCAAGATTATAGAACTGTGGGAATTGGATTGTGCTAGATTATCCAGGATTATATTGTAAGATTTTGTTGTAAGATTCATGAGTCCACTAAGAACCAGAATGTCAGTATTTATAAAGTACACAAAATCAATTATCGCATTGTAAAAGGGTAATTCCGTGTCATTTCATCAAATTTCAGAAAATTTTCCCACTCGACCGACTCAGAATGCCTCCAAAATTTACCAGGAAGAAGGTTTCTTGCCTAAAAGCACAAATCCCAAGTAATACAGTGATATCTTTAATAGTTTCTCTGAAAAAAATTCATGAAAAATTCGAGAATTTTCCTGAAATTTTCTAAGTCCAGAAATTTGAAGGCGCGTAACTCAATCAGTGTAAAACCTAGAGACTTGTTATTAGGGAAACTGTTTTTAATGTAGCCCAGGTGTAATAAGGCATTATTTCAGCCACCTCAATGAATTTGCCTCTATTTCACAGGTTGTCGAAAAAATCTGAAAATTGCAGTTTATTCACATTTTTGTCCCCAAATTTCTCGATTGATATAACAAGTGGAGATTTAATATCATGGTTGAAGAATCTTTGCTATGACTTCTAAACATGTGTGCAGTATCAAGCGAACCACACAAATATTCTTCGAGATGTATGGTCTGAAAACTGAAAAATGTGTAAAATTGGTCAGCTTCTGACCAAATTTTACAAGGTATAGTAGCCTATATTTAAAAAATGAATACACCCACCTAAAGAACAACATCACATGTGTTTACAGAAAAAATTTCAACTTGGTATCTTTTGGCTTTATATCTACTTAGATTTTTTAAAATATGTTGTTTGTGTATTAACCGGGCATTATCCAAAGTTTTAAAAAAATATTTACAAATAAATCTGCTTAGTGAGTAATTTTTTTAATGTATTCTGCTATAATTAAAAGTTGTCTTTGTGCATTGTTGTGATATGAATTCATCAACATTGTTCATATTTCAGCCTAATTGGTTTATTGTTGTCTAAGTCCATAATGCACTTTCATCCAAATTCTGCCATTGAGGTTCTGGTGGGGCCCAGTATTATCATGGCATATTTGGTACCCAGCACAAATCATTTTATTTTGCCTTTGCCAGACCATGTGGATTCAGCAATTTTACAAGAACATCATCCTCAGCTTTTGATGCATTCTCGTAATTAAGAAAACCCATAATAATTACAAATAATTGGAGATGTTTAATTAATCTATTAACTGACCTACTCTACACAAAGCAAAACAATGGTGATTAATGCCGAAGATGTTGTTCATTTGATAATGCCAAAAACAAATCAAGATGTTTTTGTAATGCATCTATGTCTTTGACAATATAACAAAGTTTATTTCAACGTAGCTGCAAATTTGTTTTCAATGTAAGAATATCATATCAATATGTCATTGATAACTTGCAGTGCAATAGTGTGTATAAAAAAGAGCACAATAATATTTTTGCATGGTAGAAATGTGTCAATATGACAAATTTGTAAACTTGAAACAAGAAATTTTTGAAATTTTGTGTAACAAAAGCACCTACAGATACCAACTAGAAATTTTTTCTGTGAACACAGGTGATGTTGTTCTATAGGTCAGTTTATTCTTTTTTTAAATATAGGCTACTATACCTTGTAAAATTTGGTCATAAGTTGACCAATTTTACACATTTTCAGATTTTCGGACCACATTTCTCCAAGAATATTTGTGTGGTTCGCTTGATACTGCACACATGTTTAGAAGTCATAGCAAAGATTCTTCAACCATGATATTAAATCTCCACTTGTTATATCGACCGAGAAATTTGGGGACAAAAATGTGAATAAACTGCAATTTTCAGATTTTACACCTGGGCTACATTAAAAACAATTTTTTTTCATGAATTTTTTTCAGAGAAACTATTAAAGATATCACTGTATTACTTGGGATTTGTGCTTTTAGGCAAGAAACCTTCTTCCTGGTAAATTTTGGAGGTATTCTGAGTCGGTCGAGTGGGAGCCATTTGTTGAATTGACACGGACTTACCCAAAAGCGAGAAGAACCATTACATAGAAATGTAAATGATGGTACAACTATTCATTCTGAAAATAGGTAAACAAGTATATAAAATATGAATTGAAGCTTACAATAAAATTATTATATGCACTTAGGGTCTTTAGGGTACGCCCTTAATATTCAGGCAAACAGAGGCCTCTCAAGGGTACATTAGTGCATATGAATTGTTAAACAAATGCAGAAAGCTTTATTCTTTGAACTTCTGCCCCCTTGACCACACCCCATCCATCCCCTTCCATCCCAAACTTATATGCCCCCCTCTTCTTGTCTTCCTATCCAAGTTTTGCTTTCTTCTTTTTGCCTCTTTTTTCTTATCATTTGATCACAACAGTAAATCCATCCCTTAGAAGTGGCCCCTGTCCTTGGACCCACCCAACCAGAAAAGTCAGAACTGCTCAAATGTGTTTCTCAGCCCTAAGGGAAAATAACTCTTGGTTTTTGGAAACGGAATACTCCAAGGTGATGTTCTGTATAATCTTAGTTTTCTTCCTTCTAATAAATTTACTGGGTAATCATCCGCCCAAATCATCGACCCTTAATCAGTTTGCTCTTTTCTTTTAATGTGTAACTGAGCTCCTGTTTTTATATTTTTCTTTTCCGTGGTCTTCACCAACTTTGCAAATATTTGATTTTCTTTTAATATGTTCTTCTTCCTATTTTTCCTTCCATTTTACTCTTGCAACAACCAGTCCAACTTGAGCAACATAGCCATGGACCAAAAACTTATTTACCAATGATGAGTTCTGATTGGTCTCCCCCTAATATATGCAAAGCATTACAACTTATTTTGCAATTTCAATGAAGCAATCATGTCACACGACCAATCATCCATTTAAGACATGCATCAAGATAACCAGAAAGTATTTTGAAAGGAATCCACAATATTAGCATGTTGATAGAACCTCTTCGCAATACAGCTTTAATCAAAATCAGAAGATTTCCAGATGAGCGGATATTAAGGATTAGTGTAACAAACAATTAGTGTTCCATCAAATCCACAGCAATCCCATGTAATCCTTGACACCTCTAATGCAAACGAAACCAAAATCGATTGTCTTTGTAACACATTGTTTCAAACCTGTTTTGCTTTTAATATCGTTTCTTGTGTAGTGAGCAAGTATACCAGAATGAAGACCAATTCCTTAATTGTCACAAAGAATGCAATGTCTTAGTCGACAAAGATATTTAAAAAACTCTCAATGTTTTTATCTTTTATCTACAACAGCTGAGTACAATTAACACAGCTGTGAGCCACAGTTGAGAGGCACAGCTGTTCAATTCTGTGAAAGATCTCTGCCCAGGCTTTTTAGGTTTCTGAAAAAACTTGCAGTCTTGCACAGAGAAGTTGTCGGTAAACCACATAATCAAATTCCTCTATTTGGGTTCTCTGCTAAATTGGTAGAAGTTGGTGGATTACATTTTCCTTTTAATCTTTTTGTCGTTTTTCACTCCAAATTGAGTTTAGCCCCGCAAAAATCCCTGAGGAATATTGTGTTAACTTGATTATCCCTTTGTGACTTCAGTCACCACATAGCTGCTTCATTGACTATGGCATTGCAATCAGATCTTCATAATATAACCAGACAACTTAGCGTGTAACCACTCTCAAGGGATAAACAAATCAACACATGTAATGTACCACTTATTGTCATATTCTGAAAGACACTTTTTCTGCAAAGAAAGCAACCATGATATTGTTTTGGAGAAATAATAACTACACTGGATTTAGCAAACCTGCATACGTACACCTACATTTTAAAAATACATAAGTAAAGTCTTCAGGTTGTGCCCCCAATATTCAGCAAAGCACATGAAACCCAAAGGCACATTAGTTCATATGAATTGTTAAACAAAAGATGAAAGCAATTTTCCATTCCAATCCTTCCCTCCTACACTATGACACAGAAACACGGCCAATTGAGGCAACAGGCAATCATTATTTCACTTCAAACATACATCTTTCCACCTTTCTACGTTTCTGTTCTTTCTGATAATGCTTTTCTTTAAATGTGACACCTTGGCCTTGGAACTCCCCAAGCAGAAAAGTCAGAACTGCTCACATAGATTTCTCAGCATATGACATGGAGCTCTAATCGAATCTTTACATGATTTTTAGCAAAGGAATGCTTCTAGAAGCATTTGCAGTCTGACACATTGTGTGATATGCAACCAAGGCAGAACTACAGTCTGCAGAAAAGGGCATCTCAGCACATTAAGAATACAATGTCGTATTATTTTTTTACAAGTAGGGATACTTTAAGGTGAATGCATGTAACCTATACTTACTAGAAATTTTCATGTCTCAGATTTGCTATTTTATGAACGATGTATGACATACGACTTTGAAAAATGGAAAGAACAGAAAGAATTTTACTCAATACACTGTAATATATCCTACTTTGTAAAGATCTGGCATAAGCGTATGAGATAAATGTTGCTGCATACTTGAGAACGCAAACTAATTTCTTAGCAGTCTGGAAATAATGCAACTTGTCTGTTTGTTATAGAAGAATTAACGGCTTTCAGCTGTGTTTATCTGTAAAACAGCTGCCCACTGTAAATACAACTGAAAGCCACAGCTGTTCAATTCTGTAAAGGGTTTATGGGAATTTTAAAAGTTTTAAAACTTACACAAAAGAATTGTCTGTAAACTACATAATCAAATTCCTCTATTTGGGTTCTCTGCTAAATTGGGCAAAGTTAGTGGATCACATTTTCCTTTTAATCTTCTTGTCGTTTTCCACCCCAAATTGAGTTCAGCCCCACAAAAATCACTGAGGAATAATGTGTTAACTTGATTATCCCTGAGTGTGACTTCAGTCGCCACATAGCTGCTTCATTGAATATGACAATCCAATCTGGATTGGTTGGGTTCCTTTATGTAACCAGACAGGTTAGTATGTTTAACTCTCCCTGTAGAATAATCATGAATAACATGAGGGCCATTCAACACTTTTTGTAACACTTTTTGTCATTTTCGTTGTAGAATTGACATATTGTGGCAAGGAGCCTTTCTCATGCAAAATATGTTAGTGAAAATAATTACAAGACTCTGAATTGATATATGGACAATTTTTTTCCATCAACATAAAGTTGGTGAGAAAAATGATTGACAATAAAAGACAAAACCATATACAGACAAAATATTGAATAACAGTTTACTTTCCAGTTCAACTACCATCACATCATATGATAATGTAAATCCATCACCTATGTGCATCAACATAGATATAACCAATTCTATCTTAGAGATAAAATAATCAGTTCCTATTTGCAGTAGAAAAGTGAACCCGACCATACTCAACCACAAGCAAATTTACCATTGATTCTAACAATGCCAGCAGCAGCTTCAATTAAAATCAGTCGATCCTTAGATCAGCCTGACAAACAATCACAGCATGATAATCCCCAATTAATGCTCAACAAATCAACCATAATCCTTTGACACCTCTAACCCTAATCTCAACCCACAGTGGTGCTAATCTTTTCTTTTATTCTGGTAACAAAGGAATTAGACAAAATCTAAATTGATATTTTTTCACCCTCCACAATTCTATGAAGCACACTGATTCAATATTTGGCACTTGATTACTTCAGCAGTTGATATTTATTTAATCAGTGAGAAGTTTTCTGTTTGTCTTTTGGGTCTTTGTTAATTACAAAAGTGAATTTGATAAAGATTATAGAACTGCAGGAATTAGATTGTAAAAGAATATCCAGGATTATATTGCAAGATTTTATTGTTAGATTCATGATTTGACTTAGAACCAGAACTTCAAGTTTTATAATAGATTACACAAAACCAATAATTGTATCGTGGTTGGCATTGGTTGGTATCGAAACCACCCAAAGCCAAATGTCTCATGAGCAATTACTTTTTTTATTCAAGAAAAAAAAACCAAATTACAATGACAATTACAATCTTATAATGGATGACAAAATGATGGTATTCATTCTGAAAATGGGTAAACAAGTCTATTAAATATGAATTGTGCTAAAAGCATACAAATTTATTATAAGCACTAAGGGTATTAAGGGTAAGCCCTTAATATTGAGGCAAACAGATGCCTCTCAAGGGTACATTAGTGCATATGAATTGTTAAACAAACTCAGAAAGCTTTATTCTTGAACTTCTGCCCCTCCCCTCCCTCACTGTGTTCCCCCCTTCCCTAACTTTAAAAAATAACCTCCTTTTGTTTTGCTACACTTGCTCTGCTTTCTGCTTTCTTCCTCTTCTTTCTTATCATTTGATCTCAACAGTAAATCCATCCCTTGGATGTGGGCCCATTCCTTGGGTTCACCTAACCAGAAAAGTCAGAACTGCTTAAATGTGTTTCTAAGCCCTATGGGAATATAACTCATGATTTTTGGGAAACAGAACACTACAAGGTGATGCTCTGTAACCTTCCTTCTATCCTATAAATTTACTGCGTAATCATCCACCCAAATCATCAATTCTTAATCTTTTTGCTCTTTTTATTTATGTGTAACTGAGTCCCTGTTTTATTTTAAAAAAAATTTAGTGGTCTTCTTCACCATTACACCAATTTCTATCTCAGTGGAAAATCTTCCACTAATGCCTCTCTTCTGCTTCACTGTAACTAGTAGAGCTACTGGACCCAAAAAGGGATGGACCAAGCAGAGGCAAGCCTCAGTTTTACAATCAAATGCATGTAGTATTGACATGTTTTGATTCAGCTAATTATCATTAACTTCTATGTAAAATCACTTTTTACATATTTCATATCTAACCATTCACTTTCACTGTTACACTATCCAAACTATTTTTTAAAACTGCAGTTTAAATGGTTCATGATACATATGAATACTACATCATATGTGCTTTGAAGCGGTCCTTATCATTCTCCCAGAAGTAGGTCACTTTCTGCTTCCTTTATCTATAATGCAGCATACTCTTAATTGTCCTTTTATCTCAGTGCATTGGCAATTGACTCACAGGCATCTAGGATATCAATGTATATTGTAAAGCTAATTACTTTATAACATGGTTGACTCAATGACACCAAATCTAGTGCACTAGATATCCAGAACATCTAAGGATTTCCATAAAAAGCCAAAAGCAACATAACAAATGTTGTTTTGATAAAATAGCCATTGACAAAGCATGGTGAGTAAGGCTTAAGAGTACTTCACAAGGGCGAAGTATGTCAGATAGCATCAGATACAAGCAGAGTAATTGCATATGGATTGAATATGAAAAAGATACCAGTACAATATCTTGAAATTAACTTATCCTTGGCTTGACAAATATTTGCTATGCTGTATATTGCCTTGTAGTCCTACTTCTGAATGTAGTTATCACAATAAGCTTAACATTTCACATTTGAGACATAGTGTATTCGACAGAAAAGAAGATAATTATCTTCACCAAATGGCATTCATTTTTTTGATTGGATTGGGTCATTGTACCACATCTCCCATTAACAATAGTCATCATCCTTGACATGCGGAAGTCAGAACAGCCCCTCTGGCAGTTATCTATCATTAAGTTATTAGCTAATACAAATGTCAATTATTCTCCACCTTTAGTGCACTGGCAGTACAGTGGGGGCATCTATAGGACATCAATGATATTGTATAAGCTAATTAGTTTATTCCATGTTTGACTCTGAGACTCCATATATCCAGTGCACCAGATATCCGGATCTAAGGATATCCATTAAAAGCCAATGACAACAGAAACAATGGTGTTTTCATAAAATAGTCTTTGACAAAAAAGAAGGTTGGTCAGGCTTAAGAATACTTCACAAGGTCATACTATCAGATATAGCAATAGATACTAGTAGAGTAATTATATTTAGAATGAATAAAATGAACATAGGAGAGAAGAAATCATATATGACGAAGACCAAGGTAAAGAACTTATCCTTGACTTGACCCATATTTGTTATTAAAATAAGCTAAATATTCAAATGTTTTTAAAAACCTTTCATTCGTGTCTCTAAGTTTGAAAGTTGATATATTGTAATACACGTACAGGAGATATTTAATGGTTGGATAGAGCAAAAGTCACAATGAGATGAACAGTGTTTTGATAGGTAGCTAATTCAGTATGGTACTAAGTGTGAAAACAGAATGCAGACCAAGTGATTAGTAAGCCAAAACTACCATTGCAAACTATTACTCAAGGACAGTGGACAAACCCATACAGCCAAACTAAGAGTGTAATCGAGCAAGAAAACGTGCAAAACAATCAGTTCTATAGGCAAATATTGCTATTGGCTTACTTTCCGTCATTATTTCCGTAGGGGATATTCCAAAAGCAGCTGATTTGGTATGGTACAAAGTTTGAAGAGTGATTTCAGACGAAGGTGATTGGTAAGCCAAAACCCCTGTCGCTGACTGTTACTCTTGGTAAGTGGACGTGAGTAGTAACCGAAGCTGACACGTGGGATGTAAAGTAGTGCAAAAAAAGAAGAGCAATCTTTTGGAAATGCTATAGAAAAATCTAAACAACCAGCTGAGTGGGTGGGATAGGTCAATGAATATTTTTACACAAAAAGAATATTGAACTAAAAATTGCCTTGATTCAGAAAAAAAAGTGCCAAATTGCAGTAGGGAACCTCGATTCTTGGACTGAGCCAAGCCTAAAATGGATGTGTGGATAGTAAAGGAGAGAAGGGAAAAATGGGGTCTGGAATTGGGGCAGATGGCACTCTATAAAACATCTCCGGAGTCAGGAGTCCACAAAGCGGGGAGGTTTTTCACTCTTAAGTGAGACAAATCAACTAGCAGAGATACACTCTCAGGTTTCTTAACCTGCCACCCTGCTCGGATATAAATATGTTAAGGCCAAAAAGCATACATTCCCACATGACACAATGGATTCCCTAACAACAACTTCTTTTCACCTTTTCTCTTTTAATCTAATAGTATTTCATGTTTTTTTTCCATTTTACTCCTGCAGCAATCAGTCAAGTTTGAGCCACACAGCCTTTGACCAATCTGAGACAAGCACACAATATTTATCATCCAATGAAATGTTCTGATTCCGCTAACATGTGGAATTATCTCAACTTCTACACAAAACCTTTTTTCGCAAATTATATATTTAACTGTCATGCTATCCAAACTCTCTTCCTACACTGCAACTTAAAAGGTAGATGATGTACATTATACAAATGGATACGACATGACATGTACTTTGAACTTTTGTCCTAATCATTCTCTTTAAAGTAGGGCACTTTCTGATTCTTTTATCTATAAAGCAACATATTCTTAATTGTCCTTTTATCTCGGTGCATTGACAATTGACTCACAGGCATCTAGGATATCAATGTATATTGTAGAAGCTAATTACTTTATTCCATGTTTGACTCAATGACACCGAATCTCTGCACTAGATATCCAGATCAGATCTAAGAATTTCCATTAAAAGCCCAAGAACAAATTCTGTTTTGATAAAATATTCATTGACAAAAGAGGTTGGGTAAGGTTTGCAAGGGCGCACTATATGAGATAGCATCAGATACCAGTAGAGTAGAGTGATTGCACATGGATTAGCAAAGATACCAGTACAATATCTTGAAAGTTATCCTTGACTTGTAGTACTTCTGAATGTAGCTATCACAGCAAGCTTAACATTTAACACTAGAGACAAGGTGTATCTGACAAAAAAGAAGAGAAGCATCTTCACCAAATTACATTAATGTTTTGATTGGATTTGCTCTTTGTACCACATCTCCCATTAACAACAGTCATCATCCTTGACTTGCGGAAGTCAGGACAGTCCCTCTGGCAGTTATCTATCATTAAGTTATTAGCTAATACAAATGTCAATTATTCTCCCCTTACTACACTGGCTGTGCAATAGGGATTATTATCTAGGACATCAATGTTTATTGCAGAAGCTAATTACTTTATTCCATGTTCGACTCTGAGACTCCATATCCAGTACACTATATCTCCAGATCTAAGGATTTCCATTAAAAGCCAATGACAACAGAACAAATGTTGTTTTGATGAAATAGTCATTGACAAAAGAGGGTGGGTCAGGCTTAAGAGTACTTGACAAGGACAAAGTGAGTGAGATAGCAGCAGAGTAACTGAATATGGATTGAATATGAAAAAGATACAATATTTTGAAACTTATCCTTGACATGACGCATATTTGTCAATATAGATCTTGGATTTTTTCTGAATGTTGTTATCAAACTAAGCTTAATATTCAAAAAGCTTTTTTTAGCCTTACTCTCTTATCTTTAAATTTGACAGTTGATATATTGTATTACATGTACAGGAGACATTCTGTCGAGGAAAGGGTGAAAATCACAATGATTGACACAATTTGTGAGATGCTTAGAGAACAGTGCTTTGAAGAAAGCTAAATTCAGAAAGGTACACTGTGTGAAGACAGACTGCAGACCAAGTGATTGGTAAGCCAAAACTACCACTACTAACGTTTAACACAGGACAACGGACAAACGCATATAGCTAAGCTCTACCTATCGCCAGGGCCCAGGCCAGGCATGAGATTGTAATCGAGCAAGAAAAAGTGCAAAACAATCAGTTCTATAGGCAAA
Source organism: Platynereis dumerilii (assembly GCA_026936325.1). NCBI lineage: Eukaryota > Metazoa > Annelida > Polychaeta > Phyllodocida > Nereididae > Platynereis > Platynereis dumerilii. The sequence continues at coordinate 23,048,280 of JAPTHN010000014.1, read as the reverse complement.
TATCGCTATTGGTTTACTTTCCATTTTTATTTCGGTAGAGGATATTCCAAAAGCAGCTAATTTAGTATGGCACTAAGTTTGAAGATTGACTGCAGACAGAGTGATTGGTAAGCCAAAACCCCTGTCGCTGACTGTTACTCTCCGGAAGTGGAAGTAAGTAGTAACCGAGGCTGACATGTGGGATGTAAAGTAGTGCAGAAAAAAGAAGAGCAATCTTTTGGAAATGCTATAGAAAAATCTAAACAACCAGCTGAGTGGGTGGGATAGGTCAATGAAGATATTTACACAAAAAGAATATTGAACGTAAAATTGCCTTGATTCAGAAAAAAGTGCAAAATTGCAGTTGGGAAGTCAATTCTTGGACTGAGCCGAGCCTAAAATGGATGTGTGGATGGCAAAGGAGAGAAGGATGAAAATGAGGTCTGGAATTTGGGCGACAGAACTCTATAAACATCTCCGGAGTCAGGAGTTCACAAAGCTGGGAGGCTTTCCACTTCATAAAGTGAAGCAAATCAACCAGCAGAGATACACTTTCAGGTTTTCTGAACCTGTGACCCTGCTCGGATATATTTTACTTGAATAAAGAAAGTGTGTGGTTAAAATGTTCACATTTGCTCATTTCATGATGGTATAGATTTCCATTACTTGTTTTTTGTTTAAGCATATTTATTAGAACTATATTGCTCAATTAAATGATTTTCTTGACTTCTTTCTTTAATAACAATCTGATCGTCTCATAACTTCATGCAAAATGACAATGTTCAGTCTGATAAAAACAGAATTAATGGAGATGGTTACCATACAGCTGCAGGCCTGATTATTTCACAGGACAAAAACCCTATGGCAGTTTGTTAAATAAAGAGATTGCCTTATTGTACCATTTCTCCCACTGACAAAAGTCATCCTCTAGACTGAGTACAGTCCCTCTGGCAATCATTATTATGTTATTAGCTCTTACAAATATTTTTCTCTCTTTTCTGAGTGCAATTACAAATTGACATTGCATAAGAAGCATCTAGGATATCAGTGAATGAGTTAATTACTCTATTCCATGCTTACCTCCATTTCTACAAATCTTAGTGCACTGAATAAATAGAACAGATCTAAGGATTTCCATTAAAAGTTAACAACAACTAATGTTGTTTTTGATAAAACAGTCATTGATAAACTAGGATAAATGAGGCTTAAAAGGACCTTACAAGGACAGACAATTAGATATCACAGATAGTAGAAAAAGACAACTGATGAGTGGTGAAGATGAGATCAAATTTGACAAAGAAGCAAGGTCATGGACCCGTCCTTGACACATTTTTGGCAATATGTCAGTGGTAAGTTGACGGATAATGTACAGAAAAAATGTCTAGAGGTAGCTCAAGTTAGCTGCTCATAGCTATTCCTAGCTTGTCTTATCCATAGCTATCCACTTCTATCCATATCCATTCATTTGTATAAGCTGTAATATCTTTACCCCTGATTTAAACAAGAGAGATTGTGGATAGTTATTGTAAACAGGGATATCTTAAGTTCAGCTCCATTATTACTTGAAGGACAAGCCACTTTCAGAAGTTTGTACTGTAGGTCTAAGAAGGAACCTGGATGCCTTGGTAACAATTTCTCTCTGTAAACTGCCAAATATGCATGAATAATGTACAACAACAAGAGATAGAAAGAGTCAGAATTTCAGATGTTGTCTAGAAAAAATAATGAGATCAATTTCGCCTGCAGGCATAGCTTTTCTTGTCATACTGTGTAGCTTTGCACTTTATATAGGCCTATGGTTAAACAACACGTAGGGACGATTTGGTCTGAAACCTTTCGAGCAAACTTGCAACCATCTATTGAGTCAAACACTTGGAAAACCTTCAATGTGGACCAAAATATACAAGATCAAACAAAATCTTATCGCATCAAATTCACTATGCCTCCTTTTGATCTTAAACTTTCAAATACGTCTTTGGTGATCCTTTCCCTTACTTAAAAGCTATACGGCTGCATCTCTTGTTAATGCAGTTTTAGTGATACTGATAACTAGCTTCTATGTTGAACTGATGATTTACAAGTAAATTACTGCCAAAGAAAGATAGCGTTTGCTTCCAAAATAACACCGGCTGATGCTGTCTGTATTCAGAGGCAACTCCTTCTGAAGTTTTGTTCTTGTTTTTTTCTTTTGTTTGTCCTTTAGCCATCATTCATTCTGTCGACAGGTACTGCATAAAGAAAGGGTGAGGTATTGACAGAGACGTGAAGAGAAATGGCCCTGCATATCTGAAATAAGGTTCCTTTATTCTTTGTGTTTCTTGACTAAGTTCTTGACTATAAGATAACAAGAGGTTTCAAATATATACATGTATTGCTGTGACTTCATTTTTATGTTGCAGCTCATTGTTATGCCCAGTGGCTTGTGAATGTATCCAATTAAAAAACTAAAATATGCTGACTGCAAAATCAGAGCTTTTATCTCAGAATTTCATAAGAAAGACAACTTTTAATATATTAGGATATGCGAGGCAGATATAGATTGTTTGCACAGATTCCTCATGGCCTCATGTGACCTTGAGACTCCCTGAGGTCAGATTGGAGGTGTTTATCAAGGTCACTATCTTCCAGGGTATCCCCAGAGTGTCCTTAATAGTTCCAAGGAAGAAGGGCACTTCCCAGAACATTTACCACAGCATTTTCCTAAGAGGCCACAAATCACTTTGGACGCACTTGGCGCGCCTTCACAACAATCAACAGAAAATGAGTTATGTTCGCTGAAAGTCCACACAACATCAAGAAAACACCGTAGAAAGTGCAAAGACCTTCTACACCAGGGTATAGAAAAGGTGAATAGATTCAGTCAACAATAGTTGCTCACATTTTCAGAAAAGACTTCCAAATAATACCAAGTACTAGAAGTCCCCAGTTATATAAATGGGCAAATTGTCGATGTATGAAAGAAGTGACCCCTACAGAAAAGAATAGTTTCTCTTAATATCTTTGTCACTTCTCTAGGGACATATTTTCTAGAATACGGCACTGAATACCTTTCACTAATCTTAACATTTATATAGCTAGGCCTACCCACGGCATTTAATTAACATGGACTTGTATTTGAATCAAAATTGGACTCTTGTATAAATTTTCAAATATTTGCATTTTTAACTTTATGAACTGGGACCATTATCATAAACTGCCTAAGATTTGGCTTTTCAATGTTGTATTAATTTCTTGTAGATGTAGAATAGTTGTTGATTGCTTTTATTGTTGTATTTTTTTCTTATTTTTGCTGACACATGTATCTTCTTGATATTCAGACGTCAAATAAAACTTTATATAATATACTACTAGCATAGTACCCGTGAAATAATTTTATAAGTTTATGGGACCAAAGCCAGATGAAGATTTGTAGGAAGTAAAAGAAAGCAACTGGCAAGTTTCGATGGCTGAGGAATGAGTAGCTTGGCTGGAATAGCGTAAAACATCCGTGAATTTATAATAGGATTGTAATATGAGTATGTTCAAAAGGGTTGTATTGTATTGGATGGCTGTTGGGTAAATCGAGATGACATAATCATATGTAAGTTACGGACGATGTGAAAAGAATGATATTTAGGTCATAAAGTTGAGGCAAATATGAGACAGTGATATTTGAATTGTATGGTAGTATTGAGGGCATAATTGCAAAATTATGGAACATCATAAACGCCTAGATGGACTATAATTGAGGAGAAATTTTCCTTGGTGGAAAAGTGTTAAGAAATCATTTGACTCAGTCTGAGAATAACAATTTGTTTATATTTAGGGCATTTCATGATTGTCGCAGGAAGTTGGTAACAAATAAAGTGCATGTGGGACAGCATTCAAAAATATTTAGTGGATGGAAAATGTTTGTGTAAATTAGTCCTCATTAGAAAAGATTTGCAAGAATGGTTTTCACATGGAAGTGAGTAGCATAAACTGAGGAGTGATTGGATATGTCATGTGAACATGAACTTTTAAAAATTTCATGCCAAGAATGAAATGGACATCAGTTGAATAATATGTTGAGAAAATTGGAGTATATTTTTCCTGATTATATTTTAGAGGCTAGAAGGGCTATCTGTCTATCTACATCAGTAAATGGCATACTTATAGTTGAAATGAGAAGAAAGATATGCAAGAGAAACTTCCCCACAACTTTGAATAGCAGACTGTGGTGCCCTCTGCCATAAACTTTCTGGAGGAGAACATTTCTGACCTGATTAAGGACTGGGCAAAATGTCCAATGTGGAGTGTTTGGATAGTTAAGCATGAAAAAACATGGATTGTAGAGGATATGTGTATCTTTGAATGATAGCAGGCCTTATTGCAAGAGAGAATGACAGCAAGGTAGAGTATGGAAAATTTGGTTGTGATTGATGAAGGAGTGGATGAGGCAAACTGGTAACAACAAAGTTCCAAAGATAGTGTTGTTATGTTAAGATAGTGAGGAGATTTCCCCCAACAGTCCCTCTTGACTGTTCTTTGTCCACTGACTGTCCACTGTCAATTGTTTCCTTGCATCAAAAGAGCAGTTCCAAGGGAAGAGATGATGGAAATGGACAGGACACACAAGAGTCACACGTTTAATCATAGCAGCAAAAGAAATGTTCTCTTATCTGCGAGTAGTGAAAAGAAGTGTCAAAGATAAGTCACTTTTTTTGTTGGAAGACCAAAAGGCGGCTTTCTGAAGGAGAACTACCAAAATCAAAATAACAAAACTTCAAGGACAAAAAATACATTATGTAGTCTGATAGACCAAACTTAATGATTTTCCTCCTTTTTATCATACTTTATTCCATGCATCAATCTCATACTCTAATCAATCTGGTCTTCGGTATTGAAGTTCCCTGTATTCATATTAACAATTTTAGCTTCTTTTATTGCCCCTTTCCATTTTTTTTTTCCTGGCAAAAACTCAGATATTGACTGATTCCACCCACTCACTTGGACAGCCAGTTGTTCAGTTTTTCTGTTTTTTTTAGATTTGTTTCAAAATGTCAGACTCAATTTAATACTTGTGTCCACTCCAGCAGAGTAGCAGTCAATGCGATTAGTTTTGGCTTTCGAAATAATCCTCCACAAAGTGAACGTGTCTTGTTTGCTTTGAAACATACTGTTACAGGCGATTTCATTACCATGCGATTCTTGTCATTCACACTTGACTGTGAGGAATCAATGCTAAACAGGGACTTACTACGTTTGATATATCAGCTGTGTGACGATCTATTGGATTTTAACCAATCAGATTAACCAAATATGCCACGTATTTTGAGGGCCAAGAACCTTAGAATCGTGTACTAATGAAATTACCTGTAAAAACCATGGTCAACATAACTGCCAATAAAGGTGGTATCACCTTCCCATCATTCTCAATACTTTTTAATGCATTATTCCCACACTATCGGTTGTTAGGGTGGGCTGAAAAAAACTTTTTTTGGAATTTCAATATGCCAGTGGTATAGAAAGTTGGCTATGGCCAAAAAATGAAAATTTGTGCAAAAAAAATTTTGTGGCATGCGACGTGTGCCGGGCCACTCCGGCTTTTATGAAAATGCATATTTTCATCCATTTCGCATGCCTTTTTAGACCATTTTTTGGCCTGAGTCAGCTTCCTTGGTTTCAGAAGGCTCAATGGCATACTGAAATCTTCTTTGAAGGCCATTTTGGATATGAAATGCCATAAACAGGTCCCTGATATTTAAGATATAGCCATTTCTGGGTAAATGTTGGGGATCAGAATTTGGCTTTTTTTGCTAAAAATTGCCCGAAAAAATTGAAAATATCGGAATTGACTGCACAAAAAATGATTCCAAGTGAATTGTAATTACCCCGTGTCCTCCCTAATGCCCTAAAAAAACTCTTCCAGCGCATTACCTGCATCAATTTGTGGTTTCGGTTTCCAGAATAGGGGCAATTCCGTAAAGTCAGATTTACAGATTTGACACTTTAGCAGCTTGTGTAGCCCTACCATTACACCTCAGTTATTTCATTGTCAAATAGGGATGAGGCCAGGTAATAGGGGTATCAGACAAGCCATCAACCAAAGCTCCAAGTGCAATAGGAGCTGAGCTACAAGGCAAAATGTCATCCTGTCGAATGTACTCAATACTACTCATGCGCTGTACGTTCGACACGATGACATTTCACCTTGTAGCTCAGCTCCTATTGCACTTGGAGCTTTGGTTGATGGCTTGTCTGTTACCCCTATTAACTGGCCTCATCCCTATTTAACAATGAAATAACTGAGGTGTAATGGTAGGGCTCCACAAGCTGCCAAAGTGTCAAATCTGTAAATCTGACTTTACGGAATTGCCCCTATTCTGGAAACTGAAACCACAAATTGATGCAGGTAATGCGGTGGAAGTGTTTCTTAGGGCATTAGGGAGGACACGGGGTAATTACAATTCACTTGGAATCATTTTTTGTGCAGTCAATTCCGATATTTTTAATTTTTTCGGGCAATTTTTAGCAAAAAAGCCAAATTCTGTTCCCCAACATTTACCCAGAAATGGCTATATCTTAAATATCAGGGACCTGTTTATGGCATTTCATATCCAAAATGGTCCTTATAGTAGATTTCAGTATGCCATTGAGCCTCCTGAAACCAAGGAAGCTGACTCAGGCCAAAAAATGGTCTAAAAAGGCATGCGAAATGGCTGAAAATATGCATTTTCATAAAAGCCGGAGTGGCCCGGCACAAGTCACATGCCACAAAATTTTTTTTGCACAAATTTTCATTTTTTGGCCACAACCAACTTTCTATACCACTGGCATATTGAAATTCCAAAAAAAGTTTTTTTCAGCCCACCCTAATGGGTTGTATTACATATCATATTCTTATATGGTTCACGGAATAATCAAGAACATTTAATGAGATAGATTACTTTTGCTGTAATTCATACAAAGCTGGAAACACATGCATTGATTGAGTTTTCTACCTTAAGTGACACAAATGAAGAGAAAATACAAGCATAGCAGAAAAGTACTTTGATATAAGGCTCTTTGCAACATTTCTGAATTTGAATAAGCTTTGATGTTGTGTTGTAACACAAGCTTCAAAAGAGTTGTGAATGATTTGCTTTAATCACATTGCTATTCTCACCCGCGATTTCACCCTTGTCTTTGCATCAGCTGATCCTATCTGTTTCATTAAAGACCTTGCGTTTTATTAATGCACCATTAGAGATACCTTTAGCTCTAATGTGTGACCAAGGTTATTTTCGAACTGATGCTTCCAAAATTAAACAAGATAGGAGAAGATGGTGTTGAGAGATTGTTTAGTTTGGAGAATAACACTGGTTATATTTGGCTGTATTCACGTCCATTCCAGTCTGTGGTATGGTCTATTTCTTACTTCATTTCTATTTTGTTTGTTCTACAGTCATCACTCATACCTCAGACAGGTAGAGAATAAGACAAGACTATAATATTGACTCAAGTCTAAAATAAGAAAGGAAAAGAGTGGGGTATGACTTGAATCTCAAGAGTCCTTGCATAATTCTAACAAACGAAAAGGGTCTGGTGTATGTCTGCATTATAGATTTTTAGTGAAACTGAAATACTAAGACTTATTTGTAAGTTTGCGCCATGTCGCCTGTGCAATATTTTTGTCTGATGAGATTATAGTACAACACTGCTTCAGAGGCTGCATGGCGACCATGGTCATATATCATATGACAGGGAATCCCTTGCCATTAATTCACAAACACTTTATATGATGTAAATCATCCATTTGATGATTAAAGGTGACTCAGTTTGTTGGTTCAGATTTCATCTTGGTGGCCTGTGACTTTGGAATTCTCTGAGGTCAGATTATAAGTGTGCATCATGCTCAATATCATGCTGGTCAGTCTGAAGGGTGCCTTTCGCAGTCTGAGGAAAGATGGGTATCTATTTCTATGGCCATCTATCCAGGGCATTTCCAGGGCCACAAATCACCCCGCCAGAGTGATTCTTCCACAATCAACAGGAAATGAACACCGTTGACACAACACAAAACATCCAAAAGAACATTCAAAGAAGGGTGCTTAAAGCAGGCAAATAAATTTATCCAAAGTAAAAAGTTTATCACTGAGATTTCCTAAACTGCGATAATACTATGTCCAGTGACAATTTATCTCCCAAAGCTTTTGAAACCCAAAAAGCAATTGCACAAAAAAGAACAGGAAAAAGGGTTGACTTCGCTCTCAACACAACAGCCAGGAAATTAAACTCGGAAAAGTCCTTTTTATCATGTTTGGAATGGCATCTCTTAGATCACTGGCACACTTCCTAACCCTGCTTCATCAGTTTTATGTTATGGTGACATTCATTGTTCAAACAATATCTGCAAAGGTTAGTGAAATGTAGGTCGTGTTTCCTTTCTGGTCGAGTAGATCCATTTCAGGCATTTCACAAGACTTTTCTACTACATTTGTAAAGATTTTTTTGCTGACCCATTTCTTTTTGGCACGACCCAACAATGCCTACATTGACTTTTTCTCCGACAAGTTCGGCTGAAGTTCTTTTTGTTTGTTTGGAGCAGCTCTTCAATACTTTTCCCCACACATTCACTGATCTAATAAGTGGGTCACAGAAAATTTTGTTGAAAATGTCTGATGTTTTCAAGCTGCAACATTAAAAATCCATTGCACTGCTTTATCCTGACAACTCCTAAACTTACAACAGGCATACCAGTATATGTTTCGCATGAATCTGGTCTATGTATTTATGGAGTTGATCACGGATAAGTGACAAAATTGTGTCCTCCTTACAGAATATAACCACACATAATAGTTGGACACATTAGCCTGTTGGAATATTAGGCTGGCAATATGTTTGCAACATTGTTTGTGTACTCAATCTCAGTGAAACCGAATTCCTATAGATAACAAGACAGTTGTGCCATGTACAGTGTAGGACAATGGACTAGACAATAACGCCAATCTACTCAATTGCTACATTGAAAATAATCCTCTCTCCGGTATGCATAAGGCACTTTGTCATAATGCTGACCTTCAGAAAGTGAATCTCAGCCATTTAACCTTTCGTAACAATTGCTCGTCTGACTGAGTTCAAATTATTTACAGACTTTAATCACCAGATTGAATAATGGCAGAACAAGTCTGTCTTTTGACTTAGTCACTTACCACTGAGTCAGAGCAATTGAACTGCTTGATGGCGGCCAGTTTCATATTGACATATGAAATGACAATATGATAAAGGCAATGCTTCATCCAAAGTCTAACCTGAAAGGTGTATTTCTTTGTATTGGTAATGCGCAGCTGGCCTTGCCAAATGAACGTATAATGAGAGAATGATGGTGCAAGTCTTGCTGTATGTGTTTACCCAAATAAATCATCATCTATGTATAACCAATTAGCAAATAAAGCCTATAGTCAGCCAAAGTTTACACTCTGACATGAGTTTGTGAGGGAATTTCATATTGCATCCAAATACGACTTTTCTGTCCAACGAGATACCAAAATAATATGACTTCTTAACCAAAGCTTTGAGAAGCTTAGACTTGTGATACCTTTCCATATAATACAGTAGCAATTGCTTGCTCAACATAAATCTTCTGCAAGAGGAAAAATTGGGACTGAGGTGAATGTTCAGAGAAAGTGGAAGATTGTTTTGCTGTAAAAACGTATCCCTGATGATACTGTAGTAATGCACCACACTAATTCAGATAGAAGTTCAGCCTAATTATACACTGATAATGTATGTGGCCCTCTGGCACATTTCTAAACACGTAATAGGCTTTGATGTTCTGTTGCAGCTGAAAGTTCAAAATAGTTGTGAATTCTGACACACTGTATCTTCACCTAAGTGTCCAAACCAGCTCATCCTATTTTCGAACTGATGTTTCCAAATTAAACGAGAAAGGAAAAGATAGTGTCGAGAGATTAAAATGTCTCACAGAATAACACAAGCTAAGGCTTATATTAACAATTTCAATATTTTCAAATCCATTCTATTCTGTGGTCTACCTCTTAGTTTTCCTATCTTGTTTGTTCTACAGTCATCATTCATACTTGAGACAAGTAGAGAATAAGAAAAGACTTCGAGTTATTGACTAAAGTCTAAAATAAGAAAAGAAACAGGCGAGGTATTTGACTTGAATCTCAAGAGTCCTGCATAATTCTCACTCAGAGAAATGGTCCTGCATATGTCTGGATTGAATTTGTTTTATTCGAATGTATCTTGACTTAATGCAAAAGTGAGGGTTGAAGTAGGTATTTTTTCTGGAACAGAAATACTTTTATAGGATGTCTGAGCTTGAGCTATGTGTACATCATCCAATACTTTAATCTGATAAGATTAATTACTGCAAAACACTCAAATATTTTACATGACCCATGAGTCACTGCTTCTGAGACAAGATCATCTACAGATGTATAGCCTAATGGCATATTGCAAGGAATACCGGGAGTTAAAGAAAGACTTGATATGAACAAAATCGCCTCGGCAATGATTCAAGGTCAATCAAATTGTTGGTTCAGATTTCTCCTTGACCTTCGAATTCCCTATGGTCAAATGAAGGTGTGTTACAAGCTCACTATCATGCTGGACAGTCTCCAGGGTGTCTTCATTGTCTGAGGAAAAATGGGTATTTTTTTCTATGGCTATCTATCCAGGGCATTTCCAGGGCCACAAATCACCCCGGCAGAGTGATTCCACAATCAACAATGAATAATGTCAACACAACATCCACAAAAACATCCCAAAGGAGGGTGCTCAAAGCTGGTGAATAGATTTGTGTGAAGAAAAAAGTTTATCACAGAGATTTCCGATGCTGCCTCACTGAGAGTACTATGTCCAGTGACAAATTATCTCCAAATGTAGTGTCCAAAGCCTTTGCACCCCAAAAAGCAATTGGACAAAAAAGAACAGGAAAAAGGGTTGACTTCGCTCCCAACACAACAGCCAGGAAATTAAACTCGGAAAAGTCCTTTTTATCACGTTTGGAATGGCATCGCTTGGATCACTGGCACACTTCCAAACCTTGCTTTATTTCATTTCTATGTTATGTTGGCATTTATCTCAACGACAATGTTTGCAAAGGTCAGTAAAACGTGGGTTGTGTTTCCATTTTAGTCGAGTGCATCCATTTTAGGCAGTTCACAAAACTTTTCTACAACTTTTGTAAAGATTTTGGCTGACCCATTTCTTTTTTGGAAAGACCAAACATTGACTTTTCCTTTAACAGATTCAACTGAAGTTTTTGCTGTTTGTTTGCAGTTCTTCAATACTTTTCACAATACCTTAGCGTGTCTAATAACTGAGTCACAGAAAATGTTGACAGTGCCTGATGCTTCAAAGTTTGCAACATTAAACATTTACAGCACTTTTTCATGTTTGTGGCTTTTCAACTTGCAACAGGCAATTCTATCTATGTTATGTATGAATCTTGCCAATGTATTGGGTTCATATATTTGATCACCGATAAGTGTTTATGTTGTGTTGTCTATGTAGAATATAGCCTCATTGAATAAATACACAAATTGAACAATAAAGTATTCTATCTATCTTCACATCATCTATCTATCTATCTATTCATATATCTATCCATATATCTATCTATAAGATACATTATCATCCTCATGACCTTCAACAAGTTAGTCACAGCCATTTAACCTTTCATATCAATTACTTGTCTAACTGTGACCAGATGATTTATTGGCATATTTCTGAAGATATCATGACAGAACAATTCTGTCATAAGCACAGCCTCTTATGAATCATCAACTGCACCAATTGAACTGATTCACTGTAGTTTGCAACTGCCAAGTAACAATTTCAAGCATATACTATGTATAGTATTGTATACATGTAACAGGACATATTGATATGCAGAGTCTGAAACATATCAAATCATAACAGATGACAAAAAGCTGTATTAGTGCCACACCTTCACTCTAAAAAATTTCAGACAAAATTGGTTTTTTAGATTCAAAATGGTTTTTTGAAAAACCAAATTTCAATGCAAAAAACCAAAATGGATTTTTTTAAAAATCCATTTTGGTTTTGCCAAAACCAAATTTCAATGCAAAACCAAAATGGATTTTTAAAAAAATCCATTTTGGTTTTTTGCATTGAAATTTGGTTTTTCAAAAAACCATTTTGAATCTAAAAAACCAATTTTGTCCCGACATTTTTTAGAGTGTTGCTCAAAATGCCTGAGATTTTGTTCCAGGTATCAGTTATCATTGCCAAGTATTACCTTTTTTTTAACAAGAAGCATCATTGCTCCACCTTATGCTGACTTTGCAGAAAGACTGTACTGTAATGCATTTATGGATGTTAATGACATACGAAATGACAATATGATAAATGCAATGCTTCATTTGCAGTCTTACCTGAAAACTATTCTTCATTCAAGTAATGGGAAGTTGGGTTGCCAAATGATCACTCAAACGAGAGAATGATGGCACCAGTCTTCTTCAGTATGAGTCCCCTCAGATTGATCATCTCTATGCTACAATCATTTGGCACATAAAGCACATCCAGTCAGACAGAGAGTAGAATCAGATGAGGTTGTGTGAGTTTCATATTTCATCCAAATATGACTTTTCTGTCCAAAGAGATGCTAAAACGAAATGACTTCTTAACCGAGGGACCTTTGAGGAGCTTAGACTTGTAACATCTTTCGATATTGGTAGCAATTGTATATTCAACACACATCTTCATATACTTTTCCAAGATGAGTAACTGCCTTTACCAAACCTATTTTGTTGATGTTGTCGAACCATAGAGATGGTCTGTTGAGTTTGTAAAAGCAATCAGGATTAAAACCAACTTCAGCGGAGGACATATACAGTGATCTAATGGAACACCTCAGGCAAAAGGCTTCAATTTTCTGGTCCATTTCACTTAATTGTTTTGTCCATGGTTAAGTGTTCTCATCAAGTCTGGTGGAGTTACAATGAAACCATCTAACAGACAATGGGTTGTAGCTGAACTCGGCTTCGCTACTGTCGGTGACATAATGGTATTGGTGTTACCTTGTCTGATTAGAATTCTGATTTGTTAGATTTTCCAATACATACAACAAAATGCTGAGAATTCTTTGTTGGTCAACTCTCAATGATCAGCAATGTTTTACCAACTACTGAGAAGTGGATGCCATATATTCAGTCCTTTAGTTCAGTGTGTGACTGTGTGTCAATCCATAATTGGTAACTTGGAGCTGATCTGAATGTTCAGAGAAAGTGGAAGACTAATTGTTTTGCTTTAAAAACTCATCCCTGACTATATTGTAATGATACACAACATTAATTCGTACAAGTCCCCCATTATTATACGCTGATAATATATGTGGCCCTTTGGCACATTTCTAAACATGAATTAGGCTTTGATGTTCTGTTGAGACTGAAGCTTCAAAAGAGCTGTGAATTCTGACACACTGCAACTTCACCTTAGTATCCAAACCAGTTCATCCTATCTGTTCTATTAATGACCATATACTTTTTATGCACAATTATAGATATCTATAGCTTAAATGTGTGACCAAAGTTAATATCGATCTGATATTTCCAAATTAAAATAGAAAGGAAAAGGTGGTGTCGAGGGATTATTAAGCCTTAAAGAATAATGCAGGATCAAGCTGGCTATATCAAAATCCATTCTATTCTGTGGCATGGTCGATCTCTTACTTTATTTCAATTCTGTTTGTTCTGCAATCATCAGTCATACTTGAGACAAGTGGAGAATAAGAAAAGACTTGGAGTTATTGACTAAAGTCTAAAATAAGAAAAGAAACAGGCGAGGTATTTGACTTGAATCTCAAGAGTCCTGCATAATTCTCACTCAGAGAAATGGTCCTGCATATGTCTGGATTGGATTGGTTTTATTCCAAATGCATCTTGACTTAATGTAGAAGTGAAGGTTGAAGTTGGTATTTTTGCCACTATAAATTGCTAGAACAGAATTACTACAATATATTTCTAAGCTTACGCAAATTTACCACGTAATGTTTTCATCTGATGATATAGGCATTTTCTGCTAAACACCTAATCATTTAACATGAGCATCGCAACACTGCTTCAAAGACAGGATCATTTGCAAATGTATAGCCTAATGTCATATTGCAAGGAATACCGGGAGTTAAAGAAAGACTTGATATGAACAAAATCGCCTTGGCAATGATTCAAGGTCAATTAGATTGTTGGTTCAGATTTCTCCTTGACCTTCGAATTCCCTATGGTCAAATGAAGGTGTGTTACAAGCTCACTATCATGCTGGGCAGTCTCCAGGGTGTATTTATGGTTAGAGGAAAAATGGGTATTTATTTCTATGGCCATCTATCCAGGGCATTTCCAGAGCCACAGATCACCCCGGCAGAGTGATTCTACAATAAACAGGAAATGAATGACATTGACACAACATCCACAAAAACATCCCAAAGAAGGGTGCTCAAAGCTGGTGAATAGATTTGTGTGAAGTAAAAAGTTTATCACTGAGATTCCTGATGCTGCTTCACTGACAGCGTCCAACTACAAATTATCTCCAAATGTAGTGTCCAAAGCCTTTGAACCCCAAAAAGCAATTGGACAAAAAAGAACAGGAAAAAAGGGGTTGACTTCGCTCTCAACACAACAGCCAGGAAATTAAACTCGGAAAAGTCCTTTTTATCACGTTTGGAATGGCATTGCTTGGATCACTGGCACACTTCCAAACCCTGTTTTTTTTCATTTCCATGTTATGTTGGCATTTATCTCAACGACAACCTCTGCAAAGGTCAGTAAAACGTGGGTTGTGTTTCCATTTTAGTCGGGTGCATCAATTTTTGGCAGTTCACAAGACTTTTCTACAACATTTGTAAAGATTTTGGCTGACCCAATTTCTTTTTTGGAAAGACCAAACTTTGACTTTTTCTTCAACATATTCAACTGAAGGTTTTTGCTATTTGTTTGCAGCTCTTCAATACTTTTCACAATACCTTAGCATGTCTAATAACTGAGTCGCAGAAAATGTTAACAGTGCCTGATGCTTCAAAGTTTGCAACAATAAACATTTACAGCACTTTTTCATGTTTGTGGCTTTTCAACTTGCAACAAGCAGTTCTATCTATGTTATGTATGAATCTTGCCAATGTATCGGGTTCATATATCGGACTTAAGACTCATATTCTAAACATTTTTATGGTAACTAAATAATTTTACTTTGGTTTTTATTATAATTCTAGTCTTTGTCTAATGTCTATACTATGATTTTATTCTGATTTTACTGTGATATTTTACATTATTTATTACTTATGCATGAATGTGCAGCGCGTTGGGATGTTAATATTAATACTTATCAAGCAATAAACATTATCATTATCATTATCATTTTCTGATCATCGATAAGTGTTTACGTTGGGTTGTCTATGTAGAATATAGCCACATTGAATAAATACACAAATTGAACAGACGGCCTTATATGGCTTCAAATGTTTCTGGGTGAAAGCACAGTAAGCGCCTCAATATTTGGCCCCTATGACCTAAGAATTATTTTCATCAGAAGTGCAAGTGCAGTACATCAATTTGAACCTACTGATGAGTAGAATACAGAATTATCTTTGTCTAATAAATCAAGACAGGTATTTGCTGGGCTGCTATGAACTACATTATGAAAGTTCCATGAAAATCTAGGTTTTTCTGCTGGAATGGACCATTGGCTTTTCGACAGTTTTCGCTGATGTGGTATGGACAGTTTGCATGAAGTGTGAGAAATTCAACTTTTGAACCTTGTCAGCATTCACTAAAATAATCTAAATTTGTCACTAAACATGGTATCTCTGCTTTATTCGTGACATACCAGACCTCCAAATATCAGTCCCCAGACTAATTTGAACATTTTTGTGGACGTAATGGACGGACATTTACACTTTTTAGCCTGGTGTACAGTGTATAAGTTAAATTCATTGTGTTTTTTAATTTTTTAGTTGCATACACAGGTAGAGAGAGATAGACATGCGTTTGCATCTCAGTTGACGTGTTATCTGGTCTTTAATTCATTTTAACTAACCAAAAAATGAGTTGTGGACGTAATGGACGGACATCGATTTTAGCCATTAAAGCGTCTTGTATCTTACAATCATCAGTGGCCATTGGAACTTTTTTGCTGAAATTCACTAAGCCAATATCATATCTAGGCAAAAGCACCAAATTTGGCTAATTATTACATAAAAATACCCTCCAGCCAGCCTTTTGAACCCCTGACTGTAAATTTGCAAAAATATGGTTACAAGCAGATCTTTCCTTTGGACGTCATGGCTGCCATAATCATCATATTGAAAAGTCAGCCAATGGTCCCTACAGATGGCCAGGGAGGTACAGTAAACATATAGTGTCACCGGCAGAATGTCAACTAAATATTAGGCTACAGCATAGCTGCAATAGACGGTGCTTCAGAAAAAGGGCCACTGGTTACATGCTAAAATTGACAAATTATACCCACTTTAAAGGTCTGCCCAGAGCATGGTTTTAATTGTATGCTCATGAAAAATGCCTAAATTTCTCAGATTTACTTGTTGATTAAGCTTAAATACTGCACTGTTTCTTCATTATGTCAGAAATTGGTTTCTAGGACCCTAAATTTACTTTTATCTGATCAAAACGCAATTGAGGCCTTTACTGTGCTTTCACCCTTCTTTGTTTGACTGCTCAGTTTGATTGGGCCCCAAATTCTCAGACTATGGACCATACAGCTGTGCAATGTGGGATCATAGTTTAGACAACTGAAATAAGGTTATATGCTGAAACTCTATAATTAAAATCATCCTCTTTCCAATATATTTGCTCATTGTTCACAAGTCAAATATGCTTTCATGAGGCCAATGAAGTATTCTATCTATCTTTACTTTATCTATCTATCTATCTATTCATATATCTATCTGTGTATCTATCTATTATAAGATACATTATCATCCTCATGACCTTCAACAAGTTAGTCACAGCCAATGTCAGCCATTTAACCTTTCATAACAATTACTTGTCTAACTGTGACCAGATGATTTATTGGCATATTTCTGAAGATATCATGACAGAACAATTCTGTCATAAACACAGCCTCTTATAAATGAATCATTGCCTTAGACTGCACCAATTGAACTGATTCACTGTAGTTTGCAACTGCCAAGTAACAATTTCAAGCATATACTATGTATAGTATTGTATGCATGTAACAGGACACATTGATATACAGAGTCTGAAACATATCAAATTATACCAGACGACAAAAAGCTGTATTAGTGCCACACCTTGTTCACAATGCCTGAGATTTTGTTCAAGGTATCAGTTATCATTGCCAAGTATTACTTCTTTTTTTTTTTCAAAAGAAGCATCATTGCACCACCTTATGCTGACTTGGCAAAAATACTGTGCCGTAATGCACACTGTTTATGAGTCACTTATCAATGCTAGTGACACACGAAATGACAATAATTATGATAAATGCAATGCCTCATCTGTACTCCGCAGTCTCACCTGAAAAACATATTTCATCATACAAGTAATGAGAAGTTGGGTTGCCAAATGATCATTCAAACGAGAGAATGATGGCACCAATCTTCATCAATATGAGTCTTCTCAGATTGATCATCTCTATGTTGCAATCATTTGGCACATAAATCATATCTAGTCAGACAGAGAGTACAATCGGATAAGGGTGTGTGAGGGAACTTCACATTTCATCCAAATACGACTTTTCTGTCCGACAACATACCAAAATAATATGACTTCTAAACCAAAGCTTTGATAATCTTAAACTTGTGATACCTTTCCATATATTACAGTTGCAACTACTCACTCAATGTATATCTTCTACGTAACATTTTTCTAAGATGTGAAATTGCCTTTACCGGATCTATTTCATAAGTACTGTCGAACCACAGAGACCTTTAAAATGGTCTGTTGAGTCTGTAAAAAGCAATCAGGATTAAAACCAACTTCAGCGGCGAACATATACAATGATCTAATGGAACACCTCAGGCAAAAGGCTTCAATTTTCTGGTCCATTTCACTTAATTGTTTTGTCCATGGTAAAGTGTTCTCATCAAGTCTGGTGGAGCTACAATGAAACCATCTAATGGACAAGTGACCTCCGTAAATTGGTTGGAGCTATGTTCAACTCTGCCAGACTGTGGCCAGTGTGGGTGGCACTGGGTGGCACAATGGTTTAGGTGCTTGCTAGTCCGATTTGAGAAACTGTTCTGATTTGTTAAAGGCAATATTTTACCAATTCAATGAGCTACCGGCTAACTGAGACATCATATTAAGGCTAAGCGGATTGATTTTGGGTTGCAGCTAAAATTGAGTTATATTTAATGGAATTATTTTATTACTGGATTAGTGATAATTTTAATTGTCCCCTTTCCAGTTACATGACTTGGGTTGGGCAAATTCACCCATAAAGCAAACTAGATTATTGAAATTATTAGATTTTAAAGTCATAAAATTGTCAATTAAGTTTGGAAATAAAATTAAAATCATGAATGAAATTATCACAGTTATCTAAGAGAGGCAAAATTAGTTTAAGGCTTCCAAATTACGTAATTTAATTTTTAAACGTCAAAGATATTTTATGTCGAACTTAGTTGGACAATTTTGAATCTCAAATTTGGTTATTTACATTCATTGTCTTTACTTTCATAAAGAGAAATACAAATATATAGCAATTTCTGATGGTGTACATGCATATTTTTTTTTTTTTCTATTATGAAATACAACATCTTTATGTTGTTGTTTTTTAATGAATGGGTTTTTGTGTTTTTTACTTAATAGATAATAATAATCTTGAAGGTTTTTTTGTGACTAGCAAATGAAGTATTGTTTGTAATTAGTAACATTTAATTTTAAACTGTTGATTTCTCACTTCAGAAAGGTCTTGAAAATGCATATTTTAAAAGAGTATTGAAAAAATGCACGGTTACAATACCAATGGTCATCGTTGTTTGAAAGTTGCAATGGTATATTCATTTTGGCAACAGACCAAAAGCCTTGCCAACTGTTCTGTCTAGCTATTTGTGTTATGTCTACACATACATCCTTCTTAATTACTCGATCTGGTCTTTTTGACCTTATACTTCCAAGTCGTCCCTCCCACTCTTTGACCTATATTTATTAGCACCGAGGGCATTCACAGAGTTATGTCTCAAGTCCCATTCCAATTACTGCATCTCCCTCCTCTCCCTAATCAAGGGTTTCAGATGAGCCATAAAAATCTCTAATTACTTGAAGCAAAAGATCCTCCCAATACTCTGTTCCAATATAAACTATTTGGGATTACAGTATTGGTTGTTTGGAAAGTAATTATTAGACTCCAAAAACAAAATCTCATTCCCGAGCCCAAAAGATATACAGTGTAATATAATATTTCCAGAGCCAAAAACAAATATTGACTCTGCCTACACCCAAAACATTTACACATAATATTATATAAAAGGGTCAGCTACACATGTGAAACATATAAGACTGTTTTTGAAATAAGGATGTCAAATTTCTTAGCATTTCTGGCAATAAAGAATCTAACAAAATTCCAAGAATCTAAAACAGCGCCCATATCTCGCAACATTATCCTTAAGTCTAAGGATTTCCCAAGAAAGAGGCTTAACATGATTTTTGTTCTTCATTAGATTTGACTTAAATTAAGAACAATTGATTCCATTTCACTGAAAATTAAATCCAATTGATTTCCTAAGCCTCCTAAAACTTTTGCTGCCCAAAGCAGTATAACATTTACCATCAATTAAAACTAGTTAATTGGATAAACCCTGAAGTGAATGAAGATTTTCTCCAAATAGTTGCATGCAATTACAATTTTTAAAAAGCCACAGGGCCTACTTAAAGAACATTGTTTCTGTGCCAACATGTCTTCCTTTCAATTCTTTTGTCTCTATTTTAATTGATCTTTTTTTTATCCAGTGCAATAAATTATCATAGATTACCCTTTAAGTCATTCACTGAACCCTTTTTTTCATCTAGAGGTAGCCTAGTGATCGTGAAAATAGATTAAATTGAGTTGAATTGAAAGTTGTTTTGCATTATTTCTCTACTCCTCTTGGGTTTGTTCAGCAAACTGGTATTACTTTCATCAAGAGAAAGTACAAATTCCATAGTGTTTAGCAGTTTTGGTCGCTATAAAAATGTATCCATCGAACAACAATGAATACTCGTTCATAAATACAGGTCCCTAGAATTTTAAAGACATGGATATCTGGATACTTTTGCAATGACTGGAAATCCCCTTAAAGCAATTAAACACACTACACAGCCCAACTCAGGCCATTACAAACCTCCACCTGTACTTAGTAAAATTACAACATGGTCTATGTCTTACATGTCCTCCCTCCCCTCAACCATGGGTCCCCTTTCACAATTGCTCATTCAACTCCAACTCCCCCTCAATGATTAATCGCCATTGAAGCATCAGTCTGCATACGCAAAACACTAAAGTGTGGTTGGCTGATGTGGAGAATGCTGACAACAAGCAAATCACTCTTCGATCCTTCAACGTCCAATTGGTCAAACAGAAAAGAGAAAAAAGGTTGAATAATGGCTTCATGTTGGGTGGTTTTAAAATTTAAGGGTTAAAAGCAAGTATTCATGTCTAAATGGTTAACAGTCACTCTTAATCAATAATAAGTCCTCAGTGGTTTTAGGCAGACTATTGTATAAAGACTGACATGGAGATTTTATGGCAGCTTTGGAAAAAAATGTTCCCCAAGGTACTTGGCAGGCGTGAACCAAAATGTTTAACTGCTACTTTTATCCAGTCTCAGGGCTTTATAGCAGCTTGTTTCATAAAGTACAACAGGAGATTTTATGACAGCTATGGAGAATTCAAACTCCCCAAGACAGTTGCCAGCTATGAACTTAAATGTTTAACTGCTGGTCTTATTCCTTCAGAGTAGTCAGTGGTTTAATAGCCGCTTGTTGTATGAAGAACAACAGGAGATTTTATGGCAGCTATGGAAAGAACAATTCCCAAAGGCAATTGCCAGCCACGAACTGTAACCCTAATGTTAAACAGAGCAAGTGATTCAGCAGGCCTATATTTGGATGTAAATTGACTATAGAAAATGATGGAAAAAGCTGAAACCACTTTTTAAAAATCATTTTCTTGTCATTTGATCGTTTCATAGCAAAAGGTAGATAGAAAGATAGATAGATATGGTAAGGGACTTACAATGATTGTACTCAAGTCAATCAGACTTACAATGAGAGTACTCAAGTCAATCAGATTGTTCCAGAGGAATCAGCTTGCAGTCTTACACTGTATAATAAAAAAAGAATTACTTAGATGCGAGGAAACATTTCTTTGCTCTTCTGATTAAATAAGATCATTCAGTGTTCCTGTCCTTTTCTACAAATACTTTTTCTTTGATTCCTTTTTCGGGTGATTTCTGAACGTTCTACAGACATTCGGAAAATGTTACTAATTTCCGAGTGATTTTAGCAGAGGCCCTCAGCCGATTTCCACCAAACTGATTTTTGGCCCCTGGGAATAGGATCTGGGAAATACCCTTCTCCCTTGGGACTGTTGAGAGCATTCTGCTGTCACCCCTGGAAGATAGTGACCCAGATACCATCTGACCTTAGGGAATTTCAAGGGCACGAAATCTGCGAATACTGAAACCAATAATCAAGTTGACCTTGTTTCATCAGATGGATGATTGAGTGCATAAAGAGCCTCGTTTTGATATTCTGCATTATGACAATGTCATGTGACTGTCGATGTCCCTGTTGGGAGGCAGAGTCGAAATTCTTATGACAATTTTTTTTTCCACTGAAAATGCATACATTTCTATACAACATATCTCTCTTCTATCAGCCGAGCTGAAATTGAGAATAAAGTCGATCAGTTCAGACTTATGCAGGACCATTACTCTCTGTGGCCCTTATGCAGGAGTCTTCAGATTTAAGTCAATACCTCACACTGTTCTTTCTTTTCCTGGTACATATCTGAGAGATGACAAAGAACACACCTAACAGAAAAGTAAGAAAAGGCTACAAAACTGCAATATATCTAGTTTGGGATATGCATTGTACAACAAAAGAATTGTACCTCATCAATCATCTTTGATTTTTAAGTATATCTGGTAACAATAGAGTGGGATGTAAAACAGATTGTACCAGAATACAATGATTGTTTGAGAATAGTGCATGCGAAAAAATTGAGAACATTTAAGTTTGACAGGAAAGGCAAGACCACAACCACCAACAGATACTTCTACTGGTCTTCTATAGACTATAACATTGGAATGTTCAGCATATTCCAAAGCAAAAGAGACACATACTTTATGGAGAATCTTTTGAGAGCAAAAAGTACTGTCGGTGACTGCTACTTTAGTGGAGTGGACACAAGTAGTAACTGGAGCTGACATTTGGGTTAAGTGGTGTGAAAAAAAAAGAACAGAAAGACAAATCTGTCAAGTGCAGAAATATACAGGAAAAAGCAACCAGCAGATTGGGAGGAATATGTCAATGTTGGTGTTTTTAGCAACAAAAATAACAGAAAAATGTGTCATGCAAAAAGTGTCCAGAAAATGAAAAAGCCATAACGTCAGCTCTGAGCGAGTGCATTGTTCAAATGCAACAAATGATAGTAGCGACAGAAGTGAGGCCTACCTTGTCCAAATTCAACAACGTGATTGGAAAAAAAGGACACTCTAGGATAAATTTGTTCATAAGGTGTAGAAATTGTAAAATTAAGAAAGGAAAATGACAAAGAGAAATGGCGGTTGATTAAAAGATCTTGCGTCAGAATTTATCCATCACTTTTTCCATGAACCAGCTGCCTTTTGATCCCTTTGCACCAAACAGACCATTCAGTCGAAGTACTCAGTTGATCAGATTGATTTTTCTACTACACTTTTGCTATTTTGGCTACTCTTCTGAGAAATCGGCTTATGGTCTTAGGGTAAAAATGAAAGACATCTTTCTTTGACACTTCTTTTCATAAACCAGTGACTGAAGGACAGTCCTTTTGTTGTTATGATGAAACAAGGTCACTCTCTGTCTCCTGGCCTTTACTGTCCTTATTTCCCGAGATTGCTCTTTTGACATTCAAGAGCTTCAGTCACATCGGACCGAAGTCAGTGGACTAACTTTTTTATTCCTGACTTAGTGCAGTCAAAAGGACAGTGTAGGGGAAATCTTGTTAAGAATCTTGGAAGTCGTTTTCTTAACCACTTTAAAGGAATCTCCTCATTTTCCTGCACCCTCTTCTTTGGGAAGTTCAGTGGACATTACTCACTTCCTGATGATTGTTGCTAAAGCGAGTCCTCCTAAGTGATTTACAGCCCTTGGGAAAATGTTAAAATGACCTGGGAAATGCCCTTCTTCCTTGGGACTATTAAGGACACTACGGGGATACCCCTGGATGATAGTGACCTTGATAAGCACCTCTCCCCATCTGACCTTAGGGAATTTCAAGGTCATGGATCAGGGTGAAAGCTGGGTGGTGGTAAACAATCTTTTTGACATCTTCAATTAAATCGATGGTTGTATTCTTCAGTCTTAATGTCCAAAGATTCTCTTTCCTGGGAACTTCGGAGAGACACAATCATATTTAAAAGTGGGGTTGGATATATATAAGGGAAATTTTGCTAAGGCATCTAACTTAATACTTATCAACTCAATTCAAAAGAGTGACTTTACATTGATCGAATACACACACGGCCTCTAGTTACGTATTCGAGATTGCGAATATTTCACTTGAGCAATCTATATCTGTCTCGAAGTTAAGAATATATCAAAGAAGAAGAAAAAGTCTCCAAGAAACATATGCAGGACCACTTCTCTTCAGATTCTAGTCAATACAGCATTCTTTTCTTATTCTGTGCCTGTCTACTGTATGAGTGATGGCTATAGAATAAATAAAAGCAAAGACTGGGGGAAAACTATAGACAAAGATGGATCTGAATATAGCCAGCTCTAACAATATGTTAATTTTGAAGGTTGAATAATTGCCAAAACTCCATATGGTTCTTTATGCTCAATTTGTGGGCAAACAGCTCAAAAATAACCTTGGTGACACATCAAAGCATTAAGTATTTATTGTTTATGGATATATTGGGGTAAGGATGCAACCTTCTAAATTATTATATAACTTATAAGAGATAGGATCATCAACTGGAAAATCTATAGATCAAAATTGACATGAAGCAAATAGATTTTGATACTATATATTTCTGCTCTTTATTGATACCATTACACAGACAGTTCATATATTGCTCCAACTTGAAAATTGCCTCTACAAGTACCTGCCTCCAGTATATATGTTTACTAGTTTGCTTGAAATCAATATTTCTTGTTAATGGATATTAAATTCTGTATCACTTCATGTTTACTGTTGCAAACTTTGAAATTAACCAAAAGAAGTCCCCTTTGATATTTGATATACTCCCACGTAAACTATTGCTGTACGGATGAGTTTCCTACACTGAATTCAGAAGCTTTTGAAGGAATTCTAAGGATTATACATTATGTAGTATGCCTGTGTGGAGTCAAGGCTGAGTGCAAGATCTTACATATGTCAAACTTGATATCTTCTTTACACTGTCTTGTTCCCATTTAATCCATATTTAGTTACTCTGCTAGTGTCAAATGCTAACTCTGATGCCATCTCAGATATTATGTCCTTGCAAAGTACTCTTAAACCTGACCCACCCTGTTTTTGTCAATGTCTCTTTTATGACAATATTTGCTTTGTTGCCTTTGGCTTTTAATGGAAATCCTTAGATCTGTTCTGAATATCTAAATATCTAGTGCACTACATTCGGAGACTAAGAGTCAAACATGGAATAAAGTAATTAACTCAATCATTGATATCCTAGATGCTTCTAATGCAAAGGCAAAAGCACTCAGACAAAGGGAGAATTAATCAAACCAATAAAAGAAAATAAAGCAAAATGTACAGAGTTCATAATAAATACTGAAAGGAATGTACTATACTTCTAAAGAATGGAGCACTGGTATGAAAAAGCACTCTCTCATTACTCGACATGTGCCAACAGTCCAACAAGAATAGAAATGTTTGGATATATACTCTATGTAAGATTTCACACACCAAAGAAAACTTTCAGATAAGTCAAGCAATTAAAGATTTCTTACATTATTTACTTAACTACTTCAAAATATATTCAACCAGGGTGGCAAGTTTGGAGAACACCAAAAAGCACCATAAAAATTTTTTTTCACAGCTGCAACAGTATCTCTGCTGGTTGATTTGCTCCACTTCAGAATGAAAAACCTTCCAGCTTCGTTGACTCCAGGCACCGGAGATGTTTTATAGAGTGCCATCTGCCTTACTTCCAGACTCCATGTATATCCTTCCTTGCTGTGCTGTCCACACATCCATTTCAAGATTAGCCCCTGCTGAAAGTTGAAGTAGCCAGCATCTACAATTTTGGGTTTTTTTCTTCTAGATCCAGACCATTTTCTTCCCAATCTTTCTTCTTAGCAAATACCTAAACTGACCTATCCCACCCACTCAGGTGGTTATTTAGATTTTTTCTTGTATTTCCAAAAGATTTCTCTCTTCCTTTTTGCAGCATTACTTCCCACGTGTCAGCTTCGGTTACTACTTACGTCCACCTCCCGATAGTAACAGTCAGTGATGGTGGTTTTGGCTTACCAATCACGCTGTTTGCAGTCGTTCTTCACACTATGTACAGTTCCAAATTAGCTGCTTCTCGAAATATTCTCTTCCTGTATAACCATTGAAAGTAAGTCAATAGTGGTTTTGCCTTTCCAATCAAATTGCACATCTTCTGGGGCTATAACATAAGAAATATATAATCTTGCACTAAAGCTGGGGAAAGGGACGGCTTAGCTATATATGTCTGACTGCTTGGCTTGGAAGTTGGAATTGCAATCTCATTGATGTTCAAGTTGGACATTAGGCCTATTACATTAACATTCCTTGTTTTACTGTGGGTGTTCCTTGCAACAATAACATGTTAAGTGACCAAATTAGTATTCAAAAGCTCCACAACAGTACATATATCAAAATGTTTTGATGGTTTTAGAAGCTTCCCAAATCCAAAATACATTCAGGCTGCACCAATATTCTTCTAAAGCAGAAATCACAATATTTAATTATTATGTATGACATTGCCTTCGAGCTGGAGCTGATGCACTTTATAAGAGCTATTTGATCCCTTCTTTTTGACCAATTGGCCGTTGAAGGATCGAAGAGTGATTTGCTTGTCGTCTGCATTCTCCACATCAGCCGACCACACTTTAGTGTTTTGCGTATGCAGACTGATGCTTCATTGGCAATTAATCATTGAGGGGGAGGTGGAGTTGAATGGGCAATTGTGTAATGAGAGAGGGGGAGGGGAGTGCATGTGAATGCACAGGCCATGCATTGGTTTTGTATGTTTTATGAAGCAAGCTGCCCTTTAAGAACATCATCAAACATGTTCCGACAAAGTTTGGTTAGTTTTTTAATTTGCTGAACTTGGACTATCATGGTAACATATTAAAGCTGATTGTATTTCAAAGTATCTATCAACGGTTTGCCTCTATAGATGCTTGAAAGGACTGTTGTCTTTTTTATGTACTCCCACATAGATCTTGCTGTATGATGAATAAAGTTGCATAACTGAATTCAGAAGTATTCTAAGATTGATACATTTATGTGTCGAGTCAAGGACGAGGCCACAATCTTGTACATTTTTCAACTTTGATTTCTCTGTCAAGTCTTGTTCATATTCAATCCATATGCATTTACTTTGCTGGTGTCAAACTCTGATGCTATCTTAGAGAGTATGTCCTTGCAAAGTACTCTTGAACCTTACCCACCCTGTTTTGTGACTAATTCATCAAAACAACATATTTTTCTTGCCTTTGGCTTTTAATGGAAATCCTTAGATCTGTTCTGAATATCTAAATATCCAGAGCACTTCGTTTGCAGTCTGGGAGTGAAACATGAAATAAAGTAATTAACTCATGCACTCATATCCTAGATGTCTCTTATGCACAAAAAGGGAGGATAAATATTATTTATAACAGAAAACCATAAAGTCATAATAGATAAGTAAAATGCTGAAAAAAAGTACTTTCCTTCTAAAGGATGAACAACTTGTATAATGAAGCACTCTGTTATTTCTCAGTATGCACCAAGACAGTGATCAAATATCAGTACGGAACATTTCTTTTGTACAGGTCTCTGCCTCACTATACAAATATCACAATGGTGAACATGTTCTGAAATGCATGACATCAATAAGTACTAGGCAGAATCATAATGTTTGGATACTCCTAGTAAAATGTTACACCTAAAGAAAACTCTCAGATAAATCATAATTATGATTATGAAATCAAAAACATTATTCAAGAGTCAAGACTGTTTACGTTATTTACCAAACCATTTCAAAGTATATTTAAGCTGGGTGGCAAGTTTGGAGAACTCGAAAAAGCACCATCTAAAATAGTTTTTACAGCTGCAACTCTATCTCTGCTGGTTGATTTGCTCCACTTTAGAATGAAAAACCTCCTAGCCTTGCGGACTCCAAGCTCCGGAGATGTTTTATAGAGTGCCATCTGCCCACATTCCAGGCATCATTTTTATCCTTCTCTCCTTTGCTAGCCACACATCCAATTCAAGCTGGGCTCCTACTAAGAGTGCAGGTAGCTTTACATCTTCAATTTTGGGGTTTTCCTTCTGGATCCAGACCACTTTTACTCGTCTTTTTTTCTCAAATACCTACATTGACCAATTCCACCCACTCAGCTAGTACTTGCATTTTTCCTTGTATTTACATCTACAATTTTGGAGTTTTACATTTTGGATCCAGACCAATTTTACTCTTATTTCTCAAATACCTGCATTGACCTATTCCACCCACTCAGGTAATACTTAGCTTTTTTCTTGTATTTCCAATAGATTTCTCTTCTTTTTTATCAGCAGTATTTCTCAAATGTCAGCTTTAGTTACTTCTTATGTCCTATACACCAGAGTATATACAGTGCAAGTGGTTTTGGTTTACCAATCACTCCGTCTGCAGTCGCTCTTCACACCATGTACATACTAAATTAACTGCTTTTCGAAATCTTCTCTTCCCATATAACCATTGAAAGCAAAGCAATAATGGTCTTGCCTTTCCAATCATCTTGCACCTTTTACAGCTCTACATATGAAATATATAATCTTGCACTTAGCCTGGGGACAGGGATAGCCATGCTCTATATGTTTGACTGTTTGACTGCTTGGCTTGGAAGTGGGAATTGCAATCTTGTTGAAGCCAAATTTGGATGCTTACTGCGGGTGTTCCTCAACAACATTAACATGTTAAAAGTGGTGAGATTAGTATTCATGATGTGCAACAACATTACATATATCAAAATGTTCTGATTGTTTTAGAAGTTGGTCAGGTCCAAAATACTTACAGGCTACACCAATATCATTCTAAAGCCGGAAATCACCGTAATTATTATGCATGACATTGCCTATGAGCTGTAGCTGATGTACGTTATAAGAACTGCTAATAACATAATGTATGTTTCAAGACAATTCATGTTGCTTTACATGTTTTTCTTTTGGTCATCCATACATTGTAATTATCAGCATAATATGAAAAGCTATACTTTGTAAACTATGTGCTTTCAAAATAGATCAAAAAACTTTTTTCAGACAGAATCTGATATGTAATTCTGTATAGATTTTCACAAAGTTCAAGGATATAATTTATAACCATGACATTGTGTGCTGTGAGATATTAATGGATTATTATGCACACTTTTAGATTGTCATAAAGGAGTTGTCTCTTTGATGTACTTCCACATAAGTAAGTTCTTGCTGTATGAATGAAGCAAGTTGCATAACTGAATTCAGAAGTATTCTAAGATTGATACATTTATGTGTCGAGTCAAGGACGAGGCCAGCATCTTGTACATTTGTCAACTTTGATTTCTCTGTCAAGTATTGTTCATATTCAATCCATATGCAGTTACTTTGCTGGTGCCAAACTCTGATGTGGTGTCAGATACATAGTATGTCCTTGCAAAGTACTCTTGAACCTGACCCACCCTGTTTTGTGACTAATTCATCAAAACAACATATTTTTCTTGCCTTTGGCTTTTAATGGAAATCCTTAGATCTGTTCTGAATATCTAAATATCCAGAGCACTAGATCTGCAGTCTGGGAGTGAAACATGAAATAAAGTAATTAACTCATGCACTCATATCCTAGATGTCTCTTATGCAATGGCAAATGCACTCACAAAAAGGGAGGATAAATATTATTTATAACAGAAAATAGAGAAAACTTAATGTATAGAAGTCATAATAAACTAAGTAAAACGCTGAAAAAAAGTACTTTGCCTCTAAAGGATGGACAACTTGTATAATGAAGCACTTTGTTATTTCTCAGTACAGAACATTTCTTTTGTACAGGTCTCTGCCTCACTATAGATCTACACTTTAAATTTTGAATTTTGAGTTAGCTTAATTGATTGAGATCGTTGCACAATTCCTTTGAGCCAAGATAGCTTGTTTGCAAGTTATAACAACATAAACATTATCATAACTCAAAACGGCAAGCTATCATGGCTCAAACAAATTATGCTACCATCTCACTCAATCATTTGAGCTGACTCAAAATTTTCTGATTTTACAGTGTATCACAATGGTGTACATTTTCTGAAATGCGTGACATCTATAAGTACTAGGCAGAATCATAATGTTTGGATACTCCTAGTAAAATGTTACACCTAAAGAAAACCCAAAGAAAACTCTCAGATAAATCATAATTATGATTGTGAAACCAAAAACATTATTCAAGAGTCAAGACTGTTTACGTTATTTACCTAACCATTTCAAAGTATATTTAAGCTGGGTGGCAAGTTTGGAGAACTCGAGAAAGTAGACCATCAAAAATAGTTTTCACAGCTGCAACAGTATCTCTGCTGGTTGATTTGCTCCACTTTAGAATGAAAAACCTCCCAGCCTTGCGGACTCCAAGCTCCAGAGATGTTTTATAGAGTGCCATCTGCCCACATTCCAGGCTTCATTTTTATCCTTCTCTCCTTTGCTAGCCACACATCCAATTCAAGCTAGCCCCTACTCAGAGTGCAGGTAGCCTTACATCTTCAATTTTGGAGTTTTACCTTTTGGATCCAGACCAATTTTACTCTTTTTTTTTCTCAAATACCTGCATTGACCTATCCCACCCACTCAGGTAATACTTAGACTTTTTCTTGTATGTCCAATAGATTTATCTTCTTTTTTATCTGCAGTATTTCTCAAATGTCAGCTTTAGTTACTACTTATGGCCACTATATCCCAGAGTAATGGGCAGTGCCAGAGGTTTTGGTTTACCAATCACTCTGTCTGCAGTTGCTGTTAACACAATGTACCTGACAAAATTAACTGCTTTTCAAAACTTTCTCTTCCCATATAACCATTGGAAGTAAGTCAATTGTGGTTTTACCTTTCCAATAATATTCCCCCTTTTTGTGCTCTATAAGATACAATCTTGAACTTAGCCTGGGGATAGGGACAGCTGAGCTGACTACTTTGCTTGCAATTCAGAATTGCAATCTCGTTGATATTCAAGTTGGACGTTATTATATAACATCCCTTGTTTTACTGTGGGTGTTCCTTGCCAACATTCACATGTTAAGTGACTAAATTAGTATTCAAAGGCACCACAACAGAACATATATCAAAATTCTCTGATGGTTTTAGAAGCTTCCCGTATTCAAAAATACATACAGGCTACACCAATTTCCTTCTAAAGCGGGAAATCACAGTAATTATTATGCATGACATTGCCTTCGAGCTGTAGCTGATGTACTTTATAAGAACTGCTAGTGACATAATGTATGTTACATATTCATTAATGAGCTGAAAAGATCTGAATCTAAACATAATTATTACATATATATGCACAATCCCATTGAGCCTTAGAATTAAGCCTAAAAAACAACATGTATGAAGCCATTAATTAACCTATTTGATCCTTTCTCTTTGACCAATTGGCCGTTGAAGGATCGAAGAGTGATTTGCTTGTCGTCAGCATTCTCCACATCAGCCGACCACACTTTAGTGTTTTGCGTATGCAGACTGATGCTTCAATGGCAATTAATCATTGAGGGGGAGGTGGAGTTGAATGGGCAATTGTGTAATGAGTATTTGACTACACAGACCATGTGGTAGTTTTATTTGTGAAGTTGAATCAAGAAGGGTACCCTTTAAAAAGCATCACTCCACATATATATAGAAAATGTTTGATTACCTTTCAGATTAGTTGCCGCTCATATAATACATATCATAATAATCTTCAGACAAGCATTTTAAAAGTTTCTGTTTATGACCAATAGCCCAAAAAACAAACACCATCACCCTGGTTAGGTTTTAACACCATCCATGACCTTCCAGGGAAAACAAAACTGTATGATATCAATGGTATAATTCCTACTTGGGCGAGACAAAAACAAAACTTTGATTTATGTCTGCTCATTTTCTGATTATCATTACTGAAAACTAATCAGGCTTTGAAGGTTCCTATATCCTTGATCAACCTAAGCTAAACTGTTCACATTGAATTTATGAAATATGCTCAGATTCTTTGGACTGGCTTAATGCTTATTCCACCAAATGTGCAATTACCTTTTCTGAAATATCGCTCTTATCTTTGTGTCCTCATACTTTTGTTCTCAGCATCTTTGTCATTATATATATTTGGTTCTTCCCTCAATATGCATGCATTTTACTGGCTATTCTTACTTGGATTTTCTATATGCGATTTTTTATTTTTTATTTTAAAGGATCTCTCTGAGATGACATGATCTTTTAATTATTAGGGGAGGGGAGGGCGTCTGGCCAGTGATAAGTACTTGTCTTAGAGATGTCCTCCCTCTTTACTGTAACCTAAGATTTCAGAAAGACATAAAAAATCTTGAGTCTAGAGCAATTCTGTTGATGTCAAACAATCCATAGTGAAGACTTTTGGCAGCAAGAAGGATAAAAAATCATGCAATTCGTTTTTTTCCATGAAACAGCAGAAACCCTTGATTAGGGAGGGGAGGGAGATGCAGTAATTGGAATGGGACTTGGGACATAACTCTGTGAATGCCCTTGGTGCCACTAAATATAGGTCGATCGCGCGTGGGTTGGGAGGGTGGACCTGGAAACATCAGGTCAAAAATGCCCAAGGAAGAAGGATATAGGCCTGGACTAGCTATACAAAGAGATTAGGCTAGCTTTATCACTTTGAAAAGTAGAGACAAGGAATAGCCTTCTGAATGCATTGGTATGCCTGCCATACTCCTGTCCTAATTGGCCTACAAAATGCATAAATACCGGATGTCAAGTCCCAATCATCCTTCAATCAATTGTCATACTGCTGTCTTATATAGTTAAAAGTCTGTTTCAGCTATTGGCAGTATTGTTTCAAAAGAAATGTGTCTGTCTTCATCTTATATTTTTGTTTTCTTTCATGAGCTTGATTTTCTTTTAATTTGCAGCAATTAATTTGACAGCAAGAACAGTTTTTTTTTTTTCAACTTTACGAACAGTATCACAGAGCAAAACTGAAGTAGTGCAGCCGAAATGGAAATCACCAGATTAAGCCTTTTGTTTGTTGATGCAATGAAAAATCTCATTAAACATTTAAACAAGCTAAAACAGTCAAACGTGAAGATTGATTTCTCAGTATATTGAAATTGTGGACTTTCCCCCATTGTTGCATTTGTCTAGACTGGGACATATGGCAATTACATTTCCTCTTACAGGAAATTTATTGAGAATGTATTTATTTAAAACAGGAAAACAAGTAAAATTGATTGATTGTATTTTCTTATACAATCCTGAACACACAAAGGGAGAGTGTTTTAGAATGTATCTTTGTACCTCACACGTCTGCCTTATGTGTGACTGAAACATGACACTGACTATTTGTCAGTCGTTGCTTTTATGACCCATTCCCAGTCACAACTATCATAATATTTATCTGGTAGAAAATCCAGTTATATTTTTTATGTTGAAAATTCCAGATTTTGTTAAAATTACATTTTCTTTACAAGGCAACCATGAAGTTAATCATTATTATTTAAAAAATTGTGGCCTCGTTTCAAACAAAATTATGGAAAATTGCTCATGAGGAATTAGGTATTATTTGGCTACAATTTCAAACAATTAACATTAATACTGATAATTAATAAAGTAATCATGCCAAACGCAATTCTCAGGGGATTTATACTGCCTTTTAATAACTCCAATGAAGCAATAACTCATTCTAACTTGCATTTACCAAACTTTCCCAAAGAAATTAAACAAATTCGTGGAATAAGCAGCTTTCAATTTGAAATATTGCCACCAAGTTATTAAATGATTTTGATTCTGGCAATATAATTTTATCAATAACGTTTTCATTAACCGATTTTTAAACTTAAAGTATGAATTATTTTCTCAATCAATTTTTTATACAATGAAGTAATTGCTTTAGTTGTATTCACTCTGGCCTACCATAGCTCCTGATGAGAGTTCATAAGACACTTATCCTCCACAACCATGCAGAAATATATGAAGTTAATACATTGAAACATGTGAATAAACCTTATTTCTGAACAAGATCAAGAGTGCCTACCTTAGTCAAAGTGTACTGGATGCACCCATAAAGGAGTTTAATTTGAAACTTTGAATAAATAAGGACAACACTATGAGCTGCACTGAGATATCAAAAACTAATTCACCTTTGCATAGGTCAATTACAGAACTCAAAAACCATAATTAACAAGACACCAACCTCAAACAATGCATAGGATCTAGTAGCACTCTGGACACATGGATGCTTTGGCCGTGATACTCCAACAACTTAGAACTCTATTCAGACCAGCAAACATCTAAACCATTGCGCCACCCGCAGTCTAGCAAAAGCTGAGTTCAACTCCAACCAATTGATGGAGGTCTCTTGTCCATTACACTGTTTCATTGCAGCTTGGCCAGACTTGATGAGAACACTTAACCATGGACAAAACAATTAAGTGAAATGGACCAGAAAATTGAAGCCTTTTGCCTGAGGTGTTCCATTAGATCCCTGTATATGTCCTCCGCTGAAGTTGGTTTTAATCTTGATTGCTTTTTCCACGCTTAAACCCACCATTTTAAAGGTCTCTACAGTTTGTCGAATACTGCCAAGGTATTTCTTTTTCATCTTCAAAACGTATAGACTCTAAGGTTATGTATGTTGAGTAAGCAATTGCTATTGGGTGAAAGCACAGTAAGCGCCTCAATATTTGGCCCCTATGACCTAAGAATTATTTTCATCAGAAGAGCAAGTGTAGTACATCAATTTGAAGCTGATGATGTGTAGAATACAGACTTATGTTTGTCTTATAAATCAATACAGGTATTTGCTGGGCTCCAATGCACTAGATCATGAAAGTTCAATGAAAATCTAGGTTTTTCTGACAAATTGGACAATTGGCTTTTCGACAGTTTTCGCTGATGTGATATGGACAGTTTGCATGAATTGTGACAAATTCAACTTTTGAGCCTTGTCAGCATTCACTAAAATAATCCAAATTTGTCACTAAACATGGTATCCCTGCTTTATTCGTGACATACCAGACCTCCAAACATCAGTCCCCAGACCAATTTGAACATTTTTGTGGACGTAATGGACGGACATTTACAATTTTTAGCCTGGTGTCCAGTGTATAAGTTAAATTCATTGTGTTTTTTAATTTTTCAGTTGCATATATAGGTAGAGAGAGATAGGCATGCATTTCCATCTCAGTTGACGTGTTAGCTGGTCTTTAATTCATTTAAATTACCAAAAAATCAGTTGCGGACGTAATGGACGGACATCGATTTTAGCCAATAAAGCTTCTTGTATCTTACAATCACCAGTGGCCGTTGGAACTTTTTTGCTGAAATTCATTAAACCAATATCATTTCTAGGCAAAAGCAACAAATTTGGCTAATTATTGCATAAAAATACCCTCCAGCCAGCCTTTTGAACCTGTGACTGTAAATTTGCAAAAATATGGTTACAAGCAGACCTTTCCTTTGGATGTCATGGCTGCCATAATCATCATGTTGAAAAGTCAGCCAATGGTCCCTACATAAGGCCAGGGAGGTACAGTAAACAGATAATGTCACCGACAGAATGTGAACTAAATACTAGGCTACAGCATTGCTGCAATAGACGGGGCTTCAGAAAAAGGGCCACTGGTTACATGCTAAAATTGACGAATTATACCCACTTTAAGGGTCTGTCCAGAGCATGGTTTTAATTGTATGCTCATGAAAAATGCCAAAATTTCTCAGATTTACTTGTTGATCAAGCTTAAATACTGCACTGTTTCTTCTTCATGTAAGAAATTGGTTTCTAGGACCCTAAATTTACTTTTATCAGATCAAAACACAATTGAGGCCTTTACTGTGCTTTCACCCTATTGCATTATATGGGAAAGGTATTTCAGTCTGAGCTCTACTTAAGGTGCTTAACTGAAGCGACCTACTTTGGACAGAAGAGTCATACTCCCTAAGAATTCAATATGGAATTCCGATATTGTCTTGTCGCCATTCTCCTTGACTGCCGGGCTATTTGATATTGAGGGAAAGGGAGTAAAACTAGACATGTCGAATCGCATAGCGATGAGTGATGCACTGCGCTTCAGAGTGAATCACAAGAGTACCTTTCTGACTCATGATATTTAGACATGCATTCATCTGATTAAAGGAAGTATATTGGAGCAATTATAAAACTTTGGTTGAGATAAAAGGGTTCTTTAATTTTATATGAAGTGAAAGCAGTGCCCCATTATTCCAAACTTGAATAAAAATTCTTTGTAAGAGTTAATAAATGCAAAACTAGAAAAAATAACAAGATATGAAAACTGAAAGTATTTATTTGTTATTATCTGGATTAGAAAAACTGATCCCTCTCTTTTTCATGAGTTGTTTTGTCTGGGGCGCAGTGCACATAATCAAAGCACAATCATTCAATCCATTCCATGTTAAATTCCAGGTATTGGCCTACAATCATTGTGTAGGGTGGTGCATTTTATTTAACCGAAAAACCTGGTTAATCTGGTGCATTCACTGCACCCATGCAACCGAATAACCAAGCTGCAGTGGTGCATCAGACACATGCATACAGCAGCCTACAGGGCAGTGCAGGCCCATGCAAAGAAGCATGCAGAGCAAATGTTAGTTGACGAATCTGGAAGCCTACGAAAACAAGGGCACTGCTAGCCACCTGGCGGTGGCGCAGTGCAATAATATAATTGTCCTATTTAAAAATTAAAGCATTCAATCACCCTCCATGGCAGTCATTTAGTTGTAACATCACAATTATATAAATATATCCAAATAAAATGATTTTTTTAATATGTCAATGTACAGTCAAACTGTGGGTGATCATTTGAGTGTTTATCTAATGAAATTTTTCCACCCTTCGTATTTATACACTCTGAGACATGCACCATCAGATTGATTGCAGTTTAAAGACTGTTTCAAGGCCACAGATTCCAATAGACAAAGACCTAGTTCCCCCTCCAGGGCAAAACCGACGCTAATCTTCAACACATCCATTTGAATGGCAAATGGTGCAATGAGGGTGATACTGATTTGGTTTCCAACAGGGTCCAAAAACAATTGTTATTTTTCTAAAAACAACTTTGCTTCATACTTGACTCCATGGAAGCAATTCACTGCAGACAATCTTTTCAGATAAGTAGGTCAGTTTGCTCATATGGTTAATTTGAAAGACAAACATTGTACACAGAGAGAGACTGATTCTGTTTTCAACATGGTCTACAAACAAGTGTCAATATGGAAACAATTGTCAGTCATACTTGCCTCTACGGAAGCAATTCAGTGGAAATCATCATGACAGTTTGTGCAAAGTACACAACTCATACACAGGCTGATTGGGCAAACAATGTTGAGCAAATGCAGCAAACCAGCTGACAGGCACAGATTCCCTAAGGTAAGTATGTTTATTGGTGTTTTTTCCTGTAGCTGCTAATATCTCAATTTGTATGGGAAGTATTTGCTAGACACAGATTTTGGAGATTTTTTAGGCCTACACATCTGCACTCAACATTTCTAATGAAATTTCGATCTACACACATCATGAAAAAATGAAAAAACTATTTGATTACCAAATGACAGCCATATATTCCCTGGAATATATCTGGCAATTTGTGTGCTCTCCTGCAGGCTATTTATATCTGAAGTAGTCGGGGAAGTACTGGCGGAACGCTTATTACATTTTAAGGCTGCTGCTTCTATGTATCCAGATACCACATTCAGCATTTCAGATTGACTACGTAGCGTACAGCCTATGCCTTACACTAATGACTCCACTTATCCACACATTCCTGTCTATATTAGGACATTGGACATTTTGTGTTCATTGACAGAGGTTTTTATATGACAAAACATAAACTCCCCATCAATGTATACTATTTTCCAATGCTCAATTCATAGTACAAATTACAAACCAACACTGATCAAACAAAACATTATCGCAGCCCAGATGACAGCAGCTTATTCCCTGGAGCATGTCTGTTTTATTGGTGTAATTCCCATGTGGCTAATAATGTCTGCATTTCACTCTGGAACCTGTGGGTGGTACAAAGTGATCAATAGCCAACAGTGAAATGCTAAAACCACAGACATACCAGCACTGTGGGGGGGGGGGGGGTATGTTGTTGTTTATTGATGAGAAGAATACAAGATACATGTATGTCTGTTGATACATTTCAAGGAAAAGGAGACAGGAGTATGGATTTTTTGTATGCCAGCAAGCATCAAGTGTCAAAATATACCTGTGACAAAAACATGACAAGATACGCATATTTATAAATAAGGAGTATTTACAAAAACAAGTATGAACATATCCATACCGGCAAGAAGTCGACAGTATCAGTTAAGCAGTGTACTTCATTTCTCCACATTAAAAATTGCTTTGAAGAGGTCAAAGTAAGATGGAAGCCAAAGTAGACAGATAACAAGCCTCAGTACATTGACTGAAGTGCACCATACAGTGCCAGAATATTGGCTCAAAGCAGGGTAGGGGGAACGGGGGCACATTGGGACGCGGGGCACTGTGGGACGGTGGGGTTTTCTTGGATCCTGGCAAGGTATATGATATGGTAGTGCCATCATATCTTGTAATTTCACATCCTGATGTTTCCATGGTTTTACAGACAAATTACAGCCACATGCGGAAGTATGGCGAGCAAACGTTTGTTTTCCTACTACAAAAGTAAATATGGACGGGTTCAATTCGAACCATTCTGTAGACAAACCATGAACAATGAGGCTTTCTTAGTGCTAGTATGAATTTTATATATCGTAACAAACAGTTATGAATTGCTATCGTGATAAACACACTCACTGGTGTCCGAGAAATTAGCATTTTGGTGTAAAAGTCATATCGGGGCTCATTGGGACAGTGAATTCGGGGCACATTGGGACGCACTTAATATGGCAGAATTTAAGTGTCCAAGGCAACTGAATAACCTGGGACAGCACAAAACAGGTGTTCAGGCCACAGTGAATAGAGGTATAGTGGATTACCATGCTCTGGGAACAAATTTGTCGCAAAGCACTGTGTGTTACTTACATAGATGTCCGCACCCAGGACAGTTTATGTTAAATGTTTAAAACTGTTTAAAGTTATGAACTATTGGCACTACAAGGTGTTAATGCACTGTATATTGTCTAACGCACTACTTATATATGATATCTATAGTAAATGGTGTGTTAAAATGATTTTTTAATTGATGTCCCAGTGTGCCCCGGCTGTGCCACGCCGGGGCACATTGGGACAGTCATGTTTACGACTCTCTGGCTGCAAAAGGGTAGGTGCAGTCTAGTTTATTATGCATTGCATTTAAGCTCAATAGTGTGGGTGATATTCATGCAAACTTCTGAGTTCTTCAGTGCTTTCAACATTGAGCAAAGTTAGTAGATGCTAAAAGCGTCACAATGTGCCCCCGTTCCCCCTAATCATAATATCAAAGCTCACAAATCTTCAAAAGGCAAAGTAACCAATAATAAATAGAGCTACATACAAAAAAACTGTATTCATACAGTGGCCTCTGCATTATGATTCCCCCTGTTTTGCATAGTATCATCCCCTCCCCCTCCTCTAAGTAGCTTTTTTTTCCAATGCACATGCACCCCAAAATGGCAAGAAATAGAAACCACTTCAGTTCGTGACAGCAGAAGGGGTGGTCATATTTCAGGAAATAATAGCCAAGTACCCATGACAGGAATATCTTGAGACTATTGTCAGTATACTCAATGCCCCAATGATGTACCCTAAGATGTCAGTATCTTGAGACTATTGTCAGTATACTCAATGCCCCAATGATGTACCCTAAGATGTCAGTAATGTCTGAGTAATGTCTTCTCCTTGACTTATATCTACACACCTTCCCATTATTCTCGTCATTCTCATCCTTTTCATCTGTCCTCTCTAACATATGTACATTCACACAGGAATGGTTTAGAAAGTGAAGAATCAGATGTTGAGCAATTATCAACTAAAGAAGATATTTTCAGACACTTCTTATACATACCACACCCTATAAGTAGGGTGGACAGAATGAGCAGGTATTATATTATTTTCATTCTCACAAGTTAACGACGAGAATGAAGAAGGAAAGTTATATATTGTACCATCCAATCTAGCAAAGCTGCGATCATCTCCAACGAATATATGGAGGTCACTTGTCCATTAGACGGTTTCATTGTAGCTCCA
Source organism: Platynereis dumerilii (assembly GCA_026936325.1). NCBI lineage: Eukaryota > Metazoa > Annelida > Polychaeta > Phyllodocida > Nereididae > Platynereis > Platynereis dumerilii. The sequence goes on along the minus strand of JAPTHN010000014.1, from coordinate 23,008,574 downwards.
CCAGACTTGATGAGAACACTCAATCGTGGACAAAACAATTAAGTGAAATGGACCAGAAAATTTAAGCCTTTTGCCTGAGGTGTTCCATTAGATCACTGTATATCCACCGCTGAAGTTGGTTTTAATCTTGATTGCTTTTTCCAAACTCAACAGACCATTTTAAAGGTCTCTACAGTTAGAAAATACTGAAAGAAATAGGTCTTGAAAAATTATTTTACCTTTACTTCAACATCTAGGAGAACAGGACGAAGATACAGGATGAGAGACTATTTGCAGCTCTATTATATCTATTGGAAGGTATTTTATTCTAAGCTCGAGAAAAAGGGCATAGCTTTAGTCCTACTTTGGTCAGAAGAGTCATACTCAATGGAATTGATAAGAAATTCATGTATATATGTGATTGTCTTGAAATTATATGCGACAGACTAACCATTTTCCAATTTACAAATGAAATCATTCAATCACCCTGCATGGCAGATACAAAAATATATTAAAATTATTGTGTTTACATGTCTGAGATGAAATAAATGTATGGTACTCTCAAATGGTCAAACTACATATAATTCAGAATGTTGATCTGATGCATACCATGATTTGGACAGAATTGAATGTGAACAATTGTGTACCCTTCGTATACTGTGAGACAGGGAGTATCAGATTGATTGTTTCTTAAAGACCATTTCAAGGTCACAGATACCAAGGCAAAACTGAGGCTCCTCTTAAACACATCCATTTTAAATATTAAAACATAGGGCAGAGAAATATACAGATTTGGCTTCCACATGCTCTACAAACAATTGTTGATATTCTAAATACCACTGTCCTTCATAGCTGCCGCTATGGAAGCAATTCACTGAAGGCATCACTTCAGACAAGTTGGTAAGTATGTGCGAAGCATTCATTTGAATGGCAAACACTGTACACAAAGAGGCACTGATTTGATTTTTCCACATGGTCTGCAAACAATTGTCACTATGGAAACAATTGTCATTCATAGTTGCCTGTATGGAAGCAATTGAGTGGAAATCGTCATGACAGTTTGTACAAATTGTGCTGCATATGTTGATGGGGCAAACAATGTTGAGCAAATGGAGCAAACCAGCTGCCAGCCACAAATTCCCAAAGGTATGTCTGTTTATTGGTGTTCTTTCCTTGTAGGGCTCTGCTAATACATTGTAGATAGATTTGTTTGGGAAATATTTTCTAAACACAGATTTTGGAGGTTTTTCAGGCAGATGCATCCACACACGATATGTCACGTCAAATCTGTACGATTCCAAAAACTAATAAAACAATTTGATGAGCAAATGACGGCAACGTATTCCCTGGGATATATCTGGTAATTTGAGAACTCTCCTAGAGGCTATTTATATCTCAATTTGCATTAGAAGTACCGGCAGAACGCTTATTTCAGCTACTGCCTCTATGTATCCAGATACCACACTCAGCGTTTCAGACTGACTATACGAGTATACGTACTTTGTAACATATAGGCAATGCTATACGCTGATGACTAAATTGCTATTCCCATCTATATCCAGACATCTGACATCTTGTGTTCATCCATAGAGTTTTCATATGATAAATATATACAGTACAACCCAAAATAAAGTAAGAAAATTTTCTGTCAGAAGTCCTCTGTTTACCTATTTCGCCCTCTTTTCTCCTCTCCACCCCAAATCTCCTTACAACTCCCTTTGACTCTTTTCAAAAACCTTAGCCCACCTTAAAAACTCTATTTAGACAGCTACCAATGTAACTGCAATTAGCTGAGGCACAAAATATCAAGTAAATCAAACCTACTTTGCAATACATCATTTTGAATGGCAGTGCTCATCGTCTCTTGACATAATTCCCCATCAATGTATATTATCAGTGCACGCGCATGCATACCAATAATACCCTATAAGACAATACATGCAAAATATTTTCTCTTTTATAGTATTTGCATATTTTGAAGAAATGCAAAAATAGTGGGAGCCTATGCCAAAGTCACATGACAAATTCCAATTAGAATACAACCATAGCAGTGATCACAAACTGTTATACATTGTTTGTTACAATGTGTGCTTTTAGCAGTTAGACATGAGATAAAAATATATAAGAATTTGCAACTTATAGAACTAACAACACCCAACAATAACTGTGAATCTTGAGAAAATGTTTTTCATAGTCAAATGTGATAGAATCTGTGACAAATATATCAAAACACACATGTCCAGGGCATTTCTTGGACTTGGTCATAATTATGCTAGTATATGGATGGATTAAATCGATCTACAAGCCCTGATATACTATGTCTATCAATGACTGGTACTTCAGCTCGCACTGCGAGCTTGAACAAACTTTGGGGTTAAAAAAATTGACCAAGAAAACGATTAGCGCAATGATGTAGAGGAAGGTCAGATGAACATTTTGATGTATCAAACGAAAAAATCTGTTGGGAATTTTTTGAGATATTTGAGTTTTAGATATTTTATTTATCACACCTATTCTTATGTAATCTCCATGAAAAAGTGATCAAAACTGTCCATTTTTCCTTTTAGGTAGTATCTAAGATAAACGTCAATATTCAGAAGTAAAACTATGCAGTCATTGTCTCTTCAGAAAGTATGTACTACTTCATCCAGACTGACAGGGTGTGATAAAACTATAACAGCTAACATTTCTGGCTAAAGGCCTGAGAAATGTTTGCAATACCAGGTTATGTTAGTTACATAATTTTGGTAAATAATTTTAGCAAATTTGATCTCATCATCTCATTGTAACAGGCTTTGTTGAGTTTTTTGTGCATTTTATCACAAATTTTGCCACCGCGAAACAAGCATTTCATAACAATATAAAAGGATAGACAAAGTTGAGTAAATTATCAGACAATGCATGCATAGAAAGTTTGTAAGTATCTGCTTCACTATGAAGTTGAATCCCCTGATATTACATGAAAAGTCTTTGCAATTGGACAAAAAGACAAAAATAAGATTAAAAGCTATAAATAAACAGTAATATTCATGCTTAATGTATTTTGAGTACTTAAAATGGATGTTGGGTGTTTAAAGTTTGTGTAGGTTTCCTGGTATCCAAAATCAACCAATCTTTAATTGTATAGAACAACAAAAATAGCATAAATTCAGTAAATTATTCGAAAATGTAGTTTATACAAACATGTACAACTATTGCGCATTAAGACTGCAGTGTCAAAGTAATTTACTCCATACTTAACTAAATGCTTCCAAACATTCTATCTATGCGTTTTCTGATGATTCACTCAACATTGGCTACACTTTACATGGTTGCAGAAGTACTTGTTTCACAGTGGTGAAATTTCTTTAAAAACACATAAAAACCTCAATAATACACCATAGAGTTCAAAAGTGAGGTAGATTCTACTACAATTATTCACCATAATGATGAAACTGAGAACAAGCTGGCAAATAAACATATTTTATAAATTTTCTGAGAAATGTTTACTGTTATAGGTTTATCACACTCTGTCAGTCTGAATGAAGTGGTATGTACTTGCTCTTGTGGCTATGACTGCATATTTTTACTTCTGAATAATGACTTTCATCTTAGATATTACTTAACAGGAAAAATGGGCAGTTTTGATCATTTTAGATGGAGATTCCATGTTAAGAATAGGGTGTGATAAATAAAAAATTTAAAACTCAAGTATCTCAAAAAATTCCCAACAGATTTTTTCGTTTGATACATCAAAATGTTTGTCTGACCTTCCTCTACATCACTGCGCTAATCGTTTTCTTGGTCAATTTTTTTAACCCCAAAGTTTGTTCAAGCTCGCTGTGCTCGCGTATCAGTGCCTTATTAATTGTACATATTATAAGGCCTATCTCAAAAATAATGAAGCCAAAGTGTGACATGACCATCAAAATTTTAAAATGTATTTTTGTATGAAATGACCTAAGCATGTTGTAAAGAACATATTTAAGTTCCAGAAACTATATTGGCCATGGTGCTTTGATGAGTGGAAATAATTGATAACAGCTGAATATTACAGAATTTTTAAAAGTTTGTTTTTCATGGCAGTGAAACATAACTGGGTTGAATGGTAATTTGTCATGAACTTATAACCGTTTTCTTTATTTGACAACAACTGGCACATTTTTAAAAGTCTTCTGGACGATTGTCATTCAAATACACTAAACATATTTTGAGAAACACCCAATTTTTCGAATTTTTTCGGAAATTTCTTTTCAAAACTTACATATATTAATCCCAGAAGCATATGTTTTCTTTTAAAATGATTTTATCTGCCCTATGTTATGCGTCTATATGTGGGCTCCAAATTGATACCAAATAAGTGCCACCGAAGTGAATGTCTGCTCAGCAAATGATAATAGAAGTGTGATTTTTTGACCATTTTTCGACATAAAAAGCTGATTTTAAGTACTGGTGTGATATGAATCTTCAGAAAATGTTCTGGTTTTGACTCAAATCGATTTTATATTAATTATCAATCATGACTGGGGGTAAAATACAACCATTTACGAATTAAAAAATATTTTGTTACTGTTTATTGCCTTTTTAGACAATTTGGCCCAAATTTTAAAGAATGCTCCATAAATGTCAAAATTTTTTTATTAAGGCAATGAAATGTATTCCAACTATTGAAATTCATTGTTAATTTTCACTCCAAATAATATTAGAATGATCGCTTCACTGTTTGTCAGAAAATAAATTGAATACGATCAAAATTTTTCAGAGCGTTACGCGTGCGACAAACAACGTCGAACATAACTTTTGAATTTAATCACCAGAAACCAGTCAAAAAACTTGGGTTAGTTCATAGATTAATAAAACTTCATAGATCTACTGTATTTTGAGCCAATCCAGATTAAAAACAGAGCTTTCATAGCTCTGTACCATTTGAAAGTACTCTGAGCGTTACGCGTGCGACGCATTCACCTTTCCAGCTATTCATTGGAATTTTTCTGTGAACTAGATTTTCCAGAATCATAAAAAGCTCCAAAACAACTAAGTAGATGTAATACTAGATCTCAATGGCAAAAAGATTCAACTGAAATATGCTAAAGGGAAACTAGAGCATTTCTGATCAGGAACATTCAAATTTGACTCAATTTTACAAAGTCAACCTTTGAGCCCAAATAACTCAATCATGTCAAAGCAAGTGGATGGAAGTGCTTGTTTCAATGGATTTATGAAGCCTGGGGATGTGGAGATTCCAAAAAGTAAAAGGAAATAGCAATGGAACATGTCAAACTTTGTAAAATTGAAAGAATTCATCAGGTGAAAAAGTCTATGTCACGCTAAATAAATGAAAAAATGCATGTTTTCCGATATACTTTCATCTCTATCTCAATGACCTTTTGACGAATTGCCATGAAATTTTCAGGATTTTGGCATAAGAATGTATTTAAGGCAATACTGTAATATGAAGTTGTTTCATACAGCTGTTATCACAATTTGTGACCCTCAGTGAAAACCAGCTGTGTGGCTTCATTATTTTTGATATAGGCCATAAGCTAACACTGATAAAAAAAAACATTATCACAACCCAGATGACAACGGTTTATTCCCTGGAGCATGTCTGTTTTATCGGTGTAATTCCCATGCGGCTAATAATGTCCGCATTAAACCGTGGAACCTGTGGGTGGTACAAAGTGATCAATAGCCAACTGTGAAATGCTAAAACCACAGACATACCAGCACTGTGGGGGGCATGTTGTTGTTTATTGATGAGAAGAATACAATATATGTCTGCTGATACATTTCAAGTGAAAGGAGACAGAGGTATGGATTTTGTTTTATGCCGGCAAGCATCTACAATCAGCATATAGGCCTGCAACACCAGACCCACAAAAGCTGAGATTCTGATTTGTGAAAGTTATACACTGTGCACTGTAAATTTTGAATTTTGAGTTAGCTTAATTGATTGAGTGAGATGGTTGCACAATTCCTTTGAGTCAAGATAGCTTGTTGTTTGCAAGTTATGACAACATAACGATTATCATAACTCAAAACAGCAAGCTATCATGGCTCAAACAAATTGTGCAACCATCTCACTCAATCATTTGAGCTAACTCAGAATTTCAGAATTTACAGTGTGTATGCAAATATATCTTCACATGTAAGTAAGTTTAGTAAGAAGTTCTTTGAGTTCACTATACATGTCGAGATTAAGGTAAAACCTTTGTGAAGTTAGTGTATAGAAATATGTTTATATGAATCCATAAAACTTGAGGGATGCAAAATTGTACCACCGAATCTGACCGCAATATATATCGATCATATATTTCTATTTATACATGTAATGATAATTAACGATTAAAACATGCAAAAAACATACAGCACTGATAAGTCTTCGTCTTTATTAATGTACATATTCTCTAAAACAGAACCTCTTTGCTCCATGGCACGAGAGTCACCATTGTAGTACTTGCAAAGGGGAATCTGCCTTGTAATCTGCCAATCATAATGACAGTCCCAGTTATCCCATATTTCTGTAAGGCTTTTTTCACCTTTTTTTCTGTCATCTTTAGTGCTACCTCCTCTTCAGGAAGCCATTGTTGAGCCATCACATCATCCATACTCTTGTCAGCCACAAATAATAGGCTGAGAGCATTGGGGTGGTGAGCTTTCAGTCTGACTGTCAGTCTGGGAGCCAATGTTCTTGTCAGAGATGACTCTGTCAGTACATCACCCATGGGCCATGACAAGGTGGTACTCCTATAGTGTGCAATATCTCTAGAAAGGATCTCATTGATACTGCTGGCCTTCCATAATTAAAAAAGGGTATAAATTACCAGTAATTATTTTACATGGATTTATTAAAACTCTTTTCGTAAGGAGCTGGCTGAGCCAACCAGGATGAAAAATATCCTGGGCTTTAAGCCTGAACTGGTCATTGGTACAACAACTGATTTAAGATGTAATATATGAATACGTTCTGGGTCACTGACAGTATAAAAATAAGATCATGTCTGTGAGAAAACATGACAACGGAACATTTATTAACAAGTTTGGACATATCCAATTATCCATACTAGCAAGATGTCAACAGTATCAGTTCAGCAATATACTTCATTTCTCCATATAAAAATTGCTTTGAAGAGGTCAGAGGAAGATGGTAGCCAAAGTAGACAGATGAAAAGATCTAGTACATTGACTGAAGTGCTCCCAACTGAGCTAGAATATTGGCTCACAGCAAGGTAGTCATAATATCAAAGCCCACAACTCTTCAAAAGGCAAGGTGACCAATAATATACAGAGCTACATAAAAAAACACAAAAACTTTATACATACAGTGGCTCCTACATTATGATTCCGCCCGATTTGCATTATATTAGCCTCTTCCTATTGACTAAGTAGTACTTTAGTGCCGTATGCACCTTGGCAAGGAAACACCACACCCAGGCCAAGGGGAACTGTATGGAAAAACTAAGTAGTATACAAGACAGGAAGGTCTTCAGACTATTGTCATCATACTCAGTGCCCCAATATTGTACTCCCAGATGTCATAAGTGATATTTTCTCCTTGACTTACTTCTGCATCTACTCAAATGTTCTCTCTAATAAGAGATACGTGTATATCTGATGGTGTAGACAACAAAAACGTCAAGAATCACATAACGAGTAATTGTCTACTGATAGAAGATGGGTTCTCAGACAATCATCATAATATTATCCACCCTGTTATGACAGAGGTATTTCCATTTCCACTAAAGAAAAAACTATTTGAGCATGAGAATGAACAGGTTATAAAAGCTTTTACTTTATGATAAACAAGATATTTTTCACTCCTAATGATAATGACTCATAGCCTTCACAGCAACAGTCAATGAGATGTCCTATCTGGTTGTTAGCTCATTGACACTAAATGTAACTGCCACAAGTATCCGGCTCAAGTTCTGTCAGCATTGTTGTGGGTACCCAGCCATCGATGCAATCACCATCATAGCATCAGTTTATCAATAGAACCATCATATCACCGGAAGCCTGTGAAATCCATCTCAGTGGGTATCTGTATTGAAAGTGTCAGTTCATGTTGAGCCGTCATTAATCACAGGCGATGGTATCAAACAGTCACATTCTTCTATTAAACACCACACACAATTCTCACATTTGCTCTTTGCTTGCAGTGAGAGAAATAGCAGGGGGCTGACACTTCACACTGTCATTATAATGGATCATGTAATCAAAGGAACTTACGGTAAAGACAGGAAAAAACAAGCCACAAAAATGCAAGAAAGCAATAAATCACAATACCATTATTTCAGACAAAAGGCAATTTCATGTCAATACTCAATAGTGAAGCTGTGATATCTCAAAAACCAATCAATAACTGTCAAGCTCAGTTACAGCACTAGACTAATAGCAATATCAAAAGACAATTATCTAATGAGCAGTCGTGGGAAACAAGGAAAACAATTAGTCTCATTAAAAAATAGACAATGCGACAAAAACAATAGCTAATGAAGATATAAAGTTTCAGTTAGAATGAAGAGTAAAACAGCTCTGCTCTAATGTGTAAGTAGACTCCATTTGGCATTTATTTCAAAATCACAGCCATTGTAATTGAGAAACATGTAACATTGTTTTAGTTGTTGTGTTCAAAGTTGAACTGCTTGTTGCAAGGGTGCTCTCAGATCATTTGTGGATGTTGGTAGAGCCGCAAGACTAAAAAACACATGAAACTTGCATTTGATGTTCCAAATTGGTGTCATTGTGCCTTCCATTGAGCCTCATTCTGGTTCGCACTGGCCCAAATAGAGGCTCAATAGCCATTGTTACATGTTCTGATGTATCTATTGCTAAGCTATGAGGATAGAGGGTTAGTGCTCTGTAGTGCTCGGGGATCATCATTGACCCAGATAGTGCAACATACCCACATCCTTTGATCTTTAAGGACACATAAAAAGCAATGAGGACTCTTGACACCGATTCAGGTATCTCCATTAATATGGTGACTTACACCATTATTTATATATTGATCAAAGAAATATGGCATAGAAATAGATGCAGGTGTCAACAAATGCACCTAGATACTGGAAAAATTGCCAAAAGAAATGGTGTCAACATATTGATCACCTTGTTGTGAAACAAGATAAATGCTGAGTCACTTCAGATCTTATTCTGATGATGGCAGAGATTCTGCTAACAGTCATATTCACCATTCCCAAACCTTGTTGGAAAAATCAACATACTTAACGAAAGAATGGGTAGCGAAATTAAATTTAGGTTTGAAAAGATGTAGTGTCTCACTATTCTGTCGCTATATAGTGAAGGATATATATTCTCCATTTAAGGTAATTACATTAAATCCTCAGAGTAAAGCTTGATTGAGCCAACTTAATGCTGCAGAAATGACAGGGATGTTTGGGATTTCCTCTACTTGTGACATTGCTGTGATTATTCACGAATCATTCTTTCTAATCGTGACATGACAATTGATCTCTCATTGGTCTCATCACTGACCTGCCAACAGTCCTTTGAAGCAATGCATGACGGCGGATCGCAGAAAATGTATTGGAGTGATAACAAAAGAAAATAAACTGAATATCTTTCAGTGATGCTTTGGAATAATGCTAAGAGTTTTTTGAAGAATACATGCAGCCTACTATGTGGCAATTTCATGTCTTTGACAATAAAAACTTGTTTTAGCATAAAAAATAACAAAATTAAAAATATTCGGTGACGGCCAGGAAGGGAAAACCAAAGTATTTTGTCTCTTTCATATTCAAAGCAGCTACTAAACTACAATATCTTAATTATTTTTCATAAGAGTCAGTCTCAACAATGATGTAGAAAACTGAAACTCATCAAAGAAACATGCAGGAGACAATGTCTTTGAATTCTCCCTCCAGACTAGAGTCATAGAAAAGAGAAAAGTAATCTGCAACAACTTATAAATAGCATCCAGGCACTTTGGAATATCCATGTTTGCTGCAACAAAAATAGAGACTTTGAGATAAGGATCAATTTGTTTGTAATCGCTTTTTTTCTGGATGTGTCTTTTCCGCCTAGTCTTCCGGATAAGATATTTGCGCCACTTCACTGTTGACAGTTGTACTTTTCTACCACTTGGTAGCTTCCTAGGAGTCTTCCTGGAAACACTGTTAAGGCAAACCTCAACATGCCTTTACCACTAGTCAATAACTCCACTCATTATAATGGTGCAAAACAACTTTAGTTACACAAGGCAAAGCATCATGAATAAGCCGTACTATGATGATGCGTCAAAATTGGCTTCAATTCTTCACTCGCCGACAGTTTTGATAAATTAGTAAATGTGTAAGATGCTTGGGCTCTCAGATCCCAATCTTGTGACTGCCCTAATGACTGGCATAACTTGTCTGAGGGCTAAACCAACTCTGCCAATGTTCTCCCTACGGTCACTTGGCAAGCTGATAACTTACAAGTATCATTTCGCAGCATAATTTAATTTGCAAATTGGAAAGACCCTTCATTAGTCGGCAGCAGCTTATCATTTGCCAGTATATAAACACTGCAGGCAAAGTGGACCTTTTGCGACAATAAAAATTTTTTGCCCTCCTTCGCGGCTGCTTGATGTATCTAAAGTGCAGGATCATGTATGGCTTCAATTAGTCAAAAGTCACTCAATACCAAACAGGGCAGCTGTCACAAACACTTAATTTGTTTACATAAGAGACAGAGTTTGAGTTTACCATGTGGGCCTTAAGTCACCCAAAAAAACATCTCAGGTAAAAAGACAATTAAGTACTGCATCTTGTTGCATCAGTGAACAAAAGTTTTCTTAGTTATATGCCTAACTGTCCTATACCATTAGCTGACAAACATGATGCCACAGTGAATCGACGCTCCCAGGTCTCAAAAAGGCTACATGGGTAATGATGTAGGTATACCATATACCACTTAGTAGAATACAGATAAGCAAATAATGCAGGAAGTTCTTCAGACAACTGTTGTAATACTTTTAAGCCAACAATTTACTCCCAGATGTCACAAGTAATAGCATCCCCTTGACTTACTTTCATCAAAAAATATACACCAGAAGAAAACGCAGAGTAATAAATCTATAGGTTATCATTCCCAAAGATAATATAAGTAATCACTATGTACCAGTATTTATTCTGAAGCGATGTATATTAATTCTTGTGAGAGAATGTCCTTTGATAATGCTACTCTAGTTTTGATGTGAACTGTGTTTGACAATTGGTATTGTCTGATCAGAAAAACATGGAGGTCTAGTCCTGCTCATCTTTTGTCAGTCAATTAGGCTATTGTTACGAGTATCAAGGCATAAATACAATGTTTAGTCAATTCCACTCCACCAATAGATGCATCAAATCGTTTAAGGCCTGCAAAGTGCAAAAACACTGTGAAATCCATCTCAGTGGGTATCTGTATTGAAAGTGTCAGTTCATTTTGAGGCATCATTAATCACAGACCATGATATCAAACACACACCATTCTCACATTTGCTCTTTGCTTGCAGTAAGAGAAATAACAGGGGGCTGACACTTCACATGTCATTATAATGGATCATATAATCAAAAGAAAAAATGCTAAAGACAGGAAAAAAAAAGCCACAAAAATGCAAGAAAGCAATAAATCATGATATCATTATTTCAGACAAAAGGCAATTTCATGTCAATACTCAATAGTGAAGCGGTGATATCTCAAAAACAATCAATAACTGTCAAGCTCAGTTACAGCACCAGACTAATAGCAATATCAAAAGACAATTATCTAATGAGCAGTCGTGGGAAACAAGGAAAACAATTAGTCTCATTAAAAAATAGACAATGCAACAAAAACAATAGCTAATGAAGATATAAAGTTTCAGTTAGAATGAAGACTAAAACATCTCTGCCTTATTGTGCAAGCAAACTCCATTTTCTGTTTGTTTTCAAAATCACAGCAATTGTAATTGAGAAACATGTAACACTGTTTTAGTTGTGGTGTTTGAAGTATAACTGCTTGTTGCAAGTGTTCACTCAGGTCATCTGTGGATGTTGGTAGAGCCGCAAGACTAAAAAGACATGAAACTTGCATTTGATGTTCAAAATTGGTGTCATTGTGCCTTCCATTGAGCCTCATTCTGGTTCGCACTGGCCCAAATAGAGGCTCAATAGCCATTGTTACATGTTCTGATGTATCTATTGTTAAGCTATGAGGATAGAGGGTTAGTGCTCGGGGATCATCATTGATAGTGCAACATACCTACATTCTTTGATCTTTAAGGACACATACAAAGCAATGAGGACTCTTGACACCGATTCAGGTATCTCCATTAATATGGTGACTTACACCATTATTTATATATTGATCAAAGAAATATGGCATAGAAATAGAAGCAGGTGTCAACAAATGCACTTAGATACTGGAAAAATTGCCAAAAGAAATGGTGTCAACATATTGATCACCTTGTTGTGAAACAAGATAAATGCTGAGTCACTTCAGAGCTTATTCTGATGATGGCAAAGATTCTGCTAACAGTCATATTCACCATTTCCAAACCTTGGTGGCAAAATCAACATACTTAACGAAAGAATGGGTAGCGAAATTAAATTTAGGTTTGAAAAGATGTAGTGTCTCACTATTCTGTCGCTATAATTATAGTGAAGGATATATATTCTCCATTTAAGGTAATTACATTAAATCCTCAGAGTAAAGCTTGATTGAGCCAACTTAATGCTGCAGAAATGACAGGGATGTTTGGGATTTCCTCTACTTGTGACATTGCTGTGATTATTCACGAATCATTCTTTCTAATCGTGACATGACAATTGATCTCTCATTGGTCTCATCACTGACCTGCCAACAGTCCTTTGAAGCAATGCATGACGGCGGATCGCAGAAAATGTATTGGAGTGATAACAAAAGAAAATAAACTGAATATCTTTCAGTAATGCTTTGGAATAGTGCTAAGAGTACTTTGAAGAATACATGCAGCCTATGTGGCAATTTGATGTCTTTGACAATAAAAAGCTGTTTTAACATAAAAAATAACAAATTTAAAGTATTCGGTGACGGCCAGGAAGGGAAAACCAAAGTATTTTGTCTCTTTCATATTCAAAGCAGCTACTAAGCTACAATATATTAATTATTTTTCATAAGAGTCAGCCTCAACAATGATGTAGAAAACTAAAACTCATCAAAGAAACATGCAGGAGACAATGTCTTTGAATTCTCCCTCCAGACTAGAGTCATAGAAAAGAGAAAAGTAATCTGCAACAACTTATAAATAGCATCCAGGCACTTTGGAATATCCATGTTTGCTGCAACAAAAATAGAGACTTTGAGATAAGGATCAATTTGTTTGTAATCGCTTTTTTTCTGGATGTGTCTTTTCCGCCTAGTCTTCCGGATAAGATATTTGCGCCACTTCACTGTTACCAGTTGTACTTTTCTACCACTTGGTAGCTTCCTAAGAGTCTTCCTGGAAACACTGTTAAGGCAAACCTCAACATGCTTTTACCACTAGTCAATAACTCCACTCATTATAATTGTGCAAAACAACTTTAGTTACACAATGGCAAAGCATCATGAATAAGCCGTATGATGATGCGTCAAAATTGGCTTCAATTCTTCACTCGCCGACAGTTTTGATAAATCAGTAAATGTGTAAGATGCTTGGGCTCTCAGATCCCAATCTTGTGACTGCCCTAATGACTGGCAAGAACTTGTCTGAGGGCTAAACCAACTCTGCCAATGTTCTCCCTACGGTCACTTGGCAAGCTGATAACTTACAAGTATCATTTCGCAGCATAATTTAATTTGCAAATTGGAAAGACCCTTCATTAGTCGGCAGCAGCTTATCATTTGCCAGTATATAAACACTGCAGGCAAAGTGGACCTTTTGCGACAATAAAAATTTTTTGCCCTCCTTCGCGGCTGCTTGATGTATCCAAAGTGCAGGATCATGTATGGCTTCAATTAATCAAAACGCACTCAATACCAAACAGGGCAGCTGCCAGTGAACTCCTTGGTGCTTCAGAAATGCTTCATTTATTTAAGAGACAGAGTTTGATTTTTACCACAAGGGCCTTAAGTCACTCTAAAACATCTCAGGTAAAAAGACAATTAAGAACTGCATTTTCTAGCAGCACTGAGCATAACTTTTCTGAATTATACGCTTAACTGTGCTATACCATTTGCTGACAAACATGATGCCACAGTGAATATAAGCTCCCAGGTCTCAAAAAGGCCATATGGGTAATGATGTAGGTATACCAAATACCACTAAGTAGAATAGAGATAAGCAAATAATGCAGGAAGTTCTTCAGACAACTGTTGTAATACTTGTAAGCCAACAATTTACTCCCAGATGTCAAAAGTAATAGCATCCCCTTGACTTACTTTCATCATATACATATACACCAGATGGAAAATGCAGAGTGATAAATCTATAGGTTATCATTACCAAAGATAATACACATAATCACCATGTACCAGTATTTATTCTGAAGCGATGTATATTAATTCTTGTGAGAGAATGTCCTTTGATAATGCTAATCTAGTTTTGATTTGAACTGTGTTTGACAATTGGTATTGTCTGATCAGAAAAACATGGAGGTCTAGCCACTATATAGATAATTCCAACTACGATGTGTGTGCATACTGACACCAAATGTAGTTGTCACACAAGTCCTGCTCATCTTTTTTTCAGTCAATGAGGCTATTGTTATGAGTATCAAGACATCCATACAATGTTCAGTCAATTCCTCTCCACCAATAGAGCATCAAGGCCTGCAAAGTGCAAAAACACAGTGAAATCCATCTCAGTGGGTATCTGTATTGGAAGTGTCAGTTCATGCAGAGCAGTCATTAATCACATAACAGACAATGGTATCAAACAGTCACATTTTTCTATTAAACACCACACACAATTCTCACACTTACTCTCTGCTGGCAGTGAGAGAAATAGCAGGGGGCTGACACTTCACACTGTCATTATAATGGATCATGTAATCACAGGAACTTACGGTAAAGACAGGAAAAAATATCAGGGAAAAAAATGCAAGAAAGCGATAAATTATGATATCACAAAAGGTGTTTTCGTGTCAATTGAGATAGAATGGTATCTGAAAATCTGATCAATAACCATCAAGCTCAGTTACAGCATTAGACTAATAGGCTTGTTAAAAGACAATCAGCTAGTTATTGGAAATAGGGAAGGGGCAGAAAACGCAGGTAAAATGTTATCATTAAAAAACATGAGTGAGCAAGAACAACGGGTAATGATTAGCAATTATGAAACAGAGTTTAAGAAAGAAACAAATTGTCAGTAAGAAGGCTGAAACAATAGCAAAACTATAATGAAAAAATCTAGACATCATTACACAATGTGAATTAGAGAATGACGCATGAATGTTGAACGAGAGCTGGCACTGAGATCATAGGACTGTTAACAATGCCAGTCACACCAGTTGAAATATCGAATGGAGTTTCAGAGACCTTTTCATAGAAACTGTCCATCTCATTTCAAGGCGAACTACATGTTGCATTGTTTTCTGGTAATTTGTGAATTCTGGAGGAGCTATAAGGAGAGAGGAATGACATAAAATGTGCACTTGATATTCCAAGTTGGTGGCCATTGTGCCTTCCATTGAGCCTCATTCTGGTTCGCACTGGCCAAAATTGAGGCTCAATGCACCATTGTTACATGGACTGATGCATCTATTGTTAAGCCGTGAGGTTAGAGGGTTAGTGCTTTGGGATCATCAATGACTGCCACAAGACCTTTATCCTTTGAACCTTAAGGACATGCAGAACACAATCAGGATGCTACTCTTGACACACATTCCAGATATCTCCATTCATATCGTGACTTCCGGCATGAAAAGATCAAAGAGGTGTCAAGAGATAATGATCAATGCTGTTGCAAGTGATCAAAAAATTCCATAAGATTTTGGTCACAGCACTGGAGATCCACTTGCTGTGAAACAAACTTAAAATCTGAAAACAAACACTGAAACAACCATGTGCTCTTATGATTATGACTTTGTATTGATTAACTTGCTTACAGAACACAGAAATCCATGAAATACTCACTCCTAATGACTCCCAATGATACATAAGAATGGTAGATTGCCAATAATATTGTGACTAAACAGAGTAGCATCAGAGATCAAAGAAATGTCACAGAGAAATAGGTCAACCATCAGTCTATGTGGAATCATCAAATGAACCTAAAAATCTGATCAAATGCCAAAGCACTTTACACTCTCTATTATTATTAACCTGTGTGACTTTATATTGATTTCTGTTTTTGTTATGAAGCATAGATGGGAGGCGCATCAATTAGGGAGACTTTTTTACACCAAATACATCTTTGTAGTAATGATTCCATCTTGGTGATACTGCTTGAAAATAAGTGAAACAGAAGATGTTTTGCCATTAGGTAAATGCTAAGGGCTATTCCATTTAAAAACCTGGGGGTGGGGTGGTCAGGTTACATTTTTGACCCCCCTCATTCATCTAAAGTGAATTATTTTCGACCCCCCCATGCATTTAATGCAAATGTTTTATCCACTCCACATGCATAATATGAAAATTTTATTATTACAATGCGTAAGCTTCATGGGGCGATAATGCCCCCCCCCCATACATCTAAAGCGATTTCTTTTGCATCCCACCATACATCTGAAGCGAATTTCTGCCGATCCCTACATCCATCTTACGAAAAATAAATCAACCTGACCACCCCCCTCCCAGGTTTTTAAATGGAATAGCCCTAAACATACTCTACAAAACTGCTTGCGGAAAGATGGATATCCTATGAGATGAATGCATGAACATTTTGTTATAAAGCATACATTTTAGGTATTGGCTTACTCTCAAACAACACTGTTTAATAACCTTGTCGAAATTAGTCTAGGGCCTAGCTCAATGGTAGTGCATTCCGCTGCTAACTTCTGGGATCTGGGTTCAATTCCCTGTCTGGTGAACCTATGATAGACGGATTTTTCAACTTGCCCATGCACCTCCAACTAGAGGGTGCACTTGGCTCTTTTACTGTGGTCCTTGTCTTATTCAGCCTAGTCATTGCATAAAAATAAGACATAAAGCCCTATCTTCCAATGATAGATTACACTTCCATAAAGTTCCATTCATAATTATTTTCTCCTGCATGGTTTTCCTGTTTCAGATATTTTAGCTAACGGAATTCGCAATCATCCATTGGAAATTGTTTTCAATAATATGATTTATAAAGTGGATCAATCAATCATTCTCCCCCGTTTTACGACAAAAGAACCTTGCCTTTTGTTTTTGCCCCACATTTCAACCACTCAGTCAAAATTTGGGATGTTTTTCTTGCAAAAAAACAATGCAGTTTATGAATGATACCTTGATCGATTGGGTTCTATATTTCTCTTTAATTGCTTCCACATGCTTTCCATTTCATGCTTTGTTTACGTCATGCCGAAAGCTAAGTTCTTGAAGTTAACCATATTAGGAGCTCAGAAAACTTAGCAGGATAACTTCAAGGGAAGGTACGAAATACACACATTGAATTTCAATACATTATTGTCACATAGGCCTATAATAATTATAGTCCTTTCAGGTTTTTTTCCTCACTTATTCAATTTCGAGAATAGTGTTGTGCCGATTCCTGAAATTTCGTTTCGGTTTCGGTTGTAACGCTACAATCTAAACTCGAACGAATTTCAATCAAACAACCGTGTCCTTCGGTAGTCATATTTTGTCTTACTTTATTCAGAAAATGACGAAAATTGTAGGCAAAACCGTCATCTCTTCACTTTTCCCATAGCGCTGGTATAGTTGTGGTAGTCCTATAGGTTTTCCCTAGGCTCCAACATTGCGGATCGCAAAATTGTGTTGTACACTTTGTGGACCGAAACCTGGACCAAAACCAGGGTCTAGGGTCGGAAATTACCGAAAAACCAAACAGAACCAAATATATCAGAACTGCCCTACACTATTTGAGAAGTCCTATGTCTTAAGTACACAAACTTTCTGACCAAGATCCTAAAATAGTCATCACCAATCCAACTGAACTGAAACTGTTGTTGTATCAAACTGTGCATATCGGGGCTTCAAAAGACTTAATAAAAGAGTATCACGAGGGTTCACAGCAGCCAGACTGTTTAATATTGAGAGCGTTTTGATTAATTGAAGCCATACATGATCCTGCACTTTGGGTACATCTATAGCAGCCGCTTAGAAGCACAAAAAATTGTTATTGTTGAAAAAGTTCTACTTTGCTCATATAAGTCAGCCACCAGTTAAGCAGCAAAAAAGCAACTGCTAAATGACAGTCTTAGTTTTATTTGCAAATAAAATTACACACAACCAAGATAACATAATCTTTTATGGTAGTCAGAGGGTTGATTGTTAACTTAAAATGCAGCCTTCCAAGATGAGTTATTGGCTGTTACATATGGTCTGCCAATCCAAAACCTCATCAAAATGACATTTGGCACCGAATATCCTTCGTGAAACAGCCACTAAAGGAATCAAACCTGGTACCTTTATTAAGCAAGGAAAGTGAAAAACTTGTCCTTCAGGCTACCAAATTGATTTTACATCCTCCGCAACTTTACGACACTACTTGGTTAAAAACTATTTGTGGGGAAAGCTTCTGAAACTAGCTAAACGGAAAGTAAGGCATCTGGGGGTGATGTAAGGTAACAATCTGCAAAGTACTTATCTGGAAGACAGGAAAATCCTGGAAGAAAAAAGGGAATTACAAACAAATTGATTCATATCTCACAGTAGTGCCTGTGTCCTTCTTTTCTTGTTAATTTTTATTGCAACACAGCTTGGTGCCTGGATGCTATTTATAACCTTTCCTGGTGACTTGCCTCGTTACTGTAGCTCTTGAGTGACCCCAACAGTCAGCTTCCTCATTCGCAATGCCGGTTTGATGACTGCAAAGTCTCGTTGCTCATTTGGCTTTAGTATGTACTACTCAGTAGTGCCTGACCCCTTTTAGGCAATTACTTATCAAGAAAAAATAACACAGACTAAGGAGAAAGTTCACAGAAGAGATAAGAAGGTTTGTCTCATGTCACTGTCCTCATGGCACAAACTTCCATTATGAGTCGTTCGACTTAGATGTTCAATTTATAACTCTCAATACACTATTGCCTATAAATGTAAATGTAGATTTTTTTTCCATTACATCGACGAAGTCAGTCTCAACAGATTTTACAATTACACCTTCACTCGTCCTTCAGCAAGCCTGTTCAAGCATGAGCCTTTCTCAACTCCCCGGGGAGTATACAGCCAGGCAGCCATTTCCAGTGCACGCAATTCTAAGTCACTCTGCAATCGCCATCACTGCCAAGAACCCATTTACAAAGATTTATGGAGGATCTGCTCAGTTCCTCCAAGCCATGGTTGGGAATCGAACCTGCAACGTCTCATTTACCAGGCGAGCATCTTATCCACTAGGCCACGGCACACCTAAGGGATGGATCGATGACCATGGCTTCACATCCTGTATTTTTGCAGAGGGTTGACCGTTTAGGACAGAAGGAGAACAGCAATGAGGTGAATGATGATTTTAAAAATGGCTGTCCGCCAGTATGGACTTAAAATAGGTCCAGTTAACTCAACAAGAGCTGAAGATCATAGCAAAGAGATGGCAACTTTGTGCTTCTATAGTTCTTTTGATATCTCTAATATAAGGATCAGCTGTCAACAGTTCTTGTTCTGACAGTCAGTCACTGGGTCATTAAGGGAATTAGCTCAACTAAAAAAGATTACATTTGAAATATGACAAGACAGAGGCAGAAACTTAAGGTAAAGACTGCCAGACAGAAAGAGTAATGATCTCTGCTCCTTGTCTAAAGACTTCAATGAGCCAATTTTATGCCATCCATGACATCCTTAGCATCATCAAAGGCTCTATAGAGCATTACATTAGGATTTAATGAGATAATATCAAGAGGAAGATTTAGTCTTAAAAATACAGTACATGCATCAACTTAATTTTGTCAACCATAGTCATTTACTAAATCTGTAAAGACATGACTCGTAAGAATGTATATATTTTTCTTCTCCATTGAAACAGAGACCCACAATGTCTTATTTCTGTAACATGTGTAACAACGGTGTCAATCAATAGCGGGTAATTATTATGAGAGTGTATATGCCAGATTTCGCACTTCAATGTTTGTGTTAAATTTGTGACAACGGATTGACCAGCTGTGCCTTGACCGAAATTATTTGACACCTTTTTCATCGTCCAGTGCTGTGAAAGTCACGTTATGAATGGGATAACCTATCTGACATATGTGTCAAGGAAAGGGTCTTCATTGTGTTTTCAGTGCATCCAATAACTTAAGGTTCAAAGGATGTTGCAAGCTTGTAGCAGCTGTGTCGTCATTGATGATCCCAGAGCACCATGCCTCCATCCTCAAGGCTCAACAATAGATGCATCAGTCCATGTAACAATGGCCCATTGAACCTCAATTTGGACTTGTGTGAACCGGAATGAGGCTCAATGGAAGGCACAACGGCCACCAAATTGGAACATCAAGTACACATGGTATGTTTTTCCTCTCCCTTAGAGCACCACTGACGACGTCCGACATTCTCATATGATCAATAGAAGGCAACGCAACATGCAGTTCAACTTCAAACACAAAAAAAAGTTTTTGTGAATAGCTCTTCAGAAATGTGAATATCCATCTGATATTTCAATTAGTGTTTCCTTTGATGTTAGTGTCACATCCTTTTCTGTTGAATATTTAAAATCTGAATTTCAAAATGTTCCACTTATAAGACGAATGAGACTATTTAATTCATTGTTTGCAAATAAATACCTCATACATCCATACCAAGCAATTCGTATAAGCCTTAAAAAAATAATTTTGGTATAGAGTAGATATATTCTTGCATACAACAACAGCCACACCTTTATTTTACCGACAGACTTCCAGTCTAACATCTTGTTTTACTCATAGCTGGTCTTATACTTGTAGCTAATCTTTCATTAGTTTGCCAACTCGACTGCTATGGCATGATCATGCATTGTGTTCTTTTCATACTTTTTCCAAGTCAGATGATTGGATAATTTAGTCTTATAAGAAGTCATTAGTGTAATTCCATGAGTCTGACAGTCACCAATTGACATGAAAAAACCTATTATATTGAGATTTCATGGTTTATTTTCCGGTCTTTACCATTTTTCCTTTCATTATTGTGGTCAAATAATGACAATGTGAGGTGTCGACCCCCTGCCATTTCTCACACTACAAGCAATGAGGAAATGTGAGAATTCCATGTGGTGTTTAATAGAAGAATGTGACTGTTTGATACTATGACCTTGTGACACTGTGATTAATGATGGTTCAACATGAACTGACACTTTCAATGCTGATACCCACTGAGATGGATTTCCCAGGCTTCTGGTGTTATGATGATTTTATTGATATTCTGATGAATCTATTGATCAATAGCTTGATGCTTCTACTGATGTCTTGATCTCTGCCACAATAACACCATTGACTAACAGTATACTCAAGCACAAAATCTGCTAGAATGTGTCATCGTATAATCACAGAGGTTGGTAATTATCTGAAAGGTTTCAAGGCTAAATTTCCAGAACAAGCATTGCATACTGAGATGTCCCATGTTGTCCTGCTTTTCCTGCAGCCATCAAGTCTTCCTTTTAGATGTGCAGCAATGCCAAGTCCTGAAGGAGGATAGTCGCAAATACCAAGTCAGTGTTCAAAACCAGGTTTTGCATACGGCATAGTACTACAAAAGATTGATGTAGCACAGTATAAGTACACATGTCTGTCATAAAGCAGACTATATGTGCATAATCTGCATTTGAAAACATTTGTTCCTCTGTGACATTTTGTGGTTTTCTGGCAATACGATGTACATACATGTATATATATATATATATATGTAAGTACATACGATGTATATATACGAGGGGTGTTCAGGAGGTTCTGACCAATTTTTGTAGCAGGCCTATCTCTGTGACGTTTGAATGAAATTTTCACAGTACAAAATTCAGTTGTTTAGCCATTGATTCAGAAAATATTACATCCGTGGCCAATGGTTAACTTACTTTTCTGTTGCCATGGAAACCACACCTTGGGGTAGGCAGCGCAGCTTAATTTTTCTTACCAAACTCAACAATTTAGCTGTGTAAATCACCATAAAATTTATTGCATATACACAATTAGTTGTGAACATAGATGTTCACCAGCAGCTTCACAATTTTTCAAAGTACTCTCTGTGGCATGAAACACATTTTTGCATCCTTTCAATCCACTCGGTGAAGCAATTTTCGAAGTCTTAACTTCGAAAAGCCCTGGAAATGGCACGTCAAAGGTCCTGATTTGCAACATATCTTTCACCTCTCAGCTCATCATTTAGATTACGGAATAAACAACAGTCACATGATGCTAAATCATCATCGAGGTTTCTAGAAATGCTTTCCTAATGAGATCCTGGGTTTGCATACCATTCTTTCCTGTGAGAAAACACAATTTGAAAGAAGCTCTCTGATCGCGTTTCGGGTCCATGTAAAACGCTCATCGAAAATCACTCTTTACAGTGCAAAAATCAGGTTTAAACCTCTAAATAATAGATTCGCACAACATTGTGACATCATAAAGTTACAATCACAATTGCCAGGAGGCCCTGCACAGGTTTTCAGTCCTTTTTAGCATAATTTGAACTTAGATTTCAAAGAAACTGAACACTAAGTTCACTAGCAAAATGAGCTGTGCTGGGTTCCCCATCTTGCCGTTTCCATGGTAACAAAATAACAACTTAAGTATATTGCGTCTCAAAGGTGCTTGACCATTTGTTTCTTTGATACCTCAAGATGTATTCCTGAAAATTTGAAGACTCTAGCTCAAATATAAGTATCTCTCAGAAAAATTGGTCAGAACTTTCTGAACGCCCCTCGTATACATTGTTATCATTTTAGAGGGCATTGTCTGTGGGTTAATGCTCATTTCGCGGGCGATAATGGCCGTTAACGCCCGCGAAAACGCCCCCTGGTGTATTGTGACGTCATCAAAAGTGACGTCATGGAGATCTTGTTGATTTTCTTGGGATAAAACGGCCAAAATGGTCAGAATTGAAAAATTGTAAAGCCTAAACTTATCTCCAAAAAGAGGAGGACACTGTCATTTATTCGGTTTTCCTCTATACTCAATAACAAGAGCGTGAGAGCGCGAAAACGGAGCGGGCGTTAATGAATCCAAAAGAAAAGGTAACTTTCTTCTTGGATTTGGATTGTGTCATAAAATGATAATAATGATAATAACATTTATTTGCCGGGCATTATGGGGTATTAATCAGTTATGGCCCTCGGTCAGAAATCGCATTAAATGATTAATGATTTCTGCCCTCAGGCCATAACTGATTAATACCCCATAATGCCCTCCAAAAAAAGTTATTGACCAATTATACATGGAAGTAACAGTGCAATACGTCAAGGTATAACCAATACTACATCACATGATTGTTGAGCAGCACAACAGGTAACAACAGTCTGGAGTACTTCCTCTTTTATCACTTTTCTATCATGTATTGTACTTTTTATGAAGGTTTCTCCGTATATATTTTTCCTATACCATTGCGCTTTCGAAACATAAGAGCTTTGATTCACTATGTCACATTGCAGTAAGCCAATATTCTAGCACTGCTGAGCTGACTTCAGTCAGGGTACACCATACTTATTCTTTGTACTTGTGTCAATGTACTTATGCCTTTTATCAGTCTACTTTGGCTACCGTCACAGTCAAAGTTTCTTCAAAGCTATTTTTGCTGCAGCGTGGAGAATATGACAGAAATTGTCAACGGCAAACTACAAGTCAGTACAGACTCTTGTTATCTTGGTAAGGAGAAAATTATTTTTACATCTTTCAAGTCCATCATCTACATTGTCAGAGATGTAACTTTCCGTGGAAGACTGAAGTGCGATATTGCTCAAAATTAATGTGATGGTTTTAAAAATGTGAATTTTTAAGCAAAATGAACTGTCAGAATAATCTACACACTTTTGCCATATTTGGTCAGAATTCATGTATTTATTTGTTGTAAAAATTACATTTAGGTAGTACCACACAATCAAAGACCTATTTCATTCAATGTGGGTATCTCTTGCTGAATATAAAATATCAATTAGAAACATAGAATACTATGAGTTCAATACAAATGTCAGTGTGTGATAATACATAGAGTTGTGGAGTCATCTCTGACAAGAACATTAGTTTCGAAGTCACCAGACTGACAGCCAGACCGAAGACTCACCACCCTACTTCTCGCAGCCTATTATTTAGTGCTGACACAAGAATTGGATGATGAGATGGCTCAACAATAGCTTGGGGAAGAGGAGGAATGCACTAAAAGAGTGAAAGTACTGTGCCAGACATCTCGGTATAGGTGGGAAAACTGATGTAAAGCAAAACTGCCACTGGAAAAACATTACAGTGTCTGTGTCCTAAGATTAATACATATGGATAAACGAATACAGGTCATTTCATAATATATTTTCGTCAATGTTTTAGCCTTCTTGCTGAAAATTTTGTTTCTTTCTCGAGCTCTATTCTGTCATTGCTAATCACTACTAGCTATTGTTCTGTTTTTTAATGATACCATTTTTACCTGCTTTTCTCTCCCTACCCTGTTGCCAATAACTAGCTGATTGTCTTTTAACAAGCCTATTAGTCTAATGCTGTAACTGAGCTTGGCAGTTATTGATCAGGTTTTTAGATATCATTGTATCCCAACTGACACGAAAACACCTATTGTGATAACATGATTGAGCGCTTTCTTGCGTTTTTTTCTGATTTGTTTTTTCCTGTCTTTACTATAGGATAGGATAGGATATAGGATAGGATATTTATTTTCCGTTTTGTACACATGCTTTACAATGATGAGGCAAACACTTTAAGTTTCAGTATAATAGCGCATTAGTAAACGGAGGAGCATGCCAGAGCCTGTACACAGACTGTAACTGCAGCACCTTACATCATTACAGAGTAAATCATTTTAATGCTAATGAGTAACACAATATAGGTAAACAATAGACAGTTATTAGACACTAAACAGAGTAAATTAAATTAGGTTGAAGTAGGTAAATACATGAAGAGATAAATGAATGATTAGGCAAGGGAAAAAATAAAAAAAGTAAGAGAAAAAAAAAAAATAATAATAATAAAATAAACAAGCATGAATATTTACATTATTATTTAATAGGGTGAATGATGAATGAGATGAAATTTATGAAATGAAAGGGGGGGTGAGGTTTTCAATTTTTAATTTCTACAGACATAACAGTTTATAAGTTCCTCTGATGACATGATCCATTATAACGACGTGCGAAGTGTCAGCCCCCTTCTGTTTCTCCCAATGCGAGCTATGAACAAATGTGAGAATTGTGTGTGGTGTTTAATAGAAGAATGTGACTGTTTGATACCATCGCCTGTGATTAATGTTTGTTTGTTTGTTTGTTTGTTTGTGTTTTATGCCTCTGCAGCACCTTAGTGGGCTATATCGAGGCAGGCGATCACCGTATGATGATGAGATGAGAGTCTGGCACATACCCTATTAATTCAGGAATGCCCAGGGTCTTTCAGTTGCCACAGCATAGAACACTGGATACAACCCGCCTCCATTTAGTGTCCCATGGGCTCGGACTAAAATGAGTTCCCGGGGTGAGATTTGAACCCACGCCCTCAAAGCCAGTGGACAAGTGCACTTACCAATTAGGCCACTGGGGAACACACATGTGATTAATGACAGCTCAACATGAACTGACACTTTCAATACAGATACCCACTGAGATGGATTTCACAGGCTTCCGGTGATATGATGGTTCTATTCATATGCTGATGAAGCTTTTGATCAATACTTCAATGGTTTGATGTTTCTACTGATAGCTTGATCTCTGCACAATAACAGCATTTACTAACAACATCCTTACACACCAAAACTGCTGGAATGTGACAACCCAATAATCACAGAGATTGGTAATTATCTAAAAGTTACAATGCTACAACTCAGAACTACATGATATTTCAGATAAATATATTTAAAATAAGATAGGTCTGACATGGGAAAACATAACTAAGATTTCTATGATGTATATTCGCTCAAAAATGTTGATGTAGTACAATACAAGAAGTACACCTGCCTTTCTGGAAGCAGACTAAATATACATCTGAAAGTATTGTTGTTCTATGACTATGACATTTTGTAGCTTGCTTCCTGGCAATAGAAAAGCACCTGTTCATGTGAAAGCAAAAGAGCAATACTTCAAGAAATATCTAACACTGCATCATGGCATATTGTTGCGCAACACAATAGACAATGACAGTCTGGAGAACTTCCTGTTTATGACTTTTCTGCACAGTATTGTAGTTTCCCGGTACATTGTGGATTTGTCCTTATACTATTGGGCTTTTGTAACATAAGAGCTTTGATTCACCATGTCACATTGCTATGACCAAATATGAGCTAACTTCATACAATGCACTTATTTTTTGTGCTTCTGTTGATGAACTTATTCCTTACATCTGTGTACTGTGGCTGCCATCTCAGTCCATATTCTTCAAAGCTACTTTTTGCTGGGAGGTGGAGAAAATGACCTTATAAGTTGATACTCTTAAACTACATGTCAGTAACAGAGCTCCAATGGCTCGATTAGAGGAGTTTTATTTTTAAGCAAAAATGATGCTCAGACTTTACAGTAGACGAACGTCAAGTGCTTACAGAATTGGACTGAAATGTGTCTTGTGAGCTCATAGCCTATCCATACCATGTTTTTCCCTGTGAGTCATAAGAAATGTATGAGGTCATAGCCTATACTTGCAATGGTACGAAAACATGTCATCAGATGAGTCACAAGATACTCAATGACAAATTGCCAGTTCATTTCAATGCAATGTATAGGGTCTGTTATGAGGTCATTAGCAGCTGAATGTAAATACTCATCATTCGTTTACTGTAAATACTTCATAACAATTTGTCGGGAAAATTATATACTGACAGCTATAGTACCACTCTCAAATCTGGTGGTAGTGCCATCTCTGTCAAGAACATTGGCTTCCAAGTCTCCAGCCTGACAGCCAGACCTGAGACTATTATTTAGTGCTGACACGAGAATTGGATGATGAGAAGGCTCAACAATAGCTTGGTGAAAAGGAGGAATGCACTAAAAGAGAGAAAGTACTCTGCCAGAAATCCTGGTATGGGGGGGATAACCTGATGTGGAGCAAAAATGTCACTGGAAAACCATCTGTGTTCTGAGATATTGGATTAATACATACAGTGTTTAAGTGGGACCATGCAGAGTGTTGTCAAACCAAATAACAGACAGGTTCTCGTATTACAATGTACTGATTACATCAAAAGAATACTTTGTAAGGATTCTTGCTCTTCTTTAAATCTGACATGGTAGTTTATCTCTCGAGGGAAGGTTATTGCATGATGTTTTACCAAGACGATACAAAAGCTGCAAAGATTTATTTTATATAAAACATATAGAGAGCCTATTAGTCCTTCATAACAAAAGACAAGAATCAATATAATTTAAATATAAGGTCACATGGGTTAACAGAGCAAGCAAGATGCCTTTGGCATTTGTTCGGATTTTCAGATTCAATTTATGATTCTGCATAGACTGATGGCTGACCTATTTCTTTGACATTTCTTTGATCTCTTAATATTACTATGTGTATTCACAAAATTAATGGGAATTCACTGTCCTTTTATCTTTAGGAGTCTGTATTTCATGGATATAATATGTGTCCTATAAACAAGTTATCAACATACAGTAATAATTATTGAAGTGCATGAGAGACTGAGCATTTCTGCTTTCAGGTTTTTGGTGCTTTAAGATCCTGTGCTCTGACCGAAATAAATTTTTTTGTGGCATATTTTGATCACCGGAAACTACATAATTTCTCGACAACCCTTTGATCTTCTGAAGTTGAAAGTCACAATATGAATGGAGATATCCGGAATATGTGTCAAGAGAAGTGTCCTCATTGTGTTCCTTGTGTCCTTATGGTTCAAAGGATAAAGGTCTTGTAGCAGCTACGTAGTCATTGATGATCCCAGAGCACTAACCCTCTATCCTCAGGGCTTAACAATAGATGCATCAGTCCATGTAACAATGGCCTATTCAGCCTCAATTTGGGCCAGTGCGAACCAGAATGAGGCTCAATGGAAGGCACAATGGCCACCAATTTGGAACATCAAGTGCACGTTTTATGTTGTTCCTGTCCCCTTCACGAACATTCACAAATGATCAGAGAACAGGCGCAACATGGAGTTCAACTTCAAACACAAAAACAGTCTTTGTGAACAGCTCTTCAGAAATGCGCACTCCCTCTGATATTTCAATTAGTGTGACCAGCATTGTTAACTTTCCTTTGATGTCAGTGCCAGGTCCTTTTCCCATTGAACATTTCATTCCTGAATTTCAGAGTGTTCCTCTAGCAAGGCTTATCAAACTGCCACAAACAGCAGTTCTACTCTGCCTTTAGCTATTGCATGCAAAGAAATATGTCATTCATTCATTCTTATCATTAAATTCTAGAATATAATTAATTAAATTATAGAGTTGTTCAATTCTACATGGTGCTCGTTTTGACATGCCACAGCAATAATTCCATTTAGACGCACTCAAAGCTTTTGCTTAAGGTTAAACTTGTATACAGTGGCAGAGTCATGTTCAACAAGAACCCAGCCAGACTAGAAGCTCACCAGCTGACAGCAAACTGCTCTCAGCGTACATTGTTTAGTGCTCACACAAGTATTGGATGATTTGATGGCTCAACAATAGCTTGGTGAAGAGGTGGAATGCACTAAAAGAGTGAAGGTACTGTGCCAGACGGGCCCAGACATCCGAGATGCTGGCGGATTTATAACCCTAAGTAGAGAGAAACTGTCATTGGAATGCCATACTCTTATCTGAGTAGTGAGATATTGGATCTATAATTATATTTGAGCAGGTGACTATGAATATCATTGTGAAACTGTAAGAGAGAGACTCCTTATTACAAACTATACTGATTATGCCAGAAGACATGCCAGTTAAAACATCAGAAAAATAATAATAATTCTCATTGATGATGCGAGGTCAATTTGCTAATTGGTGGAGAGCTGACACCCAAGTGATAATATGCTCTTGTAGTACTTCAAGACAATCTAAACAATGACAGTATGTTTTACACATGTATGCACTGGTACTCCAAATCCATATTGGCTAGCGTCCACGTCAAGCAAAGACTCTGAAGATCAGCAGGGTACATGTACGCGTATCTGGCCAATGCATTAATGCACCCGATTAGTTGATTAGCTGATCCTTGCCACGTGAATTCTGACATTAATAGCCTCTGGGGACAACACTAATAAAACAGACAAGCCCTTGGGGATATAAGGTTGTCATCTGGTTTGCCGTTGTTTGCTATGTCGTTGGTATAATCAGGCCGTGTCATGCGTGTGGCCGTGCGCTGACATGACGTGAACTGCAAAATATTTTGGAGCAACAGTTTGTTTCTCGGTGACAAACAAATAAGGATCTTTCTGGTACCCAACTGCAGTGGTACGTGTATATATACTATCCTAAGTAGGATAGGTTGGTTCCACTTCTATTGACCCTGAGCCAGGAGCACTGTGTCTTTAAAAATGTATTCCACGACATGCCAGTTACTTTACTTACTGCTGTTCTGTCCATTTTGTCATGCCAATATCAGAATAAAACTGCTACTTTTGGTTATTACACTATCAATGACCAACATGCAGACCAGAGTTATCCTGAATAATGTGTCTTAAATTGTACACATTGTCAAATCTAATTTAGATTTTATTAAATTCCAAAGAAAAAATATTTTTAAATAATTACTAAATATTGTATCAACCATGCAATGACAAGCACTATTTTTCATCCTTTAAAGTCTAACGTCTGTCTTGTTTGCAGCAGTCCGTACAAAGAGTGCACAGGTCATCTTTCAGATAATCAATTGGTTATCCTATTCTTGCAAGAACCCACAAAAAAGACAAAAGATAACTCTGGATAAGAACCCAAGAGTAGAGATAAGCAAATCTTGCAAAAAGGGCTTCTATCTCCTTGTGTTCTGTTCAGTTGTCCTGATAAGTGTTGTCCTGTCAGCACTTTCAAACTTTGTATACCAGTAAAATAAATAGGGATTACTTCAGTGGTGGTAAGCCTTCTGGCTGACACATTCTTTTCTTATGTAAGTATATCGCTAACTGTTACTTGTGTACATTGTATAATCGAATACCAAAACACAATTGCTTCTGTTTCAAACAAGGTTGCATTAAGATTATCTTTCCCACCTTATGCAACTTATTAAAATGACAACAATTTTTTGGAAATGGCGCAGGTGTGACTGTATAATAGACATAGATTCCTTTATTAAATGGTTTTGATTCTGTTTGAAAGTGACACAAATTCTGAAAACTGCAACTGCTTTTCTATGTGCAGTGTCCACTGTCAATCACAGTCCTTTGAATATCAGAGTACGTTCCCACAAAATCTTTTCATGACTATCCATGACCAATTTTTTCCCATGAGAGCCCTTTTAAAAGCATATTCTTAATCGGTAGCAATGTAAAATTGACTGCAGAGAAACATGTGATCAACAGTTGATTTGTGCTGCCATTGCAAAAAAAAATAACTCCAAGCGCAAAAGGGAATGCTTTAGTGGTCCAAAATGACAGATTCACATTTGAATACCCAAGGGAATATTCAGATGTCAATGAGGTAAGTAGCAAAGTACACTAAAGGCTTATTTTCAATTTGTTCCATGAACTCCCCATGCACACTGACATAGACTATCACTGTATGCATCTCAAGGGATGGTTGGAAACAATGCAACATCATGTACAAAGCAGCATTCAGACAAAATATTTCCAGCCTAAATTGTGCAATTTCATTGACAGACATCACCTTTGTGGTGCTTCATTTCATTTTTGGAAATCACATTCTAATGGTCACCTCCAGCAAGACTCTGAAGATCAGCAGGGTACATGTACGCGTATCTGGCCAATGCATTAATGTGATTAGCTGATACTTGCCCCATGAATACTGACATTAATAGCCTTTGGGGACAACACTAATAAAACAGACAAGCCCTTGGGGATATAAGGTTGTCATCTGGTTTGCCATTGTTCGCTATGTCGTTGGTATAATCAGGCTGTGTCATGCATGTGGCTGTGTGCTAACATGACGTGAACTGCAAAATATTTTGGAGCAACGTTTAGTTTCTCGCTTACAAATGAATAAGCATCCTTCTGGCATACTACCCTACTATATATATAAGACATAAGACATACCTATTTTGTACACAATTTAGTCTTTTCTGCCTTAAAGTTAAAAATATCTGTCGTCTTTTTTTTCGCAGAAGCTTGGACAACAAGTTCAAGGGTCATCTTCCTGATAATCAATTGGTCATCCTACTCTTGCAAGAACCCACAAAAAATACCAAAGATAACTCAAGATAAGAACCCAAGAGAGGAGATAAGCAAATCTTGCAAAAAGGGCTTCTATCTCCTTGTGTCCTGTTCAGTTGTCCTGATAAGTGTTGTCCTGTCAGCACTTTCAAACTTTGTATACCAGTAGGATAAATAGGGATTAGTTCAGCAGTGGTGGGCCTAATTCTTTCGGCTGAAGGTTCTTTTTGGGTGTAAGGATATCGCTAATTGTTGCTTGTGTATATTTGCCTATTGGAGAACTATAATCGAAGCCCTAAACACCGTTGCTCCTGCTTCAAACAAGGATGCATCAAGATCATCAATCCCACATTATTGCAACTAATCCAGATACCACACATTTTAAATGGAACAGGTGTGACTGGATAATAGACATAGATTCTATTTTTAAAAGATCCTGATTCTGTTTGAAACAAATTCTGAAAAGTGCAACTCCTGTTTGAGCACTGCGTACACAAATCCATTACAATCCTTTGAGTATCAGGGTATGTTCCAGGACCAATTTTTTTCCATGACTGTAAGCACCCTTTCAAAAGCAATATACTGAATTGGTATCGATGTAAAATTGGCTGCAGAGAAACATGTGATCAACAGTTGATTTGTGCTGCCATTGCAAAAACATGAACTCCAAACACAAAAGGGAATTCTTCAGTGGTCCAAAATGACAGATTCACATTTGAATACCCAAGGGAATATTCAGATGTCAACAACCTTTCAGAATGCAAGTAGCAAAGTACACTAAAGGCTTATTTTCAATCTGTTCCATGCACTCTCTGCACAGACTGACATAAGCAATCACTGTGTAAATCTCAAGGGAGTTTGGAAACAATGAACCATCGTGTACAAAGCCTGACAAAAATGTCCAGCCTGAATCTACACAAACTGCACCGTAGAGGCAATTTCATTGACAGTCATTACCTTGGTGGTGCTTCATTTCATTCATGGAATTGACGAGCAGCCACTTGCTACGACGAGAAGTTTGAGATCATAGCTAATATAATCCGAGATTTATAACCATTGAACAATTTTCATAAGGGAAACTCATAGTATAAATCAAATGAAGCAGCAACACATATTCCTACCTACTTGTCTGAAACACACTTCACCAGAACCAAAACTCAAAGGTCTGGGTAACTAAGGGATTATAAACAAGCTTGAACAACATCACACTTATTGCTTTGCAAATTGGCCCTGTGATGCAGCTATGTGGTTTTCATGCTGTTTCAAACGTGAGCTATCCAGGGAATTACATTGCAAAAATTAAATGGAAAAACTCCAATATTCTTTCGATGGTTTTCTTAAACATCTTAAGTTAAGTGCCTTACAGACTCAGACAAACAGTGTTCTTGACATTTCGACATATGGAGTAATTGGGTAGCATTTACAAAATGTAATTCTCTCTATATATATATAGATCTATAGATATATACAGAAGTCTGAGAAAAGAAAACAACCTATTTAGGATTGCTTGACCTTCATAGACTCATCAATTCTTAATGAAGGGATTCCTGAAGGACATCAAATTTGTGTGATGTGGAAATAAAACAACTTTAAAGACAAAAATAATCTCAAAAGACAGATCTCAAAGACAAACATCGGACTTAGGAAGACAAACACAGACATAAGAGACAAAAATATGATTTAAAAAAAATCAACAAATATTACAATCAATTATCATCATTTGTTATTTTCTGGTTGTAACTGTATAGATGGCTAGTCATGGACACACCTTTCCAGTAAGTCCAGGTTGGTCAAAAGCATATAAATCATAATTAAAAATATTTGTCAAACAGAGAAAGCAACCAACCTGTATTTGGAGTAGACACTTTGACAGTTGTGAAACTTCACTGTATCTGAAAAGGAAAATAGAGAGCAATCAGATATAAAGCATCATTGTTGAGGATTTAATCTCCTTTAGCTTTAATTGTAAGTTTAGTCAAAAGCCTTTCAGTTTCCAATGGTTTCCAAGCCATTAAACTGATTGTTTGTTTCATATCTATAAATATTCTATTCTATGCTGGTCATGCCTACAGATTTATTGTTCAGATTAAATGTCACGATTTACTGATGGTCTTATACCTGATTTCTTGCTAAATAATGGCAAACAGTTAATAATCCTAATGAAAATGGTACACAAATCAATATCCCAAATGATTCATACTGAAATCCATTGATGTTTTTAATATGTACAATTCACTGGTGAGATACACCATGGTAATATTGACATTTCTGTATTCGTGTGAGTTCTAAGATGGCCTTGTACATTTCTGTTTGTTTTGTAGGTTGGTTTACAGCAGTGCAGAATTTAAGATTGGTTTTGGTTTATTGTCGCTTCACATGAAAAACAAAAACCAGTTTATCCCTGGGAGTTGCAATCAACACTAGTCTTCTACAGCCCCCTCCCTCAAATATCATCTGTTCTGCCCCGAAACAGAGATGAGAACAAAATGGCCGGTCAAATTCCTACCAAAATCACGAAAAAGTTAAGGTTCCCAGCAAAAAAATCTTTCTTTTTCAGAATGATATCTTCCTATTGGCTTCTGGGTGTCTCATAATACATTTCCGGCCACATTATATTGCACATTTCCCGGCATAATGTTTCAGAAATTTGATTCCGATACAGCTTCGACATTCTTTTACCTAATGCAGGTGTCAAAAAATTCAAATTTCCATCAACTTTTGGACAATCCTGAATGGCTATTATCAGCGTTACACAACCGACAAACGACCAAAATTAGTTGGATTGAAAACGTTTCGAAATCATTCATGGAGAAAAAGAAATCTGGCTGTGTCACCTTGAAGGGTAATTACTCAGCGATACAGTTAATTAAAAGTTCCGTCGGTGGCTTCTCAGGTTAGAATAACATCATTCTTATTGTTGCAACATGTCATGAAACGGATATCGATTTCCGAGCTTTGTGCATTCGACATTGTGAGGGCTTCGTCAAATTACAATTTGGAAATGCACATCTGTACAACTGATTGTTCGATCCATAAAACTGAGACAACCTATGCGTGAAAGTTAATTATCTTGCCTGATACATTTTGTTAATTGAATTGTAAACTAATCTCATTACTATTTATTACTGCAATTTCAATTATTATGAGTTGCAAGGCAACTTTCTATGTAGCATTTTAGCTTCCTCTGATTGGTCCTTAACTAATCATGGGCAAATGAGAGCAAGCTTGGATGCCAAGGAGCAAGCTTGGATGCTACAGAGGAAGCTTGGATGCTACATAGCAAGTGTTCCAAGGAACTCATACCTACAGAAATCGCAGTAACATTCAGAACGTACTATCATTGTGTAATTTCGAACAATCAGTTGTGCCAAGTGAATGTAAATAGAAAATAGAATCATTTCTTAGCTATAAAGAGTGTTAGCACTTGATTGCGTTTTCACTGAGGGAGGTGACCTTGTGTGACCTCATGCAACCTTCTTCGGAGGTAAATTTTTCATTTTCTACCAATTAAACAAGCAGATAATCATGTCATTTGCTTATCGGCCTATTCAGCGTATCTAGCCATATTGATGAAAAAAATTGGTTTTGCATTGAAATTTGGTTTTTCAAAAAACCATTTTGAATCTAAAAAACCAATTTTGTCAGAAATATTTTAGAGTGAAGGTCAATAGTTATGGGGCTCATCCAAAATATAAAAGTAAAACTGGATTGATTTTTTTTCTGTCTGAACCTCATAATCTAACTTTGTTGACGAGAGTGAAGTACAGAAAATCAAAGAGATGGAAGTCTCTGTTAGACTCCCTATCCACAGCAGCAGCACTAGAACCCCACATGTGGGCTCTTTTACCCACCAGCAGAGACACCTGGATGTAAGTTCATCCTTTCATATATTCCAAAAAGAACCAAAGCAACATTCCTTTGAATCTGCATTAGGGTGCATCAAATGCCCTCATGTCAGAAATCACTTTTACTCTAGTTCTGAAATTGTTCTACCTCATGAAAAAGCACCCCAGTTAAAATTTCAGAATGATCTGACTTGCATAAGGGGCGCCACCACCTCCATGAATATTTGCTATAAATCTGTATTTGTAGCGTTTTAGTGGTATTTTACATGTTTAACAGATGAACAATTGCCTGTCTTAATTAAACTATGGGTGTATTTTTTTTAAAGGAGGTGTGTTACTGACACATGAGCTGCTGTACAAATAAGTATTTCCAATATATGTCTGTTAAATCTTTTGCTACAGAAACTATAAAAATTAGCAATTTTGTTATGCCTAAACTTTATGGTAGCTAAAGCTTATGGTCAATTCCACCATGACTTTGGGACAATCAATGTATTTTCCACCTTAATAGGAGTCAAAATGTAATAGAAGGAATGAGAGGAAGGTTTTGTTGTTATGACATTTTGTTGTTGTGCCCTTGAAGTTGCAAAATATTATAAAAACATCCCCGGAATTTGATTTTTAGTTTTGATATCCGGTCAAATATGCTCTTGTGACTGAAGGGACTTTTTTGACCACCGTTTTTTGTGAGTTTGCTGAAAATGTAATTACTATCTCAGTTCACATGTCACAACTTATTGTCATAGTGCATTGTAATTGTATTGAGATAAACTTTCAAATCAGGCCCACATTTAGACTGGTGGATCAATGGTTCTCCAGCAGTGCCTCATTCATTCTGTGACTGATGGGACACCTCTTTGTGACTGATGGGACAGTATCTCAAAAGTATTTAATAAAGGTCTTTAGATTCAAATTATTGGCGAAATATAAGGTTAAAGTAACACAATGATCCATCAGCATTGTCAATTTAATACATTTACCACAAAATTATTTTATTGTAGGCCAAGAGTGTACAAAAAAATATTCACAGATATATCTCCATTGTTCAAGGTGAAGCAGTAGTCCAAATGTGAGTCCGGAATAAAAAACAGCGGAAAATTGGAGTTTTATATTAGCAAAATGACCAAGTGGGCAAATGTTCACAATAACATTTTTTTTTGTGATTAGTTATGGTAAATATCTAACTATGTTCCAAAATTTGTCGATGTGTCTCAATCCCTTCATACGAAAAAAAAAATTATTGTTGAAATGGTTGTTTTTTAATGCTCAGCTCAGTTTAAACATGTGCAATATGCATATTATGCTGTATGCTATGGGCTTCAAATCATCTAGAGCGTATTTTCTAGGCTAGAAAAACTTGTCAGAAACATTTTCACTAACATATCTATTAAAGGCGTAAATGGGAAACCAATTTGTTTGTCACGTCTGTGGGGAGACAGCTTCCATGCTTCTGGCACCAGATTTACTGAGTAATTGCAATCCTCTTTAATCCAAGCCATCCTTGAAAATAATCCAGTATTTTTGGTTCCTGTGAATGCAGTATGGTGCATAGACACTCCATGCATCTTATTTCTGAATTATTTCATGGATATCATATTGATAAGAGGCCATGTTTCTAGACTCAGGTTGGCTGAATATTTAACTTGTATTCCACATGAACTTACCAAACAGCTTGTCCTTATATTTCCTATTAGCATAAATAGACCCTGCTATGCAGTTCAGCAACAAGTTATCCATCACCAAACTTTTCACCATGCCCCAAGTAAGATTTTTTGACTCAGGGTCAGGATTTCAATACTTTTTCGCCATAAAAATAGTTGGAAATTAGAAAGGTCAATCCATGTGTCACTTTATACAAAATAATAATGATTAAAATCGACAAAAAACAAGTAATTCGCTGCATTTGGTCAATTTATCATGTTCAAATGTGACTGAAGGGACAATGTTTACACACCGTTCTTCATACAAATGAGTGAGAATAATCTTCAATACAATTCATGCCCAGTTATCTGTCACTATGTACTAGATAACAATGAAAAAAAGTCTGCCAAAAACACATAATTCACTGAGTGAGGTCAATTTATCGTGTTTTGGCGTGACTGATGGGACAATGTACCAGCAATGTCTAACGTAGATGAAGTGTGAATCTTCTTCAACATTAGGGTTAGTAAACATGTTTTCAAAACAACTTCTGAGTACCTTTGCAGGCATGAAAAACATGACTTTGCTTTTCTGCGATGTATGTGTGATCAGTATGAAGATAATAAGCAACTGCTTCTTTCAATTTTGATTTTTGCCTAAAATTCTGAACAGATTGGAGGAAAATGTTGATTATTTCAAAATGGAACACAATAAGAGAAAAATTTAACTTGTTTTGGGCAGTAGAGACCATACTGGTTTGCTACTGTGAATGATTTGATGATCACTAAGATTTAAAAAAATACTAAAAGTGGTACACTTCTGTGGAATTGACCTTATAAGCCTCAAACCTTTGAAATTTCCAGTTAGTCACAACCCACAGCATGATGATCATCAGGTCTTGATATGGCAATAGCCATTAATTGGCTCTTCCTTTGTTGCCATAAAATTTAGAATGGTATTCTGATGTCAGGAGGTTTTGTTTCATAAAAATGAAATTGCTTGTCACTGATAAGATCATGAATGATCCTGGTTTTTAAATGACAGGAAATTGAAGCAGAACTGGAAATGTGCACTTAAAAATGTTCAATTCAGATAACAGAAGATGTGTGATCATTAGAAGCAGAAAGTGGGTACATGTATCGAGACATGCGTGTATTTTGTAATGAGGAAACTGAATCACTTTGCTGAAGTGCACATGCGAATGTGTTGCAGTGATGACGTTGCGACACCTACATGCGCATATAGGAAGAATTTTATTGAAAGAAGTTCTGACTTTCAAGTGACAATGTGGAATTAAGCCACAGATAAAGGGTTGAAGTTTCATTCTTGGATACTAGTCATGTTTCTCCAAAGTTTGTTATATTAAGAATGTACTTTGAGTCGAGTAACACCAAATGTCTTAATGTGTATTTTAAAAACTTTATAAAACTCTAACAATGCCTTTCTCCTGTCAACTTCAAGCATGCTGGGAAATTAATTTATCCATACAATGCGTGGCATTTTGCATGTTATGATTGACTATAGGTATTAACACATGAAAAATTTAGATAATAAATTATTATATGCCTGCAGCCCTGTACTGAAGATTGATCAATAATTTATCTATTTTGCTTTTCCGTTGTTCCTGAGAATCAAACTGCTTGAGTTTCTCGAAAGTTTTTACATTGCTGGCAACACGGTGTCCAGTATGACAAAGATACAATTTGTCTGGATAGTTATATCACAGAAGAAGCAGAACTTTCCTATATGACACCTATATTCACAAGAAAGTCACTCTAACACATTGTATTGCAGTTCAGACCTCATCAACTGAAGTAATACCAAATCTATGGATTGCATGCTTTGTCCTTTAGTTACTCAGCAGCCTAAAAAAAATATTTTTTAACTAAATGAAAGACATCATCAACTCAAGCATGTTAGTCTTACAGTGGTGTATTTGAAACTTGCAGTATAATACAGTACAACCATCATAAAATGGCTCGTCAGTTTGGATCAACACTTATCTATCGATCTGTAGTGATCCATGGTGATCTTGGTTGATATGGAGTGACCGATCTGGAGTGATCTGATGTGATCTGTATCTATTAATCAAAATTAATATTAATAAATTTACTTTTCTGTGCCAAATAACTTCTGGATAGGTTTCCTTAATATGTTCAATTGGTAGATTGATTTTATCTGTTCTTAAATTTGACTTACAATCCTAAATAATTGCCATGATTGATTATCACTACAGATAGAGTTATATCATCTCAGATCACTACAGATCACTCTTTATCCAGACCACTCTGGATCACTACGGATCACTATGTTGAGCCATTTTAAGATGGTTGTACTGTATATATTATATAATAATTAACCAATATCAATAATGCTGTCTTTGTTCTTAATAATATGGTTCAGTTTTAGCTTGCTCATTAGTTTGTTGATGAAGTATGGTTCTCAGTTTATACTTTCATCTTTTCCTGCACCCGCAACATGTGGACTGACTCAAAAGTAAAAAATAGTCTTCAAGTTCCTTCGCTATGTTCCTCAAAAAGTCCTCTAGTTACAGTAGTATCCATTGTCACAGCATGCCACATCCTTATAAAGTTAAACTGAAAGCTAGATGAATGGTATAGTATGCTCAGTGTAAAACCAGTCACATCTCTTTAACAGCAACTACCCCTATGAACACCAAGAATTTTCATTTTATGGTAGAAAACCATGTTTTTGTGTTTCAAATTGTTGTTTTGATGGTAAATGTCACAAAAACTGACAACAGCTAGTTTTACAGTGTGTGCATCATTCTCTGAACAATGATATTTTGATAATGAGAAATTCTATTGTTCAAGCTTCAGATTGGCCAGGTTGGTTCATTCCGCTAGTTACCAGAACCAGAATTTGTTATGGCAATGCTGATATTTTCCATATATATAGTTGGCAAGGAAGTGGAAGCTTTTACAAAAGCAACATTTATATAATATATATATATATATATATATATATATATATATAAATGCATAATGCTTCAAGGAAGAAGTACTTGGCTTGTGTTACTTGGTTAGCATTTTTATTTGGACAAAAATTACTTCTGTCATGTCTCGGAGCATATTTTTTGCTCATTTGTAACAAAAATAAGAGTTTTTTTGCAATATCTTGAAAAATAATCTATTTAGGTCCTATATATGTATGGAAGATGAATATAAACTCGGATACTGCGGGAATTTTGGTGCCGAAATTAGGTCTCTAGCTCTATTAGTTGCTGAGACATGACTTTTTTGTCCATTTTCGGAATATTTTGTAATACAGATTTTCAAAGCCGTGGTGGCACCCCTAAGCCATCTTATATGTCTATGAAATTTTGCAGAAAATGTTTATTCCCATAGTAGAACAAATTTGCATCTAGAGTAAATTGATCGGATCAGTTAAAAAAAATCATGGGGCATTTGATGCACCCTAATCTGCATGAGGGTAATTTCAAAGGTGACTAATTGAAGGACAGTTTCTCAAAAGAAAAAAAGTTTTGTCATAACATGGAAGAACTTGGATAGTATTGTCACAGTATGAGGAAGAACAAAGAAGTGACCAGACTTTTTGCACTTGATAAAAAGCTAAATCACACTGATACCTGCTGTGCGATTGGTAGATTTTTGTTCCAATTAGAAAGTTCTATACTTTCAAAATACTGCTCAATTGTCAAAGATGTCACAACAATTAGTGCAGTATACTTTGATATGTTCACATATATGTTGCTAAATGACTTTATTCAGGTAATGAAATTGCAATTGTACTCAGAGATGCCAGCCAGTTTTGTAAATCATCATTTTTTAAAGTTTAATATAACAAGAATCAACATTTAAAAAAGCATATAAATTCATAGATAAGGCTGAGATGCATGCATGGCAAATTTTAACCTTGGGATTACCCTTCAAAATTGTCCATAACACCACCAATTGATATTTTAAAGTTAATTATCAAATTTATCATACAACAACGTATAAGAGACTTAATTGAAACCAATATGAGCAGTTTCAGTGCAAAATCATTGCTCAAATCAAACAAAATTTGAATTGAGCAATTTTTAAAGAATCAGATTTCATTTGTATCAATTCATTAGGCAGAGCTAATTAAACATTTTTAAAAAGTGGCATGAATGAATTGATTTCATAGGAGTAATTGATCTGAATTAATTGCTTGTTTCCAAAACTGATGAATTGCTTTTCCCGCTCATCTGGCAGTTTCTGATGGAGACAATCATTGTCAAGAAAATTGAATAAGAACTTTTTCAGATATGAACTTTTGCAAGCCATGCAACTTGCTGTCCAAATTGCAACTGAAGAAGCCAACAATTTACCTGCTTAATTTAAAGATCATTTTTAATATTGCTTTCAATAATGTTGTAATTAATTTCATGACTTCAACTGTCATGCACAAGATTTTAACCCCGCTTATGCATTTTGATATTTGATTTAATTGTATTTCACAACAGGTACAAAGATGACAGTACAATTATAATTTGTGAAAAGAAATAATATGTTCTTCCTCGTGAGGTTTATTCAAAAGAAATAATATGTTCTTCCACGTGAGGTTTATTCAAAAGAAATAATATGTTCTTCCTCGTGAGGTTTATTCAAAAGAAATAATATATTCTTCCTCTTGAGGTTTATTCAAAAGAAATAATATGTTCTTCCTCGTGAGGTTTATTCAAAAGAAATAATATCTTCTTCCTGAGGTTTATTCAAAAGTAATAATCTGTTCTTCCTCGTGAGGTTTATTCAAAAGAAATAATATATTCTTCCTCTTGAGGTTTATTCAAAAGAAATAATATGTTCTTCCTCGTGAGGTTTATTCAAAAGAAATAATATGTTCTTCCTCGTGAGGTTTATTCAAAAGTAATAATCTGTTCTTCCTCGTGAGGTTTATTCAAAAGAAATAATATATTCTTCCTCTTGAGGTTTATTCAAAAGAAATAATATATTCTTCCACGTGAGGTTTATTCAAAAGAAATAATATGTTCTTCCTCGTGAGGTTTATTCAAAAGAAATAATCTGTTCTTCCTCGTGAGGTTTATTCAAAAGAAATAATATATTCTTCCTCTTGAGGTTTATTCAAAAGAAATAATCTGTTCTTCCTCGTGAGGTTTTATTCTCAACTCCATCTCAACTGAACATGTTCTTATGGACTATAATATACATTTCAGTTTGTTTACATACAAAATAAGATTCAGAATCTTTTTTTTTCATCAGCAGATGCAAGTCGAAACGGGAAACTTCAAGAATTAATTTCAGGTAAGGTCAATTCCACCATGACTTTGGGACAATCAATGTATTTTCCACCTTAATAGGAGTCAAAATGTAATAGAAGGAATGAGAGGAAGGCTTTGTTGTTATGACATTTTGTTGTTGTGCCCTTGAAGTTGCAAAATATTATAAAAACATCCCCGGAATTTGATTTTTAGTTTTGATATCCGGTCAAATATGCTCTTGTGACTGAAGGGACTTTTTTGACCACCGTGTTTTGTGAGTTTGCTGAAAATGTAATTACTATCTCAGTTCACATGTCACAACTTATTGTCATAGTGCATTGTAATTGTATTGAGATAAACTTTCAAATCAGGCCCACATTTAGACTGGTGGATCAATGGTTCTCCAGCAGTGCCTCATTCATTCTGTGACTGATGGGACACCTCTTTGTGACTGATGGGACAGTATCTCAAAAGTATTTAATAAAGGTCTTTAGATTCAAATTATTGGCGAAATATAAGGTTAAAGTAACACAATGATCCATCAGCATTGTCAATTTAATACATTTACCACAAAATTATTCCAGTGTAGGCCAAGAGTGTACAAAAAACTATTCACAGATATATCTCCATTGTTCAAGGTGAAGCAGTAGTCCAAATGTGAGTCCGGAATAAAAAACAGCGGAAAATTGGAGTTTTATATTAGCAAAATGACCAAGTGGGCAAATGTTCACAATAACATTTTTTTTTGTGATTAGTTATGGTAAATATCTAACTATGTTCCAAAATTTGTCGATGTGTCTCAATCCCTTCATACGAAAAAAAAATTATTGTTGAAATGGTTGTTTTTTAATGCTCAGCTCAGTTTAAACATGTGCAATATGCATATTATGCTGTATGCTATGGGCTTCAAATCATCTAGAGCGTATTTTCTAGGCTAGAAAAACTTGTCAGAAACATTTTCACTAACATATCTATTAAAGGCGTAAATGGGAAACCAATTTGTTTGTCACGTCTGTGGGGAGACAGCTTCCATGCTTCTGGCACCAGATTTACTGAGTAATTGCAATCCTCTTTAATCCAAGCCATCCTTGAAAATAATCCAGTATTTTTGGTTCCTGTGAATGCAGTATGGTGCATAGACACTCCATGCATCTTATTTCTGAATTATTTCATGGATATCATATTGATAAGAGGCCATGTTTCTAGACTCAGGTTGGCTGAATATTTAACTTGTATTCCACATGAACTTACCAAACAGCTTGTCCTTATATTTCCTATTAGCATAAATAGACCCTGCTATGCAGTTCAGCAACAAGTTATCCATCACCAAACTTTTCACCATGCCCCAAGTAAGATTTTTTGACTCAGGGTCAGGATTTCAATACTTTTTCGCCATAAAAATAGTTGGAAATTAGAAAGGTCAATCCATGTGTCACTTTATACAAAATAATAATGATTAAAATCGACAAAAAACAAGTAATTCGCTGCATTTGGTCAATTTATCATGTTCAAATGTGACTGAAGGGACAATGTTTACACACCGTTCTTCATACAAATGAGTGAGAATAATCTTCAATACAATTCATGCCCAGTTATCTGTCACTATGTACTAGATAACAATGAAAAAAAGTCTGCCAAAAACACATAATTCACTGAGTGAGGTCAATTTATCGTGTTTTGGCGTGACTGATGGGACAATGTACCAGCAATGTCTAACGTAGATGAAGTGTGAATCTTCTTCAACATTAGGGTTAGTAAACATGTTTTCAAAACAACTTCTGAGTACCTTTGCAGGCATGAAAAACATGACTTTGCTTTTCTGCGATGTATGTGTGATCAGTATGAAGATAATAAGCAACTGCTTCTTTCAATTTTGATTTTTGCCTAAAATTCTGAACAGATTGGAGGAAAATGTTGATTATTTCAAAATGGAACACAGTAGGTGAAAAATGTAACTTGTTTTGGGCAGTAGAGACCATACTGGTTTGCTACTGTGAATGATTTGATGATCACTAAGATTTAAAAAAATACTAAAAGTGGTACACTTCTGTGGAATTGACCGTAAATGATTTATTATGTTGTATTTGTAGCATTATTCTGAGCCCATCTCAGTTTTATTCAAGATCTAGGATAAATCGTGTGTTGTTAGAACAAGAGCACATATTTTCAAAAAAGGTATATCAGCTTAGAATTTGTGGTGTCATGTAAATCACATACAATTCCTAATGTTCATATCTGTGCCATTGCCAAATGAGAAATCCTAAAATGCCAAATGGAAACCTTCACAACACTTCTTTATTAAACATCTTTTGCGTTTTTTTTTTTTTTTCAATCGTTGATATGATCATATTTGATGATTTGATGCATCATTTCATAAATCCAATTTTATTTTCTAATATTCATTTGTGCAATGAAAAGAAATCTAAAAATCCCAAAGCTCTAAGATAATTCACAGACACCTTTCTGTCAACTTAGCATCTTTAATTCTATCTTTCTTTAAAGAGCACTGACCTTTTAATCTGCTTTCATTCAAAGCAGCATGAGAGTTTTGGTGTAAAATTGAAAAACGAATTTAAACAGCGTGCGCAAAAAG
Source organism: Platynereis dumerilii (assembly GCA_026936325.1). Classification (NCBI taxonomy): domain Eukaryota; kingdom Metazoa; phylum Annelida; class Polychaeta; order Phyllodocida; family Nereididae; genus Platynereis; species Platynereis dumerilii. The sequence goes on along the minus strand of JAPTHN010000014.1, from coordinate 22,963,876 downwards.
GTTGTTGTAAGATGAAATAAGGTGTGGGAGGAGGAAAGGGGATTAAAAGAAGAGTTGTGAAGGAAAGGGGGCTTACAGGCAAGACAGGGCAACTCTAAAGGTGGCTTAAAAGCATTTGGCTCCAAGACCAGACCCCTTTTTTCTACAAGATCAGGTGATCAGGGTGATTAAGGTCTTTATCTTCAAAGAGACAATTGGGGCCTGTAAGACACCCTGATAGATCGCCATGACACTCAAAATGTTCCACACTACTTCTCACAAGACCAAAGACATGTATTGTAATGTCTGTCACCCAGTACTGACCTTATTTGCAGCCAAACCAACCATGACCTTCAATCCTTAGAACTTGTAACTTGGGTGGGTGATGCCGGCTTACCACAGAGGCATTGGATCATATTAAGTAGAATAATTTTGCCTTTTTAGCACACAACAAAATCATACTCACTCACTCTCTATTGAGTTGATGAGCCAATGAAGAGAGTGATTGTTTAATTCAAATCAAGTGATAGAGGGTATAGTCCTTCAAGCTGAGTCCAAGTGACATTGAAAAATAGATCAATATTCCAATATATTGAACTAAAATAAATAACGATATGTAATAGAAAGATGCTGAGACTGAATACTCAGTAGTATTTTATCTGCCACAGCTGACTCATTCTCTCACCGGCTTCTCCTCTAATTCAATGAGCTGCCAATGCAGAGAGCCATTGCCTTGGCCAATTCTGGTGATTCTGGTCAGTACACCAAGGTCCACGAGGCTCAATGCGGTCCATTTGTCCTGTTGCGTAAGGTTGACCACCAAAGGAAACCACAGGACAAAAGCAATGGACAAAACAGGAGGACAAAACCACATACCAAAGCTGTGGTCAGGGTCTGAGAAGCCAAGGCAATGCAGGAGAGGGAAACTCTCCAATATTAATTGGTGTGAAGCTATTCTTAGCCCAAATATCTGGCTGTTTATTGTAAGTGATTCGTAAATTGTTTCGTGTGAAACCTGAAAAATGTCATTTTCTGAAAGCAAACTTCTCATACATGAATGTGCATGGAATCATGAACTGAATGATTAGACAATGGCATTTATAAGCATACAATACATGGTATAGTTATGAAATTAAATGACCTAAATACTTTCTCTTTGACCTAAATACTTTGTCTTTCTTTCTCAATTGATTGAATGAAAAGGTACAAACAAACTATATTCTATTTGAAAGCACATACGAGGGGCGTGCAGAAAGTTCACAGCCTTTTTTTATATGAAAATTTTGGACAATTTGAACATTTCTAAGTCATTCTGTGGTTGCCATGGAAACAGAAAGTTTGGCTAGGTGGAGCAGATAGCAGAGAGATCAAGAAAATTAATGAGTTGCCGGCTGAGAGAGATCTCACACTGCCACTTGTATTAGTAAGATTGACAATAATTTACACAAGAAATATAATATTAGCTTCTAAATATACTTTCAATCATATCAAATGTTTGTATTCTTACAGCAAACCAATGTGGGAAAGCACCCCTGCATGCCTGATTTGGCAAGAGCGATTTAGGCGCCAAAATGTAAGTCCTTAACTACATCAGGACTTCTGACAAAGCATGGATTCACTGGTATGAGCAAGAGACCTAAAGGGACAGCATTATCCATCCCGGCTTTTCCTTTTACATATAGCTTTACATAAGACCTGGTTATCCATTACCTTACACACTGGGGGCAGTAGTTTCAAGCACTGGAGGAGAAAAGGGTTTGGATGACCGAAATGCTTTCACAAAAACTTTTCCTGGAGGGCTTCAAGGAACATTTATTTTAACGCGTCAGGTGTATGAATTAATGCTTTTGTAGTACTTGCTAGTATTTTTAAAAGGTAATATTATATTTCTTGTGTTAATTATTGTCAATCTTACTAATACAAGTGGCAGAGTGAGGTCTCTCTCAGCCGCAATTCATTGATTTTCTTGATCTCCGAACTACCTGCTCCACCTAGCCAAACTTTCTGTTTCCATGGCAACCACAGAATGACTTAGAAATGTCCAAATTGTCCAAAATTTTGGAAATCTATTCAAAAACTGCTGAATTTTATCCTGTAAAAAATTCATAGTTCTAGATTGCAAATAAGTGTCCATATAAAAAAAAAGCCGTGAACTTTCTGAACGCCCCTCGTAACAAGACTCAAGACTCAAGATTCTTCAAGTTGCAGTGAGGAGGGACATCTCAAAGACAAGAACCCACAACGAGCATCCAGTTGGTCAGACTAGCATTTTGCCACTGAGGAATTGCTGCTCTTCTTCGGGTTGATACAAGTTACTATGATCATGGCAGTGTTTGCGGTGTAGAGCGTGCATGTGGGACAATAAGGTACAAGTTAATTGCTACTGCGTCATGAATAGTAAGTTGGGGTTTCGTGTCACTAGTTTGACAAATGTCACGTTCAGTGGTCAGCGGCAGCAGTTGGTCACCAGTGGGGCACTAGCGGACCACAGCCTGGTCAAAAGTAGTTATGTTCATTCACGGGTATGCAAACCTTAGTCATGAATTGTCACTGGCAAGATAGCAGTACAGTGGTCCCTGCGTTATAAGACCGCCCCTTCTGCGGTCATGTAGCGGTCTCTCGTGGGGGTGCGGTCTTACAACAGGGGGTCTTATAACGCAGGGACCACTGTAGTCACAAGTGGGTCGTGGGTGCGTCACGAGGCAGTGACAAGTGATTTTTGAACAATTGTAGGCCATTTCCCAAACAGGTAACCAGGAAATTGCACACAAAAGTTGGATTTCAGGTTAAACACAACATATCCTGTCATACTGAGTCACAAATTGATGGAAAAACCAGATGGAATAATGTATCAGCAGAACGTGTTTGGCTGACTACAGTCTCCAAATTCTCCATATTCAGCAGTTGGGCAGTAAAAAGATGGCAGAAGATTTAGTAGCATTGATTTTTTGTTTTGGTATTATGAATTTACGACAATCCAATGATGTTTAAGTAGTGCAGGCTATGTTAAAGAGGCAGTTCGAAGTAGAAAGAAAAAACTGCATCAAAAAAACATTTTGTCTTCAATATTATGCTGAAATCACCAAATTTTTAAAATTATATTCTTAAAATTTATAACAAAAGTCCTTGAAATTCATGACTGTTGAAGTCAAATCAACCACTATACATGCTGTGAGACAACAAGTTGGATGGATTCCGAAAATTAAACAGAATTTGCGTATTTTTTCAGATGTCTTTTTTTAATGCCAATTCATTAGTCTGAGTTAATATGCAATTTTAAACAGAATTAATGAATAGAAGGCACACAAGTATGAATTTTAATTGATCTTCATTCATTGAAATATTTCCAAAACTGATGAATTGCTTCTGCTGCACATCTGACAGTTTCTAATGGAGACAATTCTTGTCAAAAACTCAATTTTAACTTTTTTTAATTTTGACATTTTGCGAGCCATTAAATTTAAAAGTGCTGTTTAAGAAACGGCAATTAACCTGCTAATTCTATACTTGTTTTCAACATTGTTTCAGTTTTGTTTCATTTTATCTTTATGGCTTCATTTATAATGAACTGTCACTTTATTCCACAACTGGTATTTTTCTGATTGAATTAATGATACAGAGAAAGTTAAATTCAATAATAATGACTTTGGCGAAATTCTAGACAATCTTTTTGTGCAGTTTCACATTCATTCATGATATTAATCAGGAGAATATTCTGTTAAATACTTCTTGGTCAGTAAAGTGACAACGTTTATCAAGATAAATATCTCAGTGACATTAACTCAAAGAATTTATCTCAGTCTTTGCTTTAGATTACTTGAGATGCCATGAGATAGTCCAAGTATCTTTGGAGCAAGGCATCCATTGGATACTGTTGCAGATTGTGAAACAGATGGTGAGCCACACACAACTGCGCAGTGAAAGGCAATGAAAAGCAATCTGCACAAATCTCATGACATGTTGGAGAAACATCCATTTGAGCCTGAGATCACTTGCAAGGTCTAAGATCTTCCATTTTGTGTCCTCCATCAACATTTGCTACATTTACAATGCTTGGGCTCATGAATTTATGTATCAAATGCACTTTCTGAGGAGACAAAAGCCTATAGCATGAACCATTATAGAGGAATTCTTGAATTAATAAATGTATTATTGAAGTTTATGGTTGCTGTCTACATATATATATGCTAGTTTGTAGTCCGTGACAATTTCTCGTAACCTCTGGTATTCACAATGATTCCAGATGGGGCTAAACTTGTGTTCCATAAAAGTCAGGTGACTAATCAAGCAATAACTACAGTGCATAAACAGTGATGTCAACTGTATTACTAACATATTAGTCCAATGACAGTAAACTACTTAGCCATGTAGCCAGGCAATTTGCAATCTATATTGGCAATTTGGCTTAAAGGCAGGAATTAACCCATGCTAAGGTCTGTGACTAGCAGAATCTCAGAGATGAACAAAACCCAGAAAAAGAAAGACTTCAAAGACAAGATAGATAGCAGGCAAAGTGGATTCCTATGTAAACTGCTGAAAACATTTCTTTATTTTTGTTGTTTTCTGCTCTTCGTGCAGATCTATCACTGATCAACAAGATTTTCGCCAAGTGGTCAGAAACACATGTTGGATATCACCTGGATGTAGGGTCAGAGGTCATGTGACCATTGCCACTGGCAGCCATCTTGATATGGCTGTCGTGGCCACAGGCCAGGCTCCCAAAGGCAGCTATATTTGGTCACTGAGAGATATTGTTGGAGTAGCATTAACCATCAAAAGGGATTAGCGTAGGTGTAAATAAATTATGTGGATTTCTGTAATTCCTGCAGTATTGCTCGAAGTACTTCCTGACAATTTATTTGTCCCCATATGAACTGCATGACACATTTTTATCCTTACCTGGTTATAAGTTGTGTGAAAACATCAGGAGGGCATAAAGGGAGCTAAGAATCAGCAAATTTGGCAATTTGTCTTAAAGGCTGGAATTAACCCATGCAAAGGTATGTCCCTAACAGATTCTCAAAGATAAACAAAGCCCACAAAAAAGAAAGACTTCAAAGACAAGATAGATGCCCCACTGCCAATAAAGTGAATTCCTATGTAAACTGCTGAAAACATTTCTTTCTTTTTGTCTTTTTGCAGATCTATCACTGATCAACAAGATCTCCCCCAAATGGTTAGAAACACATACTGGATATCACCCAGATGGGAAGTCAGAGGTCACGTGACCTATGTCGCTGGCAACCATCTTGATATTGCTGTCATGGCCACAGGCAAGGCTTCCGCATGCAGCTATATTTGGTCTTTGAGTGATATTGTTGGAGTAGAATTAAGCATCAAAAGGGATAATATTGTTGGAGTAGAATTAAGCATCAAAAGGGATAAGTCCAGGCGTGAACAAATGAAGTAGCTTTTCTGTAATCCCTGTAGTATTGCTCCAAGTATTTCCTGACAATTTGAACTCCTTGACACCTTTTCATCCATAGCCCCATCCGCTTTGCATTTTCCATGTAACTTTAAACAATTTTCTGCTGACATCAAGACATTGAGCCTGCGTCTGGATATTTCAGTGATTTGACCTGGTAATACATGGGAGCTTGGATGGATTTCTGGCTTTGGAAATGTATAATTTATCATTTACCAAAGGTAAACATTACCTTATTGGCTCATAATTATCATTACGAAATACAGGACATGAAGGCTCATTTCAAAGTGCTTACAAACTAGTCATTACATCTTTACTATATTTTACACATCTAAATTAGAAAGAGATGTGCCTCAAAGACAATGAAAATTGGCAGCTAGGCAGTAATTGAATGTTCTAACCATGATGGTGATTGAGAAATGGAGGGTGCAGAAGAGTGAAAACATCTTGATGGCATTCAGAGAGGTAAGAATCAGCAAATTCATAGTAAATGTACTTTAACCTGGTCAGGCCATCGATTATGTCAAGTACACATTTCTTGCTTGGTAAATTCAAGCCTGATTTTAAAGAGATCAGACACTGCTTGGAAGCCACAAAATTGTTTCAAATTTAAAAAGTGGTTAGTCTAGGGTAGAGTCTTTACAGCCAATAAGAATTTGAATTTATTGGAGGTTGCTTTTTGTCACATTGACAATGTTGAATTATCGCCTCTTGCCAAAAATATGATCTATCAAGTTCATTTTCACGCAACAATAAGCTATGATTCAGCACTGGAAAATAAAGTTAAAAGTTCTCACATCAATATTGCCATCATTGCTTGCCAAAAATAAATTGTAGAAAGTTAATTTTCACGCTTATAACTAGCAACAATCAGTGATGGCAAATAAAGTTGCAACTTCATTGTACGTTATTGACTTCCTCCACTTTGCCAATAACCAAGGATAGTGAGTGTAAACTATGTTTAAAAAAGTGACAAATTTTGGAGCAGTTCCCGGAAGCCAGACTGTGTTTGCTCATTGTTATCTACAGCCATATTTGTGGTTCGTTGTTAGTCACTCATAGTCACCTCATAATGTTGGAACAGATGAAGCAAAGGTCAATGACCTCCGTCCTCCGGCTGGACAGACAGATAGTCTGAGGTAGATAGATATAGACAGACAGGGTGAAATTCCAAAAAGCTGGATCAAATTACTAATATAGATACAGCTATGAGGATACATATGAAAAATATGCAGAAAAAGGAATTCAGAGATGGTGCAACAGGAATGATGGACTAATAGATGGATGGGTACCTCAAAGGATGATAAGATAGCATTGAAAAATAAAATATTGACAAATACATTTAACCAATAAACACGGTAATGACATGGTAACAAAGTAGATGTGGATAGATATTTGGTTTGCCTCTGGTCATCCACTCTCTCGCCAGACTTTCTCCTAATTCAATATGCTGCCAATGCAGTGAGCCATTGCCTTGGCCAATTCTGGTGATTCTGGTCAGTGGCTATATTTACACCAAGGTCTACGAGGCTCAATGCGGTCCATTTGTCCTGTTGTGTAAGGTTGACCACCAAAGGAAACCACAGGACAAAGCAACGGACAAAACCACTGACCAAAGCTGTGGTCAAGGCCTGAGAAGCCAAGGAAATGCAGTGGAAAGCAGCACTCTGGTATTAATTGGTGTGAAGCTGTTCTTAGCTCAAAAATCTGGTTGTTGTGCACAATAGTTTACTGTATATGGTACGTCACTTACGAATGCCGACGCAATGGGATATTTTGTCTTCTTCTTCTGACAAATTTCTTCTTCCTATACAAGACAGCATTGCGACTAAACTGCAAAATTAGATAGCGGCACACAATGCTACTAAATTTCGTATTCATTTCTGTGCATTTGAAGTCCACATACGCGTAGCCGTAGATTAAAAGTCAATTGACTTAAAGACAAGAGTATGAAGATGTATTCTAATTGAAAAATCATAAATTAATATTGATCTCCAGTTGTTCGGACTACCATTTGTTACCACAGTTTTCCTGCTCTTCTTTTGGGTTGATACAAGCTACTATGATCATTGCTGTGCTTCCATCATAGGGCGTGCATGTAGGACAATAAGGTACAAGTTAATTGCTACAGCGTCATGAATAGTAAGTTGGGGTTTCGTGTCAAGAGGTTCACAAGTGTCACGTTCAGTGGACAGAGGCATGAACTCGGCAGCAGTTGGTCACCAGTGTGGCATGAAAGGGTCACCGCCTGGTCAATAACAGTTATGTCGATTCACCAGTATGCAAACCATAGTCATGAGTTGTCACTGGCAGGTTAGCAGTAGTCACAAGAAGATCATGTGTGGGTCATAGGAGGGTTACAAGTGATTCTTGAAGTATTGTGTGTGATATTCCCAGACAGGCAGCCAGGAAATTACACACACAACTTGGATTTGGGGTTAAAGACACATATCCTGTCACGCTGAGTCAGAGGTTGATGGAAAAACCAGATGGAATAATATATTAGCAAAAGCTGTCAGCTGGCAGTGTCACCATATTAAGCTTTCAGGTCAGTGACATTCAATATGAGTTATAGAACCTTATATTATGATGTAGAATGGAGATAATATAAAAGATTGTTGGACTGAACTTTGCAATTTAAATGTAAATTTGCATGATCGCTTACATATTACATGTTGGAAGACTAAAGTGCATATAAAATTGAAGTCAGAGTCAGTTTGAATAGCCCAATCTGTTATTCAAAGATAACAAGCTTAATTTTTTATATGAAATTTTCCAGCATTACTTTATGAATAGATGAGTCCGGGAACATTCAGAAGACATTTAACCCAGTTCTTTTAATGTGGTTTCATATAAAGTAAAATTTCATGAATAGTTCAAAGGAAAGAAATGATGTCCTCTAGCACACGTAAAAAGGGTGTTTAAAAACTGCAGATCCAGTTCTTGCACAAAAATTAGAATACAATTTCCAATGGGAAACTCAGAGCAGTCATTAAATTTTTCTTTTCACTTGAGGCACTTATCATTTCTAGACTACTCAACAAATAAATTTAGATATAAAAGTATCAAGCAGACCCTTCTGTTCATGTATCAATATTAAACAGCCTTCGTTCTTTGTTTCAGTTTTGAAAGGAAACTGACTTCACGCCCTTGATGTTACATTTCGATGAAAGGGTTTGTGTGTGCAATTCACCCTGAATTGAACAGGGAGTTAAATAAGCTGTTAAAGGAAGGGGTCAGGAAGAGGTGTTGCAAGAAAAATAAGGTGTAGGTTGGATAAAGAAGAATGAAGGGAAATAGAAGAAGAGGTGTCAAGGAAAGGGGCTTACAAGATACAGAAGATCCTTAAGGGTGGCTTAAAAGCATTTGGCACTGAGACGGTGAGACCAACGCTTAATCGTTTTGACCAGGTCCCACTTTTTACCAGATCAAGCGGTTAGGGTCCTTGTCTTCAAAGAGGCTGCCAGAGCTGCCTCTGAGATGCCATAACACCCCGATCGATAGCCAGGACACTCAGGGAACCTCACAAGATGCCCAAACAGACACTAAGCACAAGGAATCGAAGACACAGATCGTAGGTCATGACATCTGTGATGCGATGCTGACCTCTGACAAAGTATGAGAGGTATCAGGGTGGAAAAATCATGAAGTTCTACATTCTTCTTATGAAAAAACTTAACCAATTTAAAAATGCAGTAGAATGGCTTACAAGGGGCTCAGGTATGATCTATTTACCCATGTACAATAAACTCACAACTCAGCTGCAACCAAAGGAATAAACAACTGAGAAGTAACAACCTTCAGTTTCTTCACCCTTGCTTGTGATTAGTACTTGTCTTAGAGATGACGTAGCTTAAATGAGTCTTGAGTCATGTCTGTAAATAAACGGCTGTGCAGTTAAATTTTAGATTACATACCATTGCATACCATCATATTCAAACAACAATTTAACTCCATGTACATGTTTTAGGACCAATTCAATGATATTACCAGTCATAAGATCTTTATTCTGAGTTTTTATTCCCAAACCTAGCCACTGTATGCAATGAACATATTGCCAATTATTGGACCAGGGAGAACATTTCACCTCTGCCGTTATCATGATACAGTCCTATTTTCTAAAACATAGATAAGATAGAAAAGGAACATCACTTATGCTTTAAACTGTAATTTACCATACATTCCAGGAATGAATTCCCACCCTCATTCTGACTAGTACTGATAACTGGCTCATGTTAATGTTTCTGGTTTCTGCATTTCACACTGAGAAAGAAGAGGTCAGGAGTGAGTGGCCATTATCAGTTGGGGAATCCCCCTTGACCACCAATCAATCCCAACAAGGATGTGGTCATTCACACTTGAAGCAATGATGAATTTCAAGGTTTATCACCCTGCACACTACTGTCTGTAGCACAGCATTTGGGTTGTCCGACTTGGGCACTGTGCCGATGGGATGTGTGTTCAAACCCCACTCCAGCCATCAGCCATGTCCAAAGGTTGTCGTAATTTGTTGCTTTGAAGCAGATTATAAGCTCAATATTCTCTAAAGCAATTCCTTGAACAGATCATGGGCTCAATACATTTTAAATGTTCAATGATCACCAGAAGTCAGTTTTTCACAGAACTCCGATTATAAGCTCAATGGTTCATATGTGTTCGGGGACGATTACTTTGAGGAACCAAATCTTATATACCAAAATTGCAAAATGAACATTTTAAAGCAAAATTCTCAATGCCAATTTTTGACGTTTATGGTTATTTAATCATGCAAAATTATACTATCTAGGTTATTGCTTTTGCAATGAACTCGTTTCATTAAACTTTATATTACAGGGTGACCCACCTCAACTTGTGCATGACTTTAACATTTTACTGAAGACAACAAAAATGAGACAGGCAATTTTTGGAAACATATTTGTCGAATTGGTAGTAATGGCTGTTAAATAAAGTGAGTTAAAAGCCTCTGCAGTAATTCTATCAAAAATTACAGGCAAGTGAAAATGTGTCGCTGTTTTATTTTGTGCCGAAAAATCAGCCGCGAAGAATTCAAAGTGCACCAGCATCACCAAAGTCCTCCAAAACTGCCTGAAATGACTTTGATATGCAAAAGGAGGTTCTTGAGGAAGGGAATGGATGGTGTTTGTGAGATTTAGAGTCCAGTGTATGTTACCAAGTCAGAAAATTTAGAATGACAACCAGTCGGAGACAAACAAGTCAAAATATGGCAAAACAATTAGCATAACTGACAGACAGATGATTTCCAATCCAAAATAGTAAGGTATTATGATTGTCAGACTCAATAGAAACGTAAAATATGACACTCAGGTTTGAAAGGCAAAGAGAAAAAGTATAGCAACATTTCTACCAAAATCCATTTTTGGTGTCATCTAGAAAGTCACAAATTTCCATCCCTCCAAATCTAGTCTTATTTAGACCAACATTTGCGATAGAAACACATGGTTCTGTAATACTGCCAGGTGCAGAAGACTCCCCTCAACAAATTCACCCTGTCATTTGCCCAGAAATCCAAGTCAAGTAATTTTTCTTGGAGATATAAGATTCATTGATGACAATTTATGTGCATTATTGGAACCATTAAAAAAGTGTGGGATAAACACATCAATGCTCAAATTGAAAGTGATTAATGATATTCCCATGTAAAATTAAGCTATTCAAATGCTTATCGTGAGGTAACAACAATTTTTGCCCACCCATCACTGGTAATAGACCCCAGGAAATTACCGGTATGAAAATGGTGCACTGCATCAGGACAGTATTTGGGCTTCCTGACTCCGTAAACCCAAACCTTCTTCAAAGAAAAGCCCTGGCACTGCTTTGTTATAGCTTCTGTAGCACAGTAAATGCATTACATGTGAGCTGAAAAAATTTTCCAAGGTTGACAGAGCTAAATTGTAAAAAATCAGAAAAAAAAGCTATGCAAAAATTTGAACTCTTTTTCTCAAGCTGTGTAAAAGTAATTTAACAAAAATAAAGCTTTGTTATTTGACAGTGATTAAAATAACATGCTGATTCAATTTCTAATTGAATTGGAAGTTTATTTTGCTTCAAAAATTACTTTTAATGTTAAAAGTGCAAAACTAAAAGTACAAATCTTCCAAATCTTCCAAAAAAATACATATAGATTCTAAACTTAAGCCAGTTCTTCACTTTGTGCATGTCCCATATTTGCCAAACTTTTGGAATTAAAGGAGCACTTGTGGATTACCATACAAAAACTGGTGTTTTCAATGACTTTTCATCAAAAAGGTTGCAAAATAACTTATTTCACCCGAAATAGACGGGCCTGTAAAGTTTCTGGCGGTCCGGTAAACCTCAGTTTTTACCGGCCCGCATGCCTAGTGAAAGGCCAGAGCGAGTTTTAAAGGCTGAATCCCCAAAGATAAGACATATTAAATTACAATCTGTGGCATCACAAGTTATATCCATTTGTCTATTGGCATACATGCAGACAGACTAAAACCATTTTTGTTTAAATTCCTAAATTACGAAAAAGGTGAAGATCCAGTTCATGCCAAAAAAGATAAAATTTCATATGAGATACTCAGAGCATTCATTAAATTTTGGCTTTCACATGAGGCACTACTCATCAAATTCATTTAGATAGAAAAATATCAAGCAGACCCTTTTGTTCATGTATTAATATTAAACAGCCTTCGTTCTTTGTTTCAGTTTTCAAAGGGAACTGACTTCACACCCTTGATGTTATATTTTGATGAAAGGGTTTGTGTGTGAAATTCACCCTGAATTGAATATGGATTTAAAGAAGTTAAATAAGCTGTTAAAGGAAGGGTGCAGGAAGAGGTGTTGCAAGAAAAAATAAGGTGTAGGTTGAGTAAAGAGGAATGAAGGGAAATAGAAGAAGAGGTGTCAAGGAAAGGGGCTTTCAAGATACAGAAGATCCTTAAGGGTGGCTTGAAAGCATTTGGCTCTGAGGCGGTGAGACGACGCTTAATCGTTTTGACCAGGTCCCACTTTTTACCAGATCAAGCGGTTAGGCTCCTTGTCTTCAAAGAGGCTGCCAGAGCTGCCTCTGAGATGCCATAACACCCCGATTGATTGCCAGGACACTCTGGGCACCTCACAAGATGCCCAAACAGACACCAAGCAAAAGGAGTCCATAAGACGCAGTCATGACATCTGTGACCTCTGACAAAGTATGAGAGGTAGCATGTTGGAAAAATCATCAAGTTCTACATTCCTCTTATGAAAAGGATTTAGATTTAGGTACCAATATTCAATGAAATAGCATTGGGAAATAAGACACTCTGAACTGTGTACCCTAGTACAATAAACTCTTAACTCTGGTTGAGTCATGTCTGAAAATAAACGGCGGTGCAATTACATTTTAAATTGCATGCCATTGCATACCATCACATTCAAACAACAACTTAACTCCATGTACATGTTTTAGGATTCAACTAGATTACCAGCCATCGGGTTTTTATTCTTAGTTTTTATTCACAAACTTTGCCATTCTATGCAAAAAACATATCGGACCAGTGAGGAATATTTCACATCTTACAAAATAGTGAAACAGCCTTTTTTCTAAAATTTTAAAAATATCGAAAAGAGGGATAACATTTGAACAGTCAGCCACTGTACATTCCAGGAATGAATTCCCACCCTCATTCTGTCTAGTACTGATAACTGGCTCATGTTAATGTTTCTGGTTTCTGCATTTCACACTGAGTATGAAGAGGTCAGAAGTCAGTGGCCATTATCAGCTGGGGAATCCCCCTTGACCACCAATCACTCTCAACAAGGATGTGGTCAGTCACACTTCAAGCAATGATGAATTTCAAGGTTCATCATCTCACACTACAGAGTCTGTAGCACAGCAGTTGGGGTCTTTCTTGGGCACTATGCAAATGGGATGTGGTTTCAAACCCCACTCTAGCCATCAGCCATGTACAAGGGTTCTCATATAGTTGCGTTGAAGCAGATTCATGAACTCAATACATTAAGCTTCAGTTATCACTTGAAGTCAGCTTTCGACATAACTCCGATTATGAGCTCAGTTGTCCATACGACGCATACTTGTAGGGACCGATTACTCTGAAGAACCAAATCTTATCTCAAAATTGCAGAAATGAACATAAGCAAATTTACAAATTCTCAATGCCGATTTTTGTGGTTTATGGCTATTTAATCATGCAAAATTATATTGTCTGGAGTTGACTGCATAAAAAGTCATTACAACATCTAGGTTATTGCTGTTGCAGTGTACTCATTTCATTGAGTTAAACTTTCTATAACATTTGCATCCATCATGAAAATAAGCACTTATTCGAATTCCCAAAATACACATTCAAGAATTGAAATGTACTGACAGTCCATTACAAATGAAACCATGCTATTCATTAGAGAATTTAAGAGATATTTCACAGCAGTCATTAAATGAAGTGTGTTTTATTAAAACAATCAAAGCAACTCTGGTTAACTGATATTTCAAATGGCGTAAGAATTAGTTAATTTGGAAACAACACATTTTGTTACATTTTTTAATTGGTCTGCAATTTAAGTAACTGCTCTACATTTCTCAAACTGATTCAAATAGCATGTAGGACACATAGTGGGCCATGGCTGATGTCACTGTGACAAAACGGTTTTGAAACCATCAGTCTGAAAACCAAATTCGTTTAAGCCATCTTCAAAGTTACCCTACTTCTGTTGTGATCCTTTCCTTCAGCTCTTCTTTAATTCATGCTCATTCATCTTTAATTCATCTTTTTACATCTTACACCTCATGTTATGATATGATAACCTTTGCACACTTGCAATGACCTTTTAAGGTACACATATTAAAAATATATCTAATCAACGGAAGGTTTGCGTTAATCTTTCCTCATTTGGAATTGCATAAAAATCTACCTCACAAAATATTTTGTATTCGGCACTTTTAAGCAGGTCTGCTCCCTAATGTATATGGTAAAATGTGGCTATTTCTGAAATAATATTATGTTGGTGTTTTGTCCATGTGAAACTGCATCAGATAGAACATTTTTGTAGCATCCTATTTAAATCCCTTTCCGAAACCCAGCAAAAAACCATCCAGCTGCTGCCAGGAGAATGAGCTGTGGTGCTAGGCACTGTTGGCATCGGGAACAGTAGTTGGATTAAACATTATATAAATGTGCCACTGTCAATAAAGCAGTGAAACAGAGATTGATGACAGGAGTCAAAGTGATTAATGCAGAATTGAAAGAATGTGTAGAGCTCAACGAAATGGTTCACACAGACTTTCGCATGGTAGGATATATCAAACAATGCAAATCTGAAAACATGTGTGCATGATTTCCAATTCAGAGACAGTTTATCGGAAATTAAGCCATGATATTAATCACAACAACAAAAAAACCACAAAATTAAGCAGGTTAATTGCCAATTTCTTCAGAGTTCAGATGCACTTTCTTAAGCAAATTGCATGGTTTGCAAAAGTTCACATTAAAAAACTTTCTTATTCAATTTGCTTGACAATGATTTTCTCCATTGAAAACTGCCAGATGAGCGGGAAACGCAATTCATCAGTTTTGGAAACAAGCAATTAATTCAGATCAATTACTCCCATGAAATCAATTCATTCACTCTACTTTTAAAATGTGTAATTAGCTCTGCCTAATGAATTGATACAAATGAAATCTGATTCTTAAAAATTACTCCATTGAAATTGTGTTTATTTTGTGGAATGCTTCTGCACTGAAACCACTCATATTGGTTTAAACAGACCTGTTTCTTTCGGCACTGATGTCTGACAATCTTCATTAAGAAAGTCAAAAGTTTTCATTCATAGTCTACCAGACACATTCCCTTTACATGTAGTATTGAAAACCGTGCACAATGCTTCAGAGATCAGTACTGATCATAGATGATGTAATGCACATCTTAGGACATATTTCTTGGCTGTCTGCCAGGACGTCATGTGGGGGGATGTGGGGTGTTGTGAGTGTCATGGCAAATCTATCAGAGCGTCTTCCAATCATCTCCTTGCAGACCCGGAGCGCAATCTCCTGACCTGGTCAAAAAGATTAAATATCGGTCTCAGATCCAAATGCTTTTAAGCCACCCTCAAGAAGATTCTGTATCAAGTAAGCCCCTTTCCTTGACATCTCTTCTTTTTTTTCCCCTTCATTCCTCTTTACTAAATCTACAACTTATTTCTTCTTGCAACACTTAAAATTTAACAGTTTTAAGTACAGTCCCTTCATTGTTGTAAGGCCCTTTCCTTCGCAACCATTCCCCTTTACAAGCAAGCGATGAACCAAAGCATTCCAAATGTTCTTTTTTTCCCCTTCATTCCTCTTTACTAAATCTACAACTTATTTCTTCTTGCAACACTTAAAATTTAACAGTTTTAAGTACAGTCCCTTCATTGTTGTAAGGCCCTTTCCTTCGCAACCATTCCCCTTTACAAGCAAGCGATGAACCAAAGCATTCCAAATGTTCTTTTTTTCCCCTTCATTCCTCTTTACTAAATCTACAACTTATTTCTTCTTGCAACACTTAAAATTTAACAGTTTTAAGTACAGTCCCTTCATTGTTGTAAGGCCCTTTCCTTCGCAACCATTCCCCTTTACAAGCAAGCGATGAACCAAAGCATTCCAAATGTTCTTTTTTTCCCCTTCATTCCTCTTTACTAAATCTACAACTTATTTCTTCTTGCAACACTTAAAATTTAACAGTTTTAAGTACAGTCCCTTCATTGTTGTAAGGCCCTTTCCTTCGCAACCATTCCCCTTTACAAGCAAGCGATGAACCAAAGCATTCCAAATGTTCTTTTTTTCCCCTTCATTCCTCTTTACTAAATCTACAACTTATTTCTTCTTGCAACACTTAAAATTTAACAGTTTTAAGTACTGCCCCTTCATTGTTGTAAGGCCCTTTCCTTCACAACCATTCCCCTTTACAAGCAAGCGATGAACCAAAGCATTCCAAATGTTCTTTTTTTCCCCTTCATTCCTCTTTACTAAATCTACAACTTATTTCTTCTTGCAACACTTAAAATTTAACAGTTTTAAGTACTGCCCCTTTATTGTTGTAAGGCCCTTTCCTTCACAACCATTCCCCTTTACAAGCAAGCGATGAACCAAAGCATTCCAAATGTTCTTTTTTTCCCCTTCATTCCTCTTTACTAAATCTACAACTTATTTCTTCTTGCAACACTTAAAATTTAACAGTTTTAAGTACTGCCCCTTCATTGTTGTAACGCCCTTTCCTTCACAACCATTAGTGGGATAATCAGGTAAATGACACATTGCTTGCCTGTGTAGAATGTACTGATTTTGACGAACTTTATGATGAATGCGAAAATGTTGACCAAAATGTTGATGTATTAAATTGTTATCTGACATTCTGTATTGACATGATTGTACCAAAAAAGGTTATCAAGTGCTTTCCCAACAATAAGCCGTGGGTTACCAAAGATCTAAAACCACTGTTGAATAAGAAAAAGCAGTTGCTGGGTACAAAAGATCGAGCACAGCTAAAATGTGTACAGAAAGAAATTAATTGTCAAATTGCTGCTTGTAAACGAAACTATAAAGACAAGGTTGAAGGTATGTTCAAGACTGATGCTAAATCAGCCTGGAATGGTTTAAGAGTACTAACTGGTATGAAGAAAAGTAATGTTACTCCAAATGTAGAAAATGTTGATGAGTTCTGCAATGAACTTAATGTATTCTATGCGAGGTTTGATAAATGTGATTTTTCATCCACACGTACATACATCAATAACTTTCTCAGGAGCAGAGATTTAGAACCAGTAACGGTGTCCCTCAGTGATGTAACAAAAGTCTAAATTCTATTAGGATTGGCAAAGCTGCTGGCCCAGATGGAATTGGCTCTAGTGTGATCAAACTCTGTAAAGAGCCACTGGCTCCAGTTCTTCATAAGATCTATCAAAAATCACTTGATGACATTCGAATTCCCATCATTTGGAAAACATCTCAAATTATCCCTGCTCCCAAGAAAAATCCTCCTAAATGCAATAATGACTATCGCCCTATTGCATTAACAGCAATCATGATGAAATGCTTGGAAAAACTTGTTAAAAACATACTTGCAGAACAGGTCAAGCCTTATGTTGATAAATATCAATTTGCCTATACAGCAAACAGGTGTGTTGAAGATGCTACCTTGTCACTCACAGACTATGTTCTCAGTCATGTTGATAGATCAAATACATCTAAGGTCAAGAACTATGTAAAAATCCTGTATGTGGATTTCTCTAGTGCTTTTAACACTATTCAACCGCATATTATGATGCAAAAATTGATCAACATGAATGTGAACAGAAATCTGATATTGTGGATTAATGAATTTCTCACTGAACGACCTCAATATGTCAAATTTATGGAGTCAAATTCAAGCATTATTGTTACCAACACTGGTGCCCCCCAGGGGTGCGTCTTGTCACCTTTACTCTTCACTCTTTATACTGGTGACTGAAGATGTATTAATGACTCCTGTAAATTGTTTAAATATGCTGATGATACAGCTCTAGTAGCAAAATGTGTTAATGAGGACAAACAGTATTTAGAAGACGTTAGACATTTTACATCATGGTGTGACAACAATTTTCTCGAATTGAATGTAAAGAAGACAAAAGAAATGATTGTAGATTTTCGAACCTCAAGTAATGACCTAACACCTCTGTATATTAAAGATCAAATTGTAGAACAGGTCAAAGAATACAAATATCTTGGCACCATTATCGATGATAGGTTAACATTCAATCAAAATGTACAAAGTGTATTCAAAAAGGCTAATTCTAGACTTTATTTTGTCAGAAATTTGTGTAAACTGAGGATCGACACAAAAATATTGGAACTTTTCTATTCAGCTGTTGTTCAATCTGTCATTGCTTTCTCTATTATTTGTTGGTATGGTAATAGTAGCATGGAATCCAAGAGAAAACTCATTAGAATTATAAAAACATGTGTTAGATTAGGAATTACAAATGTCATGTCCCCAGATGAAATCTACAACAAAGCAACTCTCCAACGCTGTAAAGTCATCATAAATGACGCAGAACATCCATTGAACTCATTGTATAAAATGCTGCCATCTGGCAGGAGATACAGTTCCATCAAGTGTAGAACATCCAGATACTCAAGCTCATTTGTTCCATCGAGCGTAAGATTACTAAATGATTTAAGAGTAAATCTTCTACAAAATTAATTAATAATCATCACATCTTTCTTTTGTATAAATGTTGTATGAATCTCTGTGTGATTGTGAATGTTTGAATGATGCCTTGAGTGAATGTCTCTGACCAAGATTGTACATGCCAAGTTTCATGTTCCACATGATTAAATAAAGTATTTATTATTATTATTATTATTATTATTATTCCCCTTTACAAGCAAGCGATGAACCAAAGCATTCCAAATGTTCTTTTTTTCCCCTTCATTCCTCTTTACTAAATCTACAACTTATTTCTTCTTGCAACACTTAAAATTTAACAGTTTTAAGTACAGTCCCTTCATTGTTGTAAGGCCCTTTCCTTCGCAACCATTCCCCTTTACAAGCAAGCGATGAACCAAAGCATTCCAAATGTAGTAAATGTTACGAAACAAAAGAGAAAATCTATGACCTTGCAAGTCATCTCAGTCTCAAATGGATGTTTCTCCAACATGACATGAGGTTTGTGCAGATTGAGCTTTATTGCCTTTCACTGCTGTATTGTGTGTGGCTCACAATCTGTTACACTATCTGTTAAACTATCTAACTGGTGCTCTGCTCCAAATATACTGAGACGATCTCATGGCATCTCAAGTAATCTAAAGCAAAGACTAAAGACTGAGATAATTAATTTATGTTATTGTCACTGCCAATGTCACTGAGATATTTATCAACTCAATACCAAAAACTAAGAAAGTATTTTTAGCATTTTGAAAAGTAAAATGGTCTCTGGTGTCAGTGTTGATGATATTTTTCTCTTAAATACCTGGCACATTTTACATAAGCCTACTTCTTCAACGTGAGTAGCCAATCATAGAGTCAAATACAAGAAGGATTTCAGAAAGACATAAGAATATATTTGGCAATATGAGTATCAAATAAGCATCCTTTTGTTCCATCATAACGGTGCTATAAAGAGTTCTGTCATTCTTGTCATTTGTTACTGACCCTATATTGCTAAATATGGCAGCCACTGTCAGCTGACAGAACTTTTACTGCTACATATTGTACATTATTCCATCGGGTTTTTCTGCCAGCCTCTGAGCCAGCGTGACAGGATATGTGTGTTTAACCCCAAATCCAAGTTGTGTGTGCAATTTCCTGGCCACCTGTCCAGGAATATGACATACAATTCCTCAAGAATCACTTGTGACCCTATTGTGACCCTCTCTTGACCCACTTGTGACTGCTGCTACCCTACTGCTGACTACTTGTGACTATGGTTTGCATACTGGTGAATTAACATAACAACTGCTGACCCATTAGTGCCTTAGCAATGACCAACTCATGCCTCTGTCTATTGAACGCGATATAGACTCAGACTCAGACTCAGATAATTTTTTTTATTTACATAAAGCATTGTTGAATGATACAAATGATATTAATCAATATTGTAATATATAATTATGTTGCTTTATGTTGGTTGACCCCTTTATGACACCGCCAGTATCGCTACCAAGGGGTCAACCAGACAGTTCTATAATTGATATACACTAAAACGAGTAATTCCTGCAGCCATCAAGAATAACATTTCTGAACCTCTTGACATGAAACTTGACTTACTATTCATGATGCAGCAGCAATTAACTTGTGCCTTATTGTCCGACACGCACGATCTACACTGCAAGCGCAGCAATGATCTTGTGACTTGTAACAACTGAACCCAAAAGAAGAGCAGCAAAACCAGCAGAAACCAATCTTAGCCCGAATACCTGGATAATCACTATGAATTACTTCTTTCAAATCAAATGGAATTTCTATGACCGTTTTCATCGAGTCAATAGATTTTTAAGCAACTTTACTGCAGAGGAAGTATTGTACTTTCTATATTCAATATACCCTCTCTGTATCATCATCATTCTGCAAATCCATTCAACTATATCCTCCTTTCATCCACTAATCTTTCCATCTCTGTGCCTTCCTAGCTTTGTAGTCATCCATTACTACATTCTGGCTCTCCTGTCCTTCACCAGGTCTTCCAACCGATCTATGAGTATTTATCAGTTGTATGACCCTTTTCTTTGTATCTTTCAGTCCTCTAACCCATCTGTCGATATCTGTCTACCTCAGACTATCTGTCTGTCCAGCCCTGAGGTCATTGACCTTTGCTTCATCTGTTCCAACATTATGAGGTGACTATGAGTGACTAATGGCCAACAACAAATATTGCTGTAGATAACACTGAGCAAACACAGTCTGGTTTCCGGCAACTGCTTCAAAATTTCTCACTTTTTTAAACATTGTCGACACTATCCTTGGTTATTGGCAAAGCAGAGGAAGTCAATAACTTACTCCAGATTAAACAATGAAGTTGTAACTTTATTAGCCATCACTGATTGTTGCTAGTTGCAATGTGAAAATTAGCTTTCCACCAAGTCAGACAAGAGCTCAATATTTCGGATGTGAGAACTTTTAACTCCCTGTGCCAATGTTTTTGTTTTGGGTAGAGATTCTCTATCCTCGGATCCATGACTATGACAAGATTTACCTTCAGAGGATTTGGTTTAAAATGTCCATAATTTTCGACGATGTCACATAGTCTTCGTCAGTGGTGTTGTTAATTTACTTGAACGCAACCACTGACAAAGACGATGTGACATCGTCGAAAATTATGGACATTTTAAACCAAATCCTCTGAAGGTAAATCTCATCATAGTAATGTTATTGTTGTTGATCTAACTATAAAATGACTTGATGGATGGAGATTTGGCAAGAGGCAGCATTTCAATGTTGTTCACATGTGACAAAATCATTCCAACAACTTTTTATTTAGTTGACTACCCTTGGACCGAATTTACTGACGTAGTCATATGAAGATTTATATTAGGCTCTTCAGAAGATGGCATAATAGATAATGGAAAAATAAAGGAAAGGTTTGCTAAGCAAATAGCTAAACACCTTCAGTGGTCTTTGACGTGCACATTTCCTTATGATATGCCCTTCTTCCAACTAGACTCCTTGATAAACAACAATTAATTTCTTTTTTTTTCTCAGAAACCTATTCTGGTAATCAATCGGTTTAATTCCAAACCATTTTGTGGCTTCCAAACAGTTTTTGATCTCTTAAAAACCTGGTCTGAATTTACCAAGCAAGAAATGTGTACTTGACATAATCAATGGCCTGACCAGGTTAACATCTGTTGGTTGGAACTGATCCAATGGAAAAAGGAGTTGTATCAAGTGGATATCTTAGGTTTGGCCATCCAGGAATTTCCACTAGACTAAACATCTCTAGACTCCCAGGGAGGGTGTTTAGTCAGCCTGACTAAAGCACCTACCAGGTGGGCTAAAATGTTCAAGTACATTTACAACAAATTAGCTGATTCGTAGCTCTCTGAATAGTGATTACCCTTGCACAGGATGTTTTCACACTTCTGCTCTCTGCATTTCTCACTTAGACATATTTCATCAAAGCCTGGTCGCTCATCTCAGTGTCTTCAGCCTTTTATGTACAACATTGTAAATCTCTTCATAGATGTGCAAAAGATAGTATGATGACATTGAGTATTTTGAAAGCACTTTGAATGATAAGCCTTCATGTCTTGCATTTTTGTAATGATAACAATGAGCTAATGAGGCAACATGCACCTGATAAACAACTTGGTTCCAAAGCCATAAATCTAATCTGGTTCAAGATATTACCAGCTCATTGCCCTACAATGGCTAGGTGCAGACCCGATGTCCTCACCCTAGCAGCAGATTGTTTGAAGTTACTTTAAAGATGCCAAGCTGATGAGTGTAAAATATATGGTTGGGATAAAATGTGTCAGGCAGTTAAAATGATGGCAAATTGTTAGGAAATACTTGGACCTATACTACAGAAATTACAGAAAATCTACATCATTTATTCAAGTCTACACTAATCCCTTTTGTTGATTAATTCTACTCCAACAGTATGACTCAGTGACCAGATACAGCTCCGTAACTGAGCCTGGCTTGTGGCTGTGACAGCCATATCAAGATGGCTGCCAATGGCATTGGTCACATGACCTCTGACCCTACATCCGGGTGATATCCAACATGTGTTTCTGACCACTTGGGAAAATCTTGTTGATCAGTGATAGATCTGCATGAAGAGCAGAAAAAGACAAAAAGAAAGAAATGTTTTCAGCAGTTTACATAGGAATCCACTTTATCTGCTGCAGGGCATCTATCTTGGCTTTGAAGTCTTTCTTTTTCTGGTCTTTGTTTATCTCTGAGAATCTGTTAGGCACATACCTTTGCATGGGTTAATTCCTGCCTTTAAGGCAAATTGCCAATAGACAGCAAATTGATGCACTACATTGCTCAGTAGCTTACTGTCATTGGACTAATATGTTAGTAATACAGTTCACATTACTGTTGATGCACTGTATCTATCACTGATAACCTGATTTGTATGACAGCAATCATGACCTGGTCTGGAAATGTTTGTGTGTGCAATTTCCTGGCCACCTATCCAGGAATATGACATACAATTCCCCAAGAATCAGTTGTGACCCTCTTGTGACCCTCTCCTGACCTGCTTGTGACTGCTGCTACCCTACTGCTGACTACTTGTGACTATGGTTTGCATACTGGTGAATTAACATAACAACTGTTGACCAGGCCTTGACCCATTAGTGCCTTAGCAATGACCAACTCATGCCTCTGTCCATTGAACGTGACATTTCTAAACCTCTTGACATGAAACCTGACTTACTATTCATGATGCAGCAGCAATTAACTTGTGCCTTATTGTCCGACCCGCACGATCTACACTGCAAGCACAACAATGATCTAGTGACTTGTAACAACTGAACCCAAAAGAAGAGCAGCAAAACCAGCAGAAACCAATCTTAGCCGGGATACCTGAATAATCACCATGAATTACTTCTTTCAAATCAAATGGAATTTCTATGACCGTTTTCATCGAGTCAATTGATTTTTAAGCAACTTTACTGCAGAGGAAGAAATATGAACCAGCAAGTATTGTACTTTCTATATTCAGTATAGGCCTACCCTCGTCATTATTCTGCCAATCCATTCAACTATATCCTCCTTTCATCCACTAATCTTTCCATCTCTGTGCCTTCCTAGCTTTGTAGTCATCCATTACTACATGTGGATTATCTGTCAATCGTCCTTTTTACATTCTGGCTCTCCTGTCCTTCACCAGGTCTTCCATCCGATCCATGAGTATTTATCAGTTGTATGACCCTTTTCTTTGTATCTTTCAGTCCTTTAACCCATCTGTCGATATCTGTCTACCTCAGACTATCTGTCTGTCCAGCCCTGAGGTCATTGACCTTTGCTTCATCTATTCCAACATTATGAGGTGGCTCTGAGTGACTAATAGCCAACAACAAATATTGCTGTAGATAACACAGAGCAAACACAGTTGGTTTCTGGCAACTGCTTCAAAATTTCTCACTTTTTTAGACATAGTTGACACTTGCTATCCTTTGTTATTGGCCAGGAGGAAGTCGATAACGTACTCCAGAGTCCCCAATGAAGATGTAACCTTATTTGTCATCACTGATTGTTGCTGGTTGCAAGTATGAAAATTAACTTTCCACCGAGTCAGACAAGGGCTCAATATTTCGGATGTGAGAACGTTTAACTTCCTTTGCCAATGTTATTGTTGTTTGTCTAACTATAAAATGAACTTCATGGATGGAGATTTGGCAAGAGGCAACATTTCAATGTCGTTCATGTGACAAAATCATTCCAACAACTTTTTATTTAGTTGACTACCCTTGGACCTAATTTACTGATGTAGTCATATGAAGATTTATATTAGGCTGTTCAGAAGATGGCATAATTGATAATGGAAAAATAAAGGAAAGGTTTGTTTAGCAAATAGCTGTACACCTTCAGTGGTCTTTGAGATGCACATTTCCTTATGATATGTCCATCTTCCTACAAGACTCCTTGATAAGCAACAACTAATTTCTTCTTTTTTTTTCTCAGAAACCTATTCTGGTAATCAATTGGTTTTATTCCAAACCATTTTGTGGCTCCCAAACAGTTTTTAATCTCTTAAAAGCCTGGTCTGAATTCACCAAACAAGAAATGTCTGCTTGAGATAATCAATGGCCTGACCAGGTTAACATCTGTTAGTTGGAACTGATCCAAACGAAAGAGGAGTTGTATCAAGTGGATATCTTAGGTTTGGCCATCCAGGAATTTCCACTAGACTAAACATCTGTAGGCTGCCAGGGAAGGGTGTTTAGTCAGCCTGAATATTTGCTGGACTAAAGCACCTACCAGGTGGGCTAAAATGTCCAAGTACATTTACAACAAATTAGCTGATTCGTTGCTCTCTGAATAGTGATTACCCACAGGATGTTTTCACACTTCTGCTCTCTGAATTTTTTCTCACTTAGACATATTTCATCAAAGCCTGGTCGCCTCATCTCAATGTCTTCAGCCTATGATGTAAAACATTGCACATCTCTTCATAGATGTGCAAAAGATTATATGATGACATTGAGCATTTTGAAAGCACTTTGAATGATAAGCCTTCATGTCTTGCATTTTTGTTACAATAACAATGAACAAATGAGGCAATATGCACCAGATACACAACTTGGTTCCAAAGCCAGAAATCTAATCTGGTTCTAGATATTACCAGCTCATTGCCCTGCATTGTCAAGGTGCTGGCCGATGTCCTCCCCTTCTGCAGCAGATTGTTTGAAGTTACTTTAAAGATGCCAAGCTGATGAGTGTAAAATATATGGTTGGGATAAAATGTGTCAGGCAGTTAAAATGATGGCAAATTGTTAGGAAATACTTGGACCTATACTACAGAAATTACAGAAAATCTACATCATTTATTCATGCCTACACCAATCCCTTTTGGTGGTTAATTCTACTCCAGTAATATGACTCAGTGACCAGATATAGCTCCCTAACTGAGCCTGGCCTGTGGCTGTGACAGCCATATCAAGATGGCTGCCAATGGCATTGGTCGCATGACCTCTGACCCTACATCCGGGTGATATCCAGCATGTGTTTCTGACCACTTGGGGAAATCTTGTTGATCAGTGATAGATCTGCATCTGGAGCAAAAAAGACAAAAAGAAAGAAATGTTTTCAGCAGTTTACATAGGAATCCACTTTATCTGCTGCAGGGCATCTATCTTGGCTTTGAAGTCTTTCTTTTTCTGGGTTTTGTTTATCTCTGAGAATCTGTTGCGCACATACCTTAGCATGGGTTAATTCCCGCCTTTAAGCCAAATTGCCAATAGACTGCAAATTGGATGCACTGTATGGCTAAACAGCTTACTGTCATTGGACTAATATGTTAGTAATACAGTTGACATTACTGTCAATGCACTGCAGTTATCAGCGATAACCTGATTTGTATGGAAAGCAATCTTGACCTAGTCTGGAAATTTTTGCTGTGAATGCCAAGGCATGATCAAACATCATCGACCATACACACTTTACTGGATATGGCGATGGTATTTCTGAAGAGGGATAGGTGGATGTTTGAAGCTTTATATCCCATATAATTTATATACACAACGGTGGGCTGATTAGAATAAGAAGGGAATACGGCAATGCGAAGATGAATGATTTCCAAAGAATGAAGCTGAAAAACCAACTTTTATGGCTCATAAGTTGTTTGCTTTTATCTCCTCAGCAAGAGCAAGTGATACCTGAATCCATGAGCCAAAGCATCGCAAATGTAGTAAATGTTGATGAAAGATGCAAAACGGAAGATCTTAGACCTTGCAAGTGATCTCAGTCTCAAATGGATGTTTCTCCAACATGACATGAGATTTGTGCAGATTGCTTTTCATTGCCTTTCATTGCTCAATTGTGTGCGGCTGACAATCCTTAACACTATCTGTATCAGCATCCAGTGGGTGCTTTGCCCCAAAGGTACTTGGACTATCTCATGGCATCTCAAGTAATCTAAAGCAAAGACAGGGATAAATTCTTTGAGGTAATGTCACTGAGATATTTATCTTCAAGAGATATCATCAGGGACTCGGATATCCATGCATGCATGAGGAGATATCTGAAGCTTGTACGACATGACATTTGCTACAGGAGCTGTTTAGGTTGCATCGTCGTCAGAGGTTCAAGTTCAACCCACATATCAGACTATCGGCGTCTGTACAATTTAGAACAAGTATGTACTTAATGTATCTGCAAGACGAACAGTTGTTTTATTACTGATTATTTATATTACTACATCTAAATGATTATCATTTATGGTATGGTAATAAACGTATCAGCATGACAAAAACATGCAATATGGCAAATGTTGAGATTTCAACTGAAATGCATGGTAAATGACAGAGTAAAAGTTAGGGCAATAACTCATGCCACAATCCTTTATCCCAGAACCCTCACAATCACAAAATTACAAAAGTAGTCTGCTTGAACTCATTAACACATAGGCCTATACACAAAACAAAACTCCTGACACACCAAAAAAGTTGGAAACAAAACTAATCAATCATTGTATGTTTTGTTTTACTTCAACCTTTTGTAGTTTTTTCTTTGTAATTGTGTTTTCTTTGTAGTTCACTCTTTTTGATGGTGTAACCCTTTGTAATCCTATGTAACCTGTGCATAATCATTACTCACCTCATGCGAGAATACCTTAAGTAAAGACTTGCACTACTTTAACTACTGTTATTATAGCATTTCGGTGCCTTTGTTGTGTTAATGATTGTTGGATTGCATGAGAGAGACCGGTCCACACCTGTCCACACCTGAACATGAGTGATGATTTACCTCACAGGTCAATAATATATTAGTTATGGTAAAGAATTTGCAGGACCATATATGTGGCAAATTGTGGCATATATCATGTTTAAGGAAACATTGACAAATATATTAATATCCAAGATACCCTGATTATAAAATCTTTCAAAGCATCAATTATAGCATCAATTATAGTTCTGTGTTGTTAATTTAATCGAATGTTGATACAGGCGAGTATATATCGGAAATAGTTTGTGAAGTTATTATCATCTGTATGTTGGAGGTATCATAATTTATAGTATATACATAATACTTATGTCTAGAATTACCAGATAGAGTAGGTCGGGGCAAGAAGCCCGGGTTAGGTGAGAGGCCCCCCCAGGATTATATCCAAACTTACATTTTTGGTGCGTTTATCTATTGATAGGATTGAAGCTAGAGGCGTCTTAGGTGACGTCACAAATTTTCAGGGAAAACAGCACCAAACCATAGTAGAAATTAAAGAAACAAAAAAATGTGCATGGTTTTTGTAACTTTGACTATTTCTTTGAAAGGGGTTGTCAGAAATAACTTTGGAAATATTTAAAAGTATAATGGATATCTGCATTGCTTCACTTTATGACCATCACATAAATATGATTTGGATCATGTTTTTTGCATTTTATTTCAAAATATAGAGGTCAAATTAAAATATGTGGGTTTGGGGCGAGAGGCCCCACATGATATGGGGCATGAGGCCCCCTTCACTGGGGGTCGAAGCAGCTTCAGGAACCATTTAATAATGTGTACTTTACCTTAAATCTTGATAGAATAGCTAATTAAAATAGAAAAAAATTGGCCCGAAATTGAAAGAGGGCAAAAAATATTAAAAAATAAAAGTATGAACAGAAAAATTCTGAAATTCTGAAAAAGTTAATAGAATGCCTTAAAAATGATAAACGAACCCTAAGAAATAACTTTTAGGCCGAATGTGCTTGCAAAAAAAATTGCCATAGGATTATTATAGGGGGGCTTCTTGCCCAATGGGTGGGGTAAGAAGGCCAATTTAAATTTTTTACAAAAATGGCCATAACTCTTTTATTAAAATTGGTAGACATTTGCATCACTAGTTATTAGTAGAGTGAAGTGATCCCTTCCTGACAGCATACGCATTCAAATAATCGCCCATAAAAAGTAGGTCAAACCGCGCCTCGAAGTTAAGGGGGGCCGCATGCCCCGACCTACTATACTTTGAGATACTCTGATTGCAAAATCTTTCGAAGCATCAATAACAGTTTTATCTTGTCAATAATCAAATCCAAAATACAGGTGAGTATACCTGATCATGAGTGAACTTGCTGGTCAATATATATACAGGTAATTGCAATGAATCTATAGGCATCTATATGTTGGAGGTATCATAAACACACAAATATATAGTATTACTACAGAATTACCTAGAATTACACCATTTGATTACCAAATATTTAACAGAAAAATCTTAAACGACAAACGTTTCAATTTGCAGTTTTGTAGGATCAATATTTGTATAATATTGTTACTCCAGAACACAAACGTGGACCTGTTTGAGTAATGAGTACTTTCTGGTCAATATATTGGCTATGGTAATGAATCTTTTGGCATCCATATCTTGGAAGTATTGAGTACAGACAGTATTACACCCATACATAGCGATGTCTATAATTACAAGATCCCCCCAAACACTCTGATTGCAAAATCTTTCGAATCATCAATTATTGAATACCTGATCATGAGGGAACTTGTTTTCCAATACATATATTGGTATTGGTAATGAATCTGTTGGCACCTATATTAGATTGTTGGAGATATCATCTACACATGTATAGTAATCTCTTAGTACAACAAGATACTCAAATTATAAAATCTTTCAGGAAGTATCAATTACAGATGTGGTGATTCGATAGTTGAATATTGAGTTATTGCTTTACTCTGAAACACATGCAAGTGTAAAGAAATGCACAAAGCTATCTATACGTATTTCCAGCGAAATACTTATCTGTCTGTCTTTTTAAATATTCAATTTTTTTGGCATATCTATCCATTAATTAATGCATACATCATCTGTCTATAAAAAAAGTTGTCTATTTATCTATACAATAATACCAACGTCTTTAATCCATCTTACTAAATCGGTTTTAAGATTAAGTTCAATTTCAAGTTACCCAAGTTAATTTTATAGCCAATAGAAAATATGATGAAGATGCAGCAAAATAACTTACACATCCAGGCACTAAAAAATGCATATAAGGATGACTAATATCAAATAATGATATGATAAAGTAGCAGAGCATGATACGTCAGTTAGTATTCTATTCCTGTTTTGTAAATCAGACAAATAGGATCATTGATAAAACAAAAATGGCTGTAAAAATCATGATTTGCATAAAGTGGCAGATAAAATTGAGACACAATTCAACATGATTACATGTCTGCATACTAATCAAATGACATACACTCTTGATAAAAAATATGGAATACATTTTTGGGGGGCATAAGATAGCATATATATTTAAGCAGAAATTTGGGAGTTGCAGCCAATTTAAATTGTCCGTTATAAAGGCCTCCTAATTGTTTTTCAAATGCTCATCTGCTATTGCAGCACAAATTTGAGTTTGGTACTGTTATCGAGGTTCCACAATTTCCCTACATTACCCGGCTGTTGTACTTAAAGCTGT
Source organism: Platynereis dumerilii (assembly GCA_026936325.1). Classification (NCBI taxonomy): domain Eukaryota; kingdom Metazoa; phylum Annelida; class Polychaeta; order Phyllodocida; family Nereididae; genus Platynereis; species Platynereis dumerilii. The sequence continues at coordinate 22,933,891 of JAPTHN010000014.1, read as the reverse complement.
TGCATGAGTTTCAACAGCAATACGTTCCTCCTGCCTTTGTGTCTTCTGATGTTATCTGCTAAATTTCCTTTTCAGTCTTTTTCTTTTACATTTCTTATTCTAATGAATTTTATTGATTTTTTTACTTTGTTACCTTCTCTTAGTATATATACTATGCACTAAATCTGAATCAATTGTATACTAAGTTTTTTATTTTCCATATATTATGTCATATTTACAAAAGGGTGGCCTCTCTGCAGCGACAAATAGTGTTTGAGAGGTCTCCCTTCCCATTACATATACTATTTAAAAGAATAATAATTGAACATTGTAAATTATGGGAAAATAAAATAAATCTGAATCTGAATCTGAATCTAATGGCAGTCGTTCGTAATTCAGGCCTTTTTTAAGTATAAAAGCAGTTGGAAGTCGGCCCACCAGCCCCTGCGAAATCCCCACCACTGCATGGCAGAGATTTGCCCCACCAGTAAGTGCCCTGTTATTCTAAATTTCATGTAAAATTGCAAAAATGTGGTAATTTGCAGTACCACTGGAGGTAAATAATTGGAATTTAAATCTATAATTCAATTTTGAATTATCTATTTGTGAGAATTGCTTCAATTTGAAATATTTGCAGTACTGCAGAGGACGATAAATATGCCAATATCTCAGAAAAATATCCATGAATTCCATATATATGCTATAGGTCTACATGTAGAATGTATGGATCACTCTACACAATGTAAGCGACAAGCACCAACAAAATAATAATATTTATTCGCTTTCACGCTCAAGTCGTTTAGTTTATTATCAGTACTCACAGGGGAACATACATTGCAGTTTAACGAGGAAACAGTGTGTAATTATGCCAAAGGGTGCTGTGGGATTACAGGGTAATTGTAATGCCCCTCTTGGGGGTTATGTTTAAGTACTAGTGCTGATGTGACAAGCCTGGAAGCAGGTTATTTTGGTCTCAACACTTGAGTTTTAAAGAGAGGATTATCCAAGATAATTGTACTTCTGGGAGAGGCGACGAGGCATGTAAAAAGGTGTAAAATTATTAGATACATAATTTCAACAAATTTTAGCGACATTTGTCATATTTCCTTTGTTTTAAACTTCCCACAATCATTATATTACCGAATGTCTGTTGCAGAAAAACCCTTATGTCTACCTGAATTACTGTATCATAAAAGCCATGGAACCACAACAAACTTTGGTATAGTTTAGAGCATGTTTTTAATCTCATTTTCTAATGAAATGACAGATTTGTATTCTGACCTACATTGGGCTGAAAAGGAAAACCAAAATATGTTTATGTGACCCAGACATGTGTATTTCGTTATCTTTTCTATTTGATAAAATTCCAGAAATTTACATTATAGCCCAGAACTACACATACTTTGAATAACATTTATGATGGATTACTGTCTGTCGGAATCCAAGATTATCCTCTTCAAGCTTCCAGGATTACCAAGAATTTAAGTAAACTTCAGGAAAGTGTTATAAAATACCTAAACAAATGCTTAACCCATAGCATTTGGTTTTAGTAGAAATGTTACCATGTAGTTCATGATGGATCTGTAAGAAGGAGGTTAATCAAACTGATGAATGTTTTGGGGAAGGAGTTACAAGTTTAGTAGCATGAAGTGAAGTTACATGGGCACTGGGTGCATCTGGAGCAATTAGAACACCTGGAATTATTTAAGGCTTCATGTGTATAGATTCCCAACTCAGCTGCTTTTCGCCTACTTTTCAACTGCCTTTTATTGCTTTTCAGCTGTTCCCTAGCCGTCAATCAGCTGCTCCGAGGTCTCAGGATGTTGCCATTAGGTGCTCATGAGCTGCCTGGGGTTTGAACGGCATTGTAAAATCTGTCAGTATGTGTCATGATGTGCCTTATGACATAACTAAGTAATAATCAATGTGAAATTTAAAATGCATTGTTGCCTTATATATCTTACTACTACAGTTTGGCACCTTTCATTAATAAAATATTCCATTCCGAACACTTCTTGATGTGATATCTCACTGTATTTGCATTTTTGGCACCAATCTATTGCAAACACACAATCTTAATGTTACGGTACAAAAACTCTTATGATAATACTCAGACTGCAAGGAGACCCTCAAGACTATGAGAAAAAATTGGCTCTGAATCAGCAGTCGCTACTCCCAAACATGAAAGCATACCAATACATTGTACAATGTACATGTACATGCAAATATCATAATTATGAACTCTTTACCTTTAAAACCAATCTTCAAAAAACTTTTCGATTCCAATTCTAAAGTTCACCCACCTGAAAAGAACAAAAGAAATGGTCAGTGACTTTTTAGACATGTACAAGAATCATTTCAATTCTATTCAATTAATTTCCATAATCATAATCATTTTGTACAGAAACAATAAATGGTTCTGCCACTATGAAGAAAACACCAACAATAAGATAGATTTTCAACTGATCAGATAAGTATTTCCATATCTATTTATTTTGAGCCGGTCAATTGGTTAAGCACATCCAAACAAATTAATTATATGGCTTGGTAGATTTTTTTTCTTTGGTAGTATGTTAGATTTTTACAATGTTCTTTTACAATTTCTGCAATAAACTAGATAACTGACGTGTCAACGTTGGAATGTTCTGGAATGTTTACTTCTTCTCTTCTCTGCTACATTGTATCACCAGCATCTCATAGTGATGAAGTAATTATAGCTGTACTATATTTTACAATTAACAGGAATTTGAGTTGCCAATGGATTGGTATGTTATCGGCGAGAAAGATATAATTTCATGGCTTTCTCACATAACCAGACAGTTCTAAGGCATCACTACCAGCCACTAGCTTGCTTACAAACAGTCAGATGTTTTGCCTGTAACAAATGAAGTGCATAACAAGCTGTTGTAAGCAACAAACACAATGTTTCACCTTGTCAATCCATTTGAACAATTGAACTTGATGAGATCTCAAGGTTCAGCAGACTTCAAAGGAAGCTGCTTTTAGTGAGCAAAAAATACTTGGAATCAAGAGTATTGAGAGACGTTTTTCATGACGTTTCATCAGCTAATTCTCTGAGATTGATGCTGTTGAAGTTTCTTGAGGGCTAAATATCGGATTACAGGTGATTTGGTGCTCTTTCAGTTACATTCAACTTTTCAAAATAAAGCCTTACATTTGATGACCGCAGCTGTTTTGATGCTATTTCTTGAAATTAGAAGGAAAAAATTAAAATTGACCTGAAAAAACACACAGAAGAAACAAATATTTAGCCATATATTTTGGTCCAAGAACCAATCTTTTTCACCCTATCCACCTTTTTCTGTACGGCTTGCTTCCTAGCAATATCTCAATAGCTACTGGGTAACTCTCCATATTAATAACAATTTTGCTGGAGGGGGATTTCCAGTCTGGCATCTGAAAAACAGGAACTAAAGGCTCCATCATTCAGTTGAAGAATTGTGGTGAAAATTATTGCCTCGGGCTATATATCTCCTCATGTATTTCTTTGTGGCAATAAACAAAATTTAATAATAAATTTGAATTCAATAAAATATCACTATCAATTTAAAAATTAGGTAAATTTACATAAATGAACAGGCATTTACTATCTGCAGTTCTTCGTGTGTAAGGCATGAAATATGAAACTGGTCTCTTTTAAAATGTCTCAAAAATACATTGCATGTTTCATTTTCAACAAAGGTCATGAAAGATCATTTTCAATAGAAAACACATGCATTGTGTATAATATTTCTTCTGAGAGCAAAATGAATCATGTCATCCATGTTCCATTTTTGAAGCAAATTCATTTCAATTTATGTCAACAGAGAGGATGCATGTATTGTTCATAAAATGACAAGCTTAAAGAAATATTTAAAATATTCTTAAACAGCTATATGTTCTTCAAATCATTTGACATTTTGAACCTATGGTACTCTCAGTGTCAGTTCAACAGGAAAGTGATAACAAAAATTGGGACATTCTCTATAAAACACATCAATTTGGACCTAATTGTATATAGGGGCCAAGACCATGTATCTGCAAATACATAAATCATGACAAATACATAAATCATGACGATCTACTTATATAAATGGGAAGATCCATTTAATTTTCAAAGAGACTAAAAGCCATTCATCTATAGACAAAAGAGAAAAATGTTTGTAAAAAAACATGCAATTCATTTCAGATTTAACCTAATGTACTTTGTACATTGTACAATGTTTTGTCGGTTGTAAAAGCCTGTAATGGCTTATGTTTCTCTTTACTCATTTGTACCGACGGAAAATAAAATTTGATTTGATTTGATTTGAATGGTTGACATATTGCCAACATCTGTTTCAATGGCACTTTACAGTACATGTAGGTTGTTTGTTTGGGTGTGTTTATTCTTTGCACGAAGGTGATTAAGGTCAATTGTTGATGTATTAGCCTCTTTCCAGTGCATGTAAGGCAATGTTTGCTGATGACAATGCGATTTTGTAATTCTTTTGTAATATATATGCAATCGGTGTGCCAACATGTATAGGGCAAGGGATTTCAGCAGTTTGTGATGGGCATAATTTAGCCAAATAAAGCCTTGGAGTGAAAATAATTAATAGGCTAATAGAGAGGTTTTGTCTGTTAAAGTATACCATATATGTGAACAGGTCCTATCTAAAAACATTGTTGCTTTGTAAATTCATGAGACATGTACATACAAGCAGTAAAACTTCTCTTATGAAGATTCTATGTGGTTACAAGACCACCATTTCCTCAGAATACACTTGGCAGGACATCTGCCCATATATGGTCCCTCAATGTTTCATCTATGAAGACAAAAATATCATTGATATCACTAAAGACAAGAAACCTAACAGTAGCCAAATGTTCTATGCCAAATTTGTAATTAACATATGATTTCCCACATCCAACATTAATTGTAGAAATCACAAATGATACATGATTATATATATAACAATGTCCTACACTGATCACTTCTAAGAACATACAATACATGTATGTTTAGAGCCCCAGACATATTTTTCTGGCATTGAGTGAGACAGACCATTTGGCACAGATCAGTTGGCAAACATCGCAGCTGATCAAGCATGAATAGTCAGTTGTCATGATCAGTTGGCATGTTGTGTCAATCGAGGTTTGCCAAGCAGACAGCAGCCAATTGAGTAGGAGCCAGAATTGCCCCTTGCAGTACGCCATTAAAACCACCCATTGAAATGGGGATAAAATGAGGCGAGGGCATGAATAGGTGAAGTGGCATGTGTAAATATAATGATTGGGAGAAGGACTGTGGTTTACAGGACAAAAGAGACACCCAAAAAGCATCCAAAAAGTGCCACCATGACAAATATATTTACACTGATGTCAAACCAGAATTGAAACTACTCACTTGCCTGAAGCTCAGCAGTCCATAGAAATACATAGAACGGACATGAGGCTGTATGATGCCACCTCAAGATGAGGTCACCAAATCCGCCATATTGGAACTGCCCTGAGACATGATGTCACAATAGAATAATTATGATGTGACGTCATGCCATTGTTATAAGTGACATCACAGTTATTGGTGACGTCACAGTCCATTGTGCCAGTATTCAGGGCAGTTCCAAGATGGTGGATTTGGTTGCTTCATCTGCCAGAGCCTCATGTCCCTTCTATGTATTTCTATGCAGCAGTCCTGTTTGATGAAAAGTAAAATCAAACATGCTATCACTGAACTGGCTTCTCGGCCCATCGAATTCCATCTCATTTTAGAAAGCACATTTCAGCAATTTATATATATATAGAGCTCATGAAACCTTTGGCTATGCTTACAGTGCAATTCTCCTTTAATTGCTCAGTTTAACATTGTAACATAAATTTCTTTTTTGATAGGGGGGAACCGGGGCACATTGGGACACAAGTTGTCACACAGCACACACATTTGGACGGGACGCTTTCTTGTTTCCTGACCTGGTCGACTCAATAGTGATGTCAACAATTCTTGTGAAGTACCGTGCAGATGTTTCTATGTTTCGGTTGACTGATTATGGTAAGATGCAGAGATTTGGTGGGATAAAAGGCCATGTACAGTGGATTGTGGCACAGAAGCTTACAATGTTTTACGAACAAATTTGGAGCAGAGGCACTGAGAGGTACTTGCATTAATGACCACACAAAAAAATATATGCTAAATATATTTAACCACTAACAATTTTTAACTATTTGGACTACAAGGTGTTTCTGCAAAATAGAAAGTCTAACATAGTTCCTATATTCAATATCGAGTACACATGGAATGTTAAAATAGTTGTTTTTTATTGATTTCCTGATGTTCCCAAGCCTCATGGCACAATGATGGTGATACCAAATTTTGATCTCTGACTGACTGCGAAAGCGTAGGCGAAGTTTAATTTTTTATGCCTTGGATTAAAGCTCAACAGATTTGGTGATATTCATGTAAATTTCTGAGTTACTCATCAAGTAAAATTAGTATAATATTATGTGTAAAACGTCCCAATGAGCCCCGGTTCCCCCTAATTAATGCCATTGATTTTTCAATATTTAACAGCATTCTTTGTTCTTATTTTGTACCCTTTCATGTTTCTATTCTACTTTTGCATTATGCTGTCAAATAACAGATGAAGAGAGCGGTCATTTGGAAGGGTTTTCATTCAATTTTGGGTGACATAATATCATATGATTGATATAAATCCTCAGAAATGTGTCGGCTGTTTTGTTTATTCTCAAGTTAAAAATAATTTTAAGTGACTGGCATATTGACTGACTTACTAGACGAGTAATTGCACGAATAACAGACTCATTTAACAATTTTAAAAGGGTTATTTTCAAATTTCAGAACAATTTACAGTGCCATGATACAAATTTGAATGTAACTGGTCTCTGTAATGTTACTGTATATCATTCTGATATGCATGCTTCTATTTTGAAACTCTATATTTGGCACAAAAAGTAATTTTTAGACCTTTTTTGGTGCATTTTGTCCACCAACCAGTACCAAATCAATGGAATTCCTTGGCATTAAAACTGATATGGCAATTTACAGAATCAAGTGTCAATTTTTCTCTTGATATACCGTACCAATATTTTTAAAAGTTTTTTTTCCCTGAATATAGTGCTTATTCAATGTATCAATTTTTTATTTTTGCAATTGCACTTACTGTTGGTTTTTTCGTCAAGATTCCCGTCCGATACCACATTTTCCACTCCGTTACTGGACAATTTGTAGTGGCTTTTGTCCCGAAATTTGAGAAAGGCCCTTAAATCATTGAGGGCCTTGTGGGATTTCCCTTGGTTGAACGATAAATCAGTTGATAGACTGACTGATGTTTTGAGTGTTTGAGATTATGTCTTCTTGTATTTGCGTTGTATCTATCATGCAGCATTAGGTTAAAACATGAAGTAATGTGTGAAAAAATATCTGGAAATTCCAGCGGAAGGAAGTCCGCAACATACTGCATGATATACAGCAATCACACGTCAATCTCGCGTTAGAGTAAGACTCGTAAATGGATGTGAATTTCCGAGGGCAATTTGTCTGACTTCTGCCAGCTTCATACATCTTAGGAATGCCTCAAATATCAATCCATCAGGGGAATTGGTAGTCCGAGGGAGGATGACTTTTTCTGACCGCTAGCGCTGGTTTTTTTCAGCAGTCTGGCAATATTTGCTTTGATCACGCAACGCTGTAAATGGTTTGATATAAGATATATTTGAGTTCCTGGCTCTTAATGTGCTTTCAGTAAGTGTGATATCAGATACATTCAGTGCTATCTTCAAGATGGTCTGCCTAGTGCCTATGCGTTGAAATAGCTGTACTCTTGGTTAAAGGAACTGATTTTGAGGTTTTATCTTTTGGACGAACAGGTTTCCTTCAGCACGAAGGAACTCACATTGAGATATTCTAACCATTCTTAGTTACAGAATTACAATGTATCTGCATCTTTATGATTTTAGGAGCTTATGCACCGGAAAATGAAACAATGCACATGTCTGCAAGAAACAGCGACTCTAAAGAGTCTCAACAATAAATTATATGATAAATCTCTTATGGCTAAATAATGTTGTTATAGCATTGCTATATTATTTTAAGTTTACGAAACGATACAATACTTTTAACAAGTCAGACCTTCGGTCTAAGCCGTTTTAATGCTCATTTTGCACAAGCCGAGTTCCGATGAGCTCCGGTGAGACAGGTAACCAGGAAGTGAGCGTCCATAGCAACGACATGTAGGTCAAAGGTCAATGGAAACTCAATTGATCATGTGACCTGTTGGCCATTCACCCACCTATCTTGGGATAATGCCTTTGGGACGTGGCTGTAGGCTTGTGTGTGATTTAGAGATTTCTCAACAGTGAATGTGGGAGTATAGTCTGCTTGATCTGTAGTTCCATGGGCTTCTTATGTGTAGATCAAATATGAGGAACAAAATGTAAGTCTGTATTTGGTGATACACCCTTGCTGGAAAACTTCAGCAATCACAATAAATTAATAATTTGACAACTTCTGCAGGAGAACATGATGGTCCAATTCCATTGTAGCTACTTCAAATGACTGCCATAGGGAAAGTGTTAACCCCAGGTAGATATGCAGCAGGGTAAAATATGGAAATTCCAGGGTATTAATTAAGGTGGGATGCATCCAAAAATTCAAATTTCTTGCTTATATAGTAGTTGAGACTTTCAGAGAGTGATTAGAGAAGATAACAAAACCTTTACAGTGTATCTTGCCAACATTCAAGCCCCAAGATGTACTTCTTTTCCTCACCACCTTTTTCTCAAAAACATATTCAATGTTTATGAGCAAGAGTGTACATCAGTCTGGTGAAAAATTGCAAAATAGGGACAATAGACCTGATTTCCTTGCCTATAAGTCCAATAAAAATGCAGAATGAGTATAGATCGAGTTTGAAATAAATGCTGATATGTTTTGCAGTTTGGTTAAGATTCTAGTACAGTCACAGACTCACAGTAAGAAAGTGGGAGTAAGAAATGACAAATGGTGCTAATATCAGCCTCCATAAGACCAAGAAGGTGCAATTAATGTGATTTTCCATGAAATTATTAGTGTCCTTTGAGTTTTGTTTACAGAGCTGGAGCCAACACAAGCTCAGAATTAATGGCTAACACATTAAAAGCTATTAACTGAGTTAACAATGTACATAACGGCCAAATTAACACCATTAACAGAGTGGTGATCCTCTATTGTAATCATAACTAGTTCAAACATTTTAATAATAGGTTTATTATGATAAAGATAGGAGAGTGAGATGTGGATGCAGCAGCTTTCTGTTTGTACATCGTGCTAACCAAAAGTTCTAGCCATGTCCCGCCGTGTCTCCCCCGAAGTTTTAAAAGCATGATGCATCTTAGCAGATTTTACGTGGGTACCTTTGATTTCTAACTTGTTGATTTCTAACTTCGAATTCTAAACATAATGATTTGCGGGTGTACAGGTCTATACTTTTTATATGATTGTGCGTAACATGGCTTTTTGTGTGTATTCTACAGAAGAATCACTAAAATCAGCAAAATTGGTTGCGGGGAAAAGATATCGAATAAAATATATTTCACTTTCACCAAGAAAGCAAATAGAGAGTGGCCAACTCTCTTAACCACAGAGTTCAACATAGAGTGGCTGTGTGTCCAACAATGCTAAACAAATGGCCGCCATTGAGATAAACCACTTCCCTTGACCATAACACATATCAGGGAAAGATATAGTTGTTGACTTAGGATGTCAACTGCCATTTGATAAAGTGTGCAGGTCTGCAATAGATCCAGTTCTGGGGAAGTGGAACATGTTGCAAGGGAAGAACAATGTCTGCTTGAAGCTGCACTCTAAAAAGTTTCAGACAAAATTGGTTTTTTAGATCCAAAATGGTTTTTTGAAAAACCAAATTTCAATGCAAAAAACCAACATGGATTTTTCTAAAAATCCATGCTGGTTTTGCATTGAAATTTGGTTTTTCAAAAAACCATTTTGAATCTAAAAAACCAATTTTATCCCGACATTTTTTAAAGTGTGCCTTCTTTCAAAATGGAGAACAACAACCCTACAAACAGCCTCCACCATCTGCAGATAAGGGGAGTTTGCTTTTACAGCCTGTCACTTTGATAACGAAAAAGAGTGTACTGTTGCACTGTGAAAATGGCACTTCGTGTGTCATCGTACAGATGATTTGTCATGATCATACCCGATACTTTTAATGTTAATTTGATTTAAGGAGACTTAATCCTCTTGTTGGTGACAGCCAAACGAAAGGATCATGCATCTGATTTTCAATCCAAAATCAGTAATGACAAGTCAAATGGCCTTCTCTTGATCATGACTAATCAAACTGCCTCTATGTTTCCCATGTTGAAAGTAGAGAAGATGAAACTTCATCAGCTATCATGAGCCACGAAGTGCATTGCTCACAGTGAACTGATCCTCGTTTTTTCTTTATCAACGTGAAAGACTGTAAGGATCTGATTTGGTGATGTGGCATGAACCACAATAACTGTTATTAAGGTAACTTTTGCACTGTTCCTCCGTGCAATGGCTAGGATTGGAACCCACAACATCTCAGTAAGCAGGCAAGCACTTTATCCACCGGGCCTTTGCACCACTTTCCACCACCAACCAATACAAAGAAAAGTTACAGATTAGCATATTGGCAGTACAGGCTCCCTTGCTGGATAACAGCTCTGTTACTAATTGACGACAAAGTGGCTTGACCTGAATACTAACTGCCCACTGATTGATCTTGGCCTAATTTGTATTCACCGACTACAAGGCAAGACAGTTCTGTCAACCGTGAATCGAACAGTGGACCTCTAATGAAAACTATACATCAGCTGATACATTACCGTTGTACAAATGTATACATACTATGGAGTTGGGAGATTGTTACAGACAGGCAGATCAAGAAAGGAACCGTCGATAGATTGATATATATGGATGAGTAAATAGACAGATAGAGAGACAGAGAGATAGAAAGATAGATTTCATCATATGCTCTTTAAACATTTTGTCAAAAGAATGATCATTTTTTAAAGACATCACTACAAAAATAAACAATAAAAACTTCAACAACATTTTTAGAACAATCACGAAGCACAAATTGGTTTTGATTGAGCAATGCCCCAGGTTTTAACACATATCAGATCAAAGGATAGTTCAATTTCAACCCAAAACTTCCTCCTTTTCTCTGAAATTAGCATCTAAACAGCTGCCTGATGGCATCACAATTTTAGCTTTTACCATTCTAAAGTGGAATGTAACTTAAAGAGCACCTAATCACTACCAATTCAGTATTAAACCCTCAAGAAACTTCAACAGCATCAATTTCAGAGAATTAGCTCATGAAACATCATGAAAAACATCTCTCAACAGGCCTACTCAAAGGATTTTTAGCACTCACTAAAAGCAACTTCATTCCGCATTTACTGAACCTTGAGATCTCATCAAGTTCAATTGCCCAAACTGATTGACAAGGTAAACATTGTGTTTGTTGCTTACGACAGCGTGTTATGCACTTCATTTGTTACTGGCAGAACATCTGACTGTTTGTAGTGATGCCTTAGATCTGTCTTTTCAAGTGTGAAACCCGTACAAGTATCTATCTTTTTCAATCATAACATGCCAGTAAAATGGTAGCTCAAATTATTGTAAATTAATTATAACAAATAATGCAGCATCAATTATCTTATCACTACTAAGCAGATGATAGCAGATGAAAAGATAAGTAAACAAACATTCCAGAACATTCTAAAGTTGACATTCCAGTTTTAATTTACTGCTGAATTCCAAAAAGTGCACTCAGAAGACATTCTAACATACTATTCAAAGTAAATCCAATAAATGATCCAGACAATGGTTTTCTTGTGATATGTATCTATAGACTATTATATCTGTTGCAGGTAAGTAGATACAAATGTAAGGGAATATCTCCTCAATCAGTCAAGGTATCAATGCAGACAGATTTAAAGAACAGGAACATAATAACCCACATTGTATTGTAAGTATCACATCATTTGACGTCATAACACATGGTGACAGTGCCAGCCAAAACCAAGACAGCTCATAGGCAGTTAATGGCAGCAGCTTGAGAGTTCAGCGTGGTTGATAGACAGCTGGAGAGCAATTGAGAGCAGCTGAAAAGCTGCAGAAAAGTAGGTGAAGTGTGCGCAATTGGGAATCTATGGAGTAAGACCATCTAAATTATTCCATATGTTCTAATTACTGCAGATGCACCTAGTGCCCTACTCATAGCATGTAACTCTACTTCTCGCTACTAGACTTGTAACTCTCTCCCAAAACATTCATAAATTTCCAACTTATCCATCGTAAACTTAATGGCTCTGTTTCAACTAAATCTGAATACCATTGGTTCATTGGGATAATGTTTGTTTTGAGTGTAAAGACTTTCCTTCGCCCAGATTTTGGATTCCCACAGAATGTAATCCATAACATGTGAACATGTGAAGTTATTAAGGCATCCCGCAGTTTCAATGAGTATGATCAAAAAGACGATAATGATAATATAAATTGTGTGAACCATTTGAGATACTGCGGGATTGCAATGCACTAAAGCTAATTTGATCAAATCAATCAACCGACTGAATATGACTGACCACCAAAGCGCTATAAGCTTGACTGTACAGAGATTTATGGATTCCTGTATTTCAGCTTATTTTAATGGGAGGTTTTCATGTTTGTCAAGATAGCACATTTTGACAATTTTTGTTTTGCTCTTCTACCCTGTCCTATTGCTTAACCCATTCATTATATTTGGTCTCTGCTTGGCAAACCTCAGTTGACACAACATACCAACTGATCATGACAACTGACTATTCATGCTCGATCAGCATTGATTGATTTTCTTGCAAATTCAATGCATTGCAACACCCATCACCACTACACAGGCCCTCTCTGTTCAGCATAGGATTGCCAATGGCCACCTAATCCTTGTAACAAGCTATAATCTTTGATTTGTTGTACAAATGTATACATACTATGGAGTTGGGAGATTGTTACAGACAGGCAGATCAAGAAAGGAACCGTCGATAGATTGATATATATGGATGAGTAAATAGACAGATAGATAGATAGAGAGACAGAGAGATAGAAAGATAGATTTCATCATATGCTCTTTAAACATTTTGTCAAAAGAATGATCATTTTTTAAAGACATCACTACAAAAATAAACAATAAAAACTTCAACAACATTTTTATTACAACCATGATGCACAAATTGGTTTTGATTGAGCAGGTTTTAACACATATCAGATCAAAGGATAGTTCAATTTCAACCCAAAACTTCCTCCTTTTCTCTGAAATTAGCATCTAAACAGCTGCCTGAGGTCATCACAATTTTAGCTTTTACCATTCTAAAGTGGAATGTAACTAAAAGAGCACCTAATCACTACCAATTCAGTATTAAACCCTCAAGAAACTTCAACAGCATCAATTTCAGAGAATTAGCTCATGAAACATCATGAAAAACATCTCTCAACAGGCCTACTCAAAGGATTTTTTGCTCGCTCACTAAAAGCAGCTTCATTTCGCATTTACTGAACCTTGAGATCTCATCAAGTTCAATTGCCCAAATTGATTGACAAGGTGAAACATTGTGTTTGTTGCTTACGACAGCGTGTTATGCACTACATTTGCTACAGTCAGAACATCTGACTGTTTGTAACCCAGCTTGTGACTGGTAGTGATGCCTTAGATCAGTCTTATCAAGTGTGAAACCCGTACAAGTATCTATCTTTTTCAATCATAACATGCCAGTAAAATTGCAGCTCAAATTATTGTAAATTAATTATAACAAATAATGCAGCATCAATTATCTTATCACTACTAAGCAGATGATAGCAGATGAAAAGATAAGTAAACAAACATTTCAGAACATTCTAAAGTTGACATTCCAGTTCTAATTTACTGCTGAATTCCAAAAAGTGCACACAGAAGACATTCTAATATAATATCAAAGCAAATCTAATAAAAGATCCAGACCATGGTTTTCTTGTGATATGTATCTATAGACTATTATATCTGTTGCAAGTAAGTAGATACAGATGTAAGGGAATATCTCCTCAATCAGTCAAGTTATCCATGCAGACAGATTCAAAGAACAGGAACATAATAACCCACATTGTATTGTAAGTATCACATCATTTGACGTCATAACACATGGTGACAGTGCCAGCCAAAACCAAGACAGCTCATAGGCAGTTAATGGCAGCAGCTTGAGAGTTCAGTGTGGTTGATAGACAGCTGGAGAGCAATAGAGAACAGCTGAAAAGCTGCAGAAAAGTAGGTGAAGGGTGCGCAGTTTGGAATCTGTGGAGTAAGAGCATCTAAATTATTCCATATGTTCTAATTGCTGCAGATGCACCCAGTGCCCTACTCAAAGCATGTAACTTCACTTCATGCTGCTCAACTTGTAACTCCGACTACAAAACATTCATCAATTTGATTTACCTCATTCTAACAGATCTATCATGAATTTAATGGCTCTGTTTCAACTAAATCTGAATGCCATGGGTTCATTGGGATGATGTCTGTTTTGAGTGTAAAGACTTTCTTGGCCTAGATTTAGGATTCCCATAGAATTTAATCCATAACATGTGAACATGTGAAGTTCATAAGGCACCCTGCAGTTTCCAGGAATTTGATCCAAAAGACAATTATAATAATATAAATTGTGTGAACCATTTGAAATACTGTGGGATTGCAATGCACTCAAGCTAATTTGATCAAATCAATCAACCGGCTGAATATGACTGACCACCAAAGCACTATAAGCTATCCAGATAGCTGTACGGAGATTTATGGATTCCAGTATTTCAACTGATTTCAATGGGGTGTTTTCATTTTTGTCAAGATAGCCCATTTTGACAATTTTTTTTGCCTCTTCTACCCTGTCCTATTGCTTTACCCATTCGTTATATTTACACAGGAGAATTCACCTATTCATGCCCTGATTTTATTCCCATTTCAATGTGTGGTTTTAATGGTGTACTGCAAGGGGCAATTCTGGCTCCAATTCAATTGGCTGCTGTCCGCTTGGCACACCTCAATTGACACAACATGCCAACTGATCATGACAACTGACTGTTCACGCTTGATCAGTCGCAATGTCTGCCCGCTGATCTGTGCCAAATGGTCTGTCTCACTCAATGCCAGGAAATACATGTATAATAAATTATGTCTGGGGCTCTATAGTGTAACAGTTTGTAGTGATCGTTGTAAGACATTCTATAGTGATGTATCCTTTGTGATTTACGAAATGGTGTTCCAATGTTGGAGACACTGAGATGGGTTTTTTCAAAAGCACTGCATTATTGTTTAGGCAGCGGTAAGGGTTCTGGTCTGACGCAGTGACACTGAATACACCAAGAAATTCCATGCTGTGGCCTGTTTGACTGGAGTCAGTCATTGTTTAAGGTATTTTTCCTTCTGGTCTTGTCTTCGTTGCATTGAAGGTTCAAATTGCAATACATTTATTGAACAAGGAGCCTAACAAACTTTAAATGTATTACTCCATTCAAATCCGAAAGATGTTTTCTGACACACCTATCAGAAACTGCTAACCTCAATTGTCCTCCAAACCAGCAGCATATTAATCCTGAACCTTCAAATTACAATAGCTATGTAAAATAACATTTTCATTGCCAAACTGTTCTCATGGCACCAGAAAGAGGCTAATAAATCCACAATGAGGCTTATTAATCAATCACATGCAATGAATCAACACACCTAGATAAACAACCTATTCGATTTCATTGTAGGTACAAACTGGCTGCATGTCAATAATTAATTATACACAGAGTAGTGTTGGGATCATGACAGATTAAATCTCAAAATGATACATGTTTTTTTTTTTCCTGTCATTTCTTAATGATTTGTTTCTCGTCTCTGCCAAAAATGGAAATGAACCTTTTCAGCAATGGCTAGATGTAATTGCATACACACATACGTCTTTATATTTGTGCTTTGAACGTGTCATTTTTGAGAATCTGAATAATACATCAGCTCCTCTTCCATTTGCCAAGAATTTAAATGAATCTTTTCAGAAATGCATCTTGATGATTGTATAATTTATGTCTTTTTTGTGCTTGTTTTTGGCACAAATCAGTTTGAAATGATTAATTTTGCTAAAAGAAATGATGTATGATCATACATCATATACAATATTATATGTTTTCTTTGGAAGATTTATTAGAAGGAATCCTTTATGATTTCTTGCTCAATAAAATAGATTTATTAAAGAAACCAATGAAAAGATCTTCATCATATCGCCAAGATACAGTTTCATGTTTCGTGCCTTGCCAATACAATCCTCGGTAATCATCGAATAAATTCAAACTACTCTAAATATTCAATTTAAGCCTGAAGCAATAATACATGGCTCACTCAAGGCAAAAGCAATAACTATTCTTCAACTGAATGATGGAGTCTTTAGTTCCTGTTTTTCAGATTCCAAACTGGGAATCCCCCTCCAGCAAAATTGTGATTAATATGGAGAGAAACAGTTTTTGAAATATTACTAGAAACAATCGAGATAGACAGATGCATGGTTAGATATACCCACAGTCG
This sequence comes from Platynereis dumerilii, assembly GCA_026936325.1. Lineage (NCBI taxonomy): Eukaryota > Metazoa > Annelida > Polychaeta > Phyllodocida > Nereididae > Platynereis > Platynereis dumerilii. The sequence continues at coordinate 22,917,323 of JAPTHN010000014.1, read as the reverse complement.
TTATAGATATTTTTATTTAAATATATTTGACATATCACTCCAAAATTGTGAACTTCCTGAATATCATCAGTACAACATAGCTCAACATAAAAATGTCTTTTTACATCCAGCCTTCCTCCACTAAGGATGTCGTTCATCATAAAATAAGCCTACCAACCAAAATCTCTAATATAAAGAGATGATCATCACACACTTTCAATTCCTTTAGACCCAGCCATTGGACCAAATCTTTAGCCTAAATGTTTTCTTATGAACCATTTCAAGCAGTTTTTCTTTCTCCGGAAGCAGCTTCAAACAGCTGCCTGAGGTCATCAAGTTTTAAGCTTTATTTTGAAAAGTGGAATGTAACTGAAAGAGCACCAAATCACCTCTAATTCAGTAATTAACCCTCAAGAAACTTCAACAGCATCAATTTCAGAGAATTAGCTGATGAAACGTCAAGAAAAACATCTCTCAATGATTCCAAGTATTTTTTTCTCACTAAAAGAGCTTCCTTTGAAGTCTACCGAACGTTTAGATCTCATCAAGTTCAATCGTTCAGATGGACTGACAAGTTGAAACATTGTGTTTGTTGCTTACAACGGTGTGTTATGCACTCTATTTGTTCAGGCAAAACATCTGACTGTTTGTAAGCCAGCTAGTGAATGGTAGTGATGCCTTAGATTTGTCTGATTATGTAATAAAGCCATTAAATAACAATATCTTTCTATATGACAGCAAACCCGTCAATTGGCAACTCAAATTGTTTTTAATTGTTGCCGATGTTGTCGCAATAATTACTTCATCACTATTTAGCTGATGGAAACAAACATTCCAGAACATTCATTCCAATGTTGCTATACTGTACCAGTTTTCTAATTTATACTGCTGGATTCCAAAAGAACACTTTGAAGACCTTCTATCACTCTATCAAAGGAAATCTAAAAAACTAATTGTGTCAATTAGTATTCATTTGATATCTATAGACTATTATATCAGTTAAAAGTAAGGAGATATGGGCATATCTACTAAATAAGTCAAGTTATAAATCTATTGTGGGTGGCAAAAATTCAGAAAACATGTGAGGTTTCAAGAACACCAATGTATGCCACATCATAGATTCATACTGTGATATTTATGTCATTTGACATGTCCTGACATTTTGTGACAATGTCAGCTAAAACTCAAACAGCTCATGAGCAGTTAATTTAGAGCTCAGCACAATTGATAGACAGCTAGAGAGCAATAGTAAGAGAGCAGCTGAAAAGCAGAGAAAAGTAGGTTAAAGATTAGTGGGTAGAAGCATCTAAATTATTCCATATGTTCTAATTGCTTCAGATGCACCCAGTGCCCTACTCAAAGCATGCAACTTCACTTCATGCTACTAGACTTGTAACTCCCTCCCCAAAACATTCATCAATTTCTGACTGATCCATCGTAAACCTGATGGCTCTGTTTCAACTAAATCTGAATGCCATGGGTTCATGGGATGATGCTTGATTTGAGTGTAAAGACTTTCTTTGGCCCAGATTTTTGATTCCCACAGAATGTAATCCATAACATGTGAAGTTCATAAGTCACCCTGCAGTTTCCTAGAATTTAATCAAAAAGACGATATTGATAATTTAAATGAAGTGAACCATGCAACATAGTGTGTCAGTCTGGTATTGTGACATAGCTTCTTTGTTCACTCAACCTAATGCTGCCAAATTTAACCAAAGTTATCAATCAGCTGAGTACTGACCATGAGCTACATATATGTGTCCAGATTCTAGTAGTCTCCAAACACAGCTTTGTCAATATTTCTATAAAGTCAGGTCTTTTTTTGCACTTTTTTGGTGTCTCTCTTGTCCTGTAAACCACAGTCCTTCACCCATTCATTATATTTACACATGCCACTTCACCTATTCATGCCTTTCCCTCATTTTATTCCCATTTCAATGAGTGGTTTTAATGGTGTACTGCAAGGGGCAATTCTGGCTCCTATTCAATTGGCTGCTGTCCGCTTGGCACACCTCTATTGACACAACATGCCAACTGATCATGACAACGGACTATTCATGCTTGATCAGCTGCGATGTTTGCCAACTGATCTGTGCCAAATGGTCTGTCTCATTCAATGTAAGGAAAAATATGTCTGGTGTTCTGTACTGCTAGTATTGGGACATTGTAGAGTGATGTATTCTTTGTGATTCACACAATAATTTTCTTTGAGACAGACATTGAGAAGGAATAGGTTTTTCATGACAACTGACTATTCATGCTTGATCAGCTGCGATGTTTGCCAACTGACCTGTGCCAAACAGGCTCTATACTGTGTGTAGTGATTGGTCTAGGGCATTGTATAGTGGTGTAAGTTCTGTGATTTCTGCATAATGTTCTGAAAAGTTTGAGAAGTTTTATTGGGTTTTATCGAGACCTATAAGGATGTGTTAACCAACAACTATATGTAGCCTGGTCAGTTTCAACTTGAAAACCTTTTCTTCATTCATCTCCTACGAGCAGCTGTTTTATACACCTATTACAAACACTAACCTTTATTGTCTTCCTAACCAGCAGTATATCAAACCTGAACCTTCAAATTACAATAGCTATAAAACAACATTGTCAATGCCAAACATTGCCTTTCATGCACTGGAAAGAGGCTGTAAGTGCACAATGAGGCTTATTAATCAACACTTGCAATGAGTCAACACACCTTGACAAACAACCTATTCTATTTCACTGTCGATAAAAACTGATGTAGGCTGTATGTCAATAATTAATTATATACAGAGCAATCTTGGGATCATGACAGATTAAATCTCAAAATGATGCATGTTTTTTTTAATGTCATTTCTTAATGATTTGTTTCTCGTCTCTGCCAAAAATGGAAATAAATCTTTTCAGCAATGGCCAGATGTAATTGCATACACATATGTCTTCACATTTGTATTATGAGCCTGTCATTTGAGTTTCTGAATAACACATCATATCTGCTTCCGTTTGCCAAAAAATTAATGAATCTATTCAGAAATGCATCTGTATGCTTGAATGCTTATGTCTTCTTGTGCTTGTTTTTGGCATAAATCTGGTTGAAATGATTCATTTTGCTCAGAAGAAATGATATCATATCGAATACGGTATGTGTGTTTTCTATGACAAATTTATAAAAATAATCCTTTATCATTTGTCGCTCAATAAAATAGATCAATCAAAGAAACCAATGAAAAGATCTTCACAAGACACAGCTTCATGTTTCATGCCATATACTACAGCCTGTCAATGTGTTATGGGGAATGAGAGAACAATTTCATTGTGAAAATTGTGCTTTGCAATTCATGATACTGATGATGAGTCATGATAATACTGATACCTTCAATAGTGAATTTGCTTTTAAAAGGAGTCTGTTAAAATGAAGCTCTGGATGGGGTTTAACGTTCAGGAGACATATATATACCCCTTTCAATTCCTTCAGACACAGCTTTTGGACCAAATCTTAGGCCTAAATGTTTCTTTATGAACCATTTCAGGCGGTTTTTCTTTCTCCGGAAGTAGCTTCAAGCCCAGCTGCCTGGGGTCATCATTATTTAAGCTTTATTTTGAAAAGTGGAATGCAACTAAAAGGGCACCAAATCACCTCTAATTCGGTATTTAGCCATCAAGAAACTTCAACAGCATCAACTACAAAGAATTGGCTGATGAAACATCGTGTAAAACATCTCTCAATACTCTTGATTCCAAGAATTTTTTGCTCGCTAAAAGCAGCTTCCTTTGAAGTCTGCTGAGCCATTAGATCTCATCAAGTTCTGTCGTTCAAATGGATTGACAAGGTGAAACATTGTGTTTGCTGCTTACAACAGCAAGTTATGCACTTCATTTGTCACTGGCGAAACGTCTGACTGTTTGTGAACTGTAGCAACTGGCAGTGATGCAATAGATCTGTTTAATCAAGTGGGAAACCCCCCAATGTACTATTGTCTTTCTCAATGGCAAAATACCAGTCAGTTGGCAACCTATTGTTGCTAATTGTAACAAATGTTTCAGCAATAATTACTTCATCACTATTAAGCTGATGATAGCAGATGAGAGTAGAAGCAAACGAACATTCTGAACAGTCCAATGTTGACATTCCAGTTATCTGATTTACTACCAAATTCCAAAATGCTGCTCAAAAGACATACTAATATACTATCAAAGAAACTCTTTTAAGTAATCCAGACAATTTTTTTCGTTCTTATGGACTGACATATTAGTAAGAAAAAAATTAAAAATCCGAATCATCATTTCTCTATCAGTCAAGTTATAAATCTATGATGGGTGTCAAATATGCAGGTAATAGTAGGATTTTAAGAACACAAATGTACGCCACATTGTTTTAATTATGGCATGACACATCATGACACATTGTGACAATGCCAGCCAAAACTAAGACAGCTCATGGGCAGTTAATGGCAACAGCTTGAGAGCTCAGTGTGGTTGATAGACAGCTGGAGAGCAATAGAGGGTAAAAGCTGCAGAGAAGTTTGGAATCTATGGAGTAAGAGCCTCTAAATTAATCCATATATTCTAGTTGCTGCAGAAGCATCCAGTGCCCTACTCAATGCATGTAACTTCACTTCATGTTACTAGACTTTAAACACCCACCACCAAGACATTCATCAATTTCTGACTGATCCATCGTAAGATTAATAACTCTGTTTCAACCTAAATTGTACGTTCATGGGTTTAATGGGTTAGGGTTTATTTTGAATAAAAAGACCTTCCATGTTCCTGAGCCAAAAGTCTGCATTCCCACAGTCTGCACATGTGAACATGTGAAGTCCATAGGCCCATAGGTAAATCTGTGCATAAGGCAATCTGCAGTCTGCTGAAATTTGATCAAAAAGAAGATAACAATAATTTGAATTTGGTGAACCATTCGAAACACAGTGTCAGTTTGGTATTGTGAAACAGTTTTTTGTACACCGAAACTATACTGCTAGTTTGACTAAACAGATAAACCTGCTCAGTACTGATTCTAGTGGTCTCCAAACACAGCTTTGTCCATATTGCGGTAAAGTCAGCACTATTTTTACACTTTTTTGGTGTCTCTTTTGTCCCATGAACCACAGTCCTTCACTCACTCATGTAAGCCATAGTCCTTCACCCATTCATTATATTTACACATGCAACTTCACCTATTCATGCCTTTCCCTCATTTCATTCCCATTTCAATGTGTGGTTTTAATGGTGTACTGCAAGGGGCAATTCTGGCTCCTATTCAATTGGCTGCTGTCCGCTTGGCACACCTCAATTGACACAACATGCCAACTGATCATGACAATTAACTATCCATGCTTGATCAGCTGCGATGTTTGCCAACTGATCTGTGCCAAATGGTCTGTCTCATTCAATGTAAGGAAAAATATGTCTGGTGTTCTGTACTGCTAGTAGTGGGACATTGTAGAGTGATGTATTCTTTGTGATTCACACAATAATTTTCTTTGAGACAGACATTGAGAAGGAATAGGTTTTTCATGACAACTGACTATTCATGCTTGATCAGCTGCGATGTTTGCCAACTGACCTGTGCCAAACAGGCTCTATACTGTGTGTAGTGATTGGTCTAGGGCATTGTATAGTGGTGTAAGTTCTGTGATTTCTGCATAATGTTCTGAAAAGTTTGAGAAGTTTTATTGGGTTTTATCGAGACCTATAAGGATGTGTTAACCAACAACTATATGTAGCCTGGTCAGTTTCAACTTGAAAACCTTTTCTTCATTCATCTCCTACGAGCAGCTGTTTTATACACCTATTACAAACACTAACCTTTATTGTCTTCCTAACCAGCAGTATATCAAACCTGAACCTTCAAATTACAATAGCTATAAAACAACATTGTCAATGCCAAACATTGCCTTTCATGCACTGGAAAGAGGCTGTAAGTGCACAATGAGGCTTATTAATAAAACACTTGCAATGAATCAACACACCTTGACAAACAACCTATTCTATTTCATTGTCGATAAAAACTGATGTAGGCTGTATGTCAATAATTAATTATATACAGAGCAATCTTGGGATCATGACAGATTAAATCTCAAAATGATGCATGTTTTTTTTTATGTCATTTCTTAATGATTTGTTTCTCGTCCGTGCTAAAAATGGAAATAAATCTTTTCAGCAATGGCCAGATGTAATTGCATACATATATATGTCTTCACATTTGTATTATGAGCCTGTCATTTGAGTTTCTGAATAACACATCATATCTGCTTCCGTTTGACAAAAATTTAATGAATCTATTCATAAATGCATCTGTATGCTTGTATGTTTCTGTCTTCTTGTGCTTGTTTTTGGCATAAATCTGGTTGAAATGATTCATTTTGCTCAGAAGAAATGATATCATATCGAATACGGTATGTGTGTTTTCTATGACAAATTTATAAAAATAATCCTTATGATTTGTCGCTCAATAAAATATATCAATCGAAGAAACCAATGAAAAGATTGTCACAAGATACAGTTTCATGTTTCATGCCATATACTACAGCCTGTCAATTTGTTATGGGGAATGAGAGAACAATGTCATTGTGAAAATTGTGCTTTGCAATTCATGATACTGATGATTAGTCATGGTAATACCGATACTTTCAATAGTAAATTTGATTTTAAAAGGAGACTTTTAATGAGGCTCTGGATAGGGTTTTGCATCCCCCTGTCCCTTGGTCTTTCTACATTAGAATTTCCTGTATCAGGAGACACATACTCCTTGATGGTGACTCAGAAAAAAAAGGACTATGCATCCAATTCTTACACTAAAATCAGTTATGACAAACCATGGCCTTCTCTTGATCATGAAAAATCAAAGAACCTCTCTTATCCCCATGTCAAAAGTGTGCATTTTCACAGTGAAATAGTCCTCGATTTTCATAACTAATGAACCACTAAGTATTACTGTACAATACTTGGTTATACATTTAGATAAAAATCATCAGCTCTAATTCTTCAATCTAAACATTTATTACCACCAAGAAACACATGGCTCACCAAAGGCACAGGCAATAACTTTAACTGCAATTCTTCAGCTGAATGAAGGAGTCTAGTTCCTGTTCTTCAGATGCCAGACTGGAAATCCCCTCCAGCAAAATTGTTATAAATATGGAGAGGAACATTGGAACAGGGCAGTTTTTGAAATATTGCAGGAAAACTGCCCAGACAACTACACATGCCACAGAACTCCAAAATTGTGAAATTTGTGAATACGTCATAATTGCAATGGCCACTTTTGAATTATTGCTAGAAAACAACAGAGACATTAGGACAGTTAGATGGTTAGATATACTAATGATTGGATTAAACAAAATATATTCAAAACATCACTCCAAAATTTGGAACTTCCTGAAGATCACCAGTACAACATAGTCTCTATATAAAATAATTTCTTTTTACATCCAAGCTTCCTCCATGATAAATGCCTTTCTTAATAAAATTCCACAACCTAAAACATTTCCATATAGAGATGCACAATTTCAATTCCTTCAGATACAGCTTTTGGACCAAATCTTAGGCCGAAATGTTTCTTTATGAACCATTTCAGGCAGTTTTTCTTTCTCCGGAAGTAGTTTCAAAGCAGCTGCCTGGGGTCATCATTATTTAAGCTTTATTTTGAAAAGTGGAATGCAACTAAAAGGGCACCAAATCACCTCTAATTCGGTATTTAGCCATCAACAAACTTCAACAGCATCAATTTCAGAGAATTAGTAGATGAAACGTCATGAAAACGTCTCTCAATACTCTTGATTCCAAGTATTTTTTGCTCACTAAAAGCAGCTTCCTTTGAAGTCTGCTGAACCTTGAGATCTCATCAAGTTCGATCGTTCAAATTGATTGACAAGGTGAAACATTGTGTTTGTTGCTTACAACAGCGTGTTACACACTTCAGTTGCTACAGGCAAAATATTTCGCAATCCACAAGCGATCTTTTCACCCTGTGGTAATGCTGAAGAACAGTCTTATTATGCGAAATGTTTCAGAATGAATTATACTTACATCTTCACTCACATACCTGTCTATTGGCAACTCCTATTGATGTTAATTGTAACAAACTGGGTAGCAATAATTACATCATCACTATAGAGCAGATCAGAGCAAAGTGAGCATGCCTTTGGGCCTACACATAGTTTGGAGTCTCTCAAATGTTCTATTGGAAGTTCCAAGGAAGATTCATGAACAAAATTTATTCCGCACAATCTCTACTCTCAAAAGAAATGACTTGATTTATCCAATTTATTGTTTTTAAAATATCACCACCTTTGTAACAAACAGTTCATATTCAATTTGCTTCAGACTTTGACCAAGTGTGTTTCTCTGTCTATAGGCATACATGCATGTTATTGGTTAATTGCAGACATTGTCTTCAATTTAATAGATGTGTTTTTGGCAATTTTCCTCTGACTGCACATGTCAGAACAACAAGGGCACCATATCTAATGTGATCATCATATCATTTGACACCATCACATGTCATGACAGCCATTACAACACCATCACCACTGAAGACACAGTCACTGCCAGACAGCTGACAAGCAGTGATAAGCACAAGAGCAGACTGTAGTAAGCACAACAGAGAGCAGCTGGAAGCAGTAGAAAAGTTAGGATAGCTGGTGAAAACCTGATAGAAATGAAGCTCCAAAATGATCCCAGATGTTCTAATTGCTGCAGATGCACCCAGTGCCCTACTCAGACCATGTAACTTCACTTCATGCTGCTAAACTTGTAACTCCTCCCCCAAAACATTCATCAGTTTGATTAACCTCCTTCTCACAGATCCATCATGAAGTTTATGTGCCATTTATACTTGTATTGAACTCAATGGCAAGGTTATGTGGTGTAGTTTTTCAAAGAATGTATTTAACTTTGAGGTTGTGGGTTTACAGGTTCCCACACAATGTCATATATCACATTTATAGCCTCGTGGTTACATTCTGTACCAGGAGAGAAGTTTTGATCAATTTAAATCACGAAAATAACAAAATGCATTTGTTATTTATATCATCACAGAAGTTCTCAGGAATTTAAAAAGCAAACAGAAAAGTTGATGCAAAACCCTCAACTATATTTGTATACGTATCACAGCAAGTGCAAAATCTAAAATTAATAGGCAGCGCTCAAACTATTTTTAAAGGAGACATGTTTGAAATTATTGTAAGGAACACTGGAATGTACAATTTTTATAGGTTATTGATAATATTTTTTCTTATCAAACTCAAGGCATTATATAAGAAGCACACATTAATCTTTATTAAAGCTGCAGACTATAAATGAAGTGCAAATTGCATTCTAGCCCACGAATATTCTTTGTGCCCTATTTACACAATTTCAAGTTCTCAAGCACTAAGATTCAATCCAAAAAAACCTAAGCATTGCAGGAACACTCTTAATCACCATGAAACATGAACAACGCCTTTGGGGAACACTTGAGAATCAATTAAGGGTTGAGTTGAGTAAATCCACAACCCACGAGTCATTCACCCCACAGGGTATTTAACTAAAGTAAACTGCTGGCGTAGAAATCTGTCTTAGGGTCTCATTCTCTGCCAAGGTTTCAATGAACTGTGGAATTGTGCAGAGAATAGAAACACTGTGAAACACTAATTGCAAAATTACTGATATTGTGAAAAAACCTGAAGAATATAAGTGTAAGTGCAACTGTTGGGCAACTGATATATGGCCAATTGTGCAGCGTACAAATTACGTACATAAATTCTACGTACGAAACTCACAAAAAAGAGCCGATCCGTAGTATGTACGTACATTTTCGTACGAATTTCGTACGAATTCATAAAAATTTCACACAGGCACTTTTCAGTTACTTTGGCGATTTTAGCGCAATATGGTTATCATAAACGGTTTAAGATTAGACCTTGTATTGGCGTATGTGAAAAAAAATCAACAAAAAAATCAAGTTAATGCCCAAAAAACCAACTTTATATGTATGAAATCCATATGAAATTTTACGTATGTTTTACGTACGTAAATATTCGTACGTAATTCATACGTAAAAACAACTGATTTACGTACAAAATACGCAAGAAAGAGCAACGTACGTTTTACGTACGCTGCACAATTGGCCATGTAAGAAACTGGGTAGCAATAATTACATCATCACTATTGAGCAGATCAGAGCAAAGTTACGGAATATGCCCTTGGGGTTACACATAGTTTGGAATCTCTCAAATGTTTCATGTGAAGTTCCAAGGAAGATTCATGAACAAAGTGTATTCCACTCAATCTCTTATCTAAAAAAAATAGACTGATTTATCCAATTTATTGTTTTTAAAATATTACCACCTTTGTAACAAACAGTTCATATTCAATTTGCTTCAGACTTTGACCAAGTGTGTTTCTTTGTCTCCATGGCATGTGTGTAGTTATCGGTTAATTGCAGACATTGTTTTCAATTTAATAGGTGCATGTGTTTTTTTGGCAATTTTCCTCTGACTGCACATGTCAGAGTCAGAACAACAAGGGCACCATATCTAATGTAATCATCACATCATTTGACACTGTCGCATGTCATGACAGCCATTACAACACCATCACCACTGAAGACACAGTCACTGCCAGACAGCTGACAAGCCATGATGAGCACAACCGCAGGTTGAGTAAGCACAACAGAGAGCAGCTGGAAGCAGTAGAAAAGTTTGGATAGCTGGTGAAAACCTGATAGAATTGAAGCTCCAAAATGATCCCAGATGTTCTAATTGCAGATGCACCCAGTGCCCTACTCAAACCATGTAACTTCACTTCATGCTGCTAAACCTGTAACTCCTCCCCCAAAACATTCATCAGTTTGATTAACCTCCTTCTCACAGATCCATCATGAAGTTTATAATGCTCCATTTCTACTGAAACTAAATAGCATGGTTGCTGAGTTTAAAGGGCAGTCTTCAAAGAATGTTTTCAGCTTTTGAGATTTTGGGTTTACGGGTTCCCGCCCAAGAATGATACATCACACTTAAGTCAGTTATGAATCCACGGTTACATTCTGTACCAGGATAGAAAAATTTTGATCAAAGGAAATAACAAAATGTTTATGATCACCAAAAGAGCTCAATGCAATTTAATGTCAATAAATTCAGTTCTCAGGGATTTAAGCATATGGAAGGTTTGATAAATCATTCTCAGCTCCCCATCATACAACTGGAGTTTCTCAGATTCATATGTGTATTATATAGTAGACTTAATATTCAAGAAAGAAGTAATGTTTGAAATTGAGTCGCGGCCTTTAGTTCCTCTTCGACCAAGCACATTTCTAGAACTTGCTCACTCAGCAATGCCTAGTTTAATTCAAAGATTGAGATGGTAAGGAGTGCCAAAATCTCTATGTCTTTATGGATTACTGTTAATATTATTTCTTGGCAAACTCATAGAAAAGACTAATGAGTTTTAAATATAGCACAAATTGCATTCTTACAGATCAATATCCAGTGTGCCCTATATACACAATTTCAAGTGCTCAACCACTAAGATTCAATCCGAAACAACTTAAGCATTGCAAGAACAGTCTTCAACACCATGAAACATGAACGACACCCTTCGGGAAACACTTGAGAAGCAATTAAGGGTTGAGTTGAGTAAATCCACAACCCACGAGTCATTCACCCCAAGGGGTATTTAACTTAAGTAAACTGGTACTCTAGGAATCTGTCTTGGGGTCTCATTCTTTGGCGAGACTTTGATAAACTGTGGAATTGTACAGTGAAACACGGTGAAAGCCTAAATGTAAAATTACTAATACTGTGCGGAATCTGGAGCATATGTGTATGAGCCATTGTTGGTCAATTGCTGTAGAAAGATTCGTCATGTATTTCCATTGAGAAAAATTTACCACAGTTTACAATCACTGTCACCGAGAATTCTGTGGCGCAATTTACACCAATTCACTCAGTACGCAGGTGAAAGTAAATGGAAGTAGACAAACTCTTGCATATACCTTTACAATGACTTCTTGGATATATGAACTGCATCAAAAATAATACGTTTAAGTGTTAAAAAAAGTTTGATTTATGAATCTTTCAACTGATGATGCCATTATGAAGTTAATATCAAACATCTCTTGTGCTAGGTTTAAATACACAAATACAGCATCAGTTTGATGTGGTAAAAAAAAATCAACCAGCAAGACGCTAGTTACTCCTCCTTTAGACACTCTCAGACATGAATGCTTCCTCCCGAAGATATGAATGAATGCTATTTTCAGAATATTTTAGCAAACTCTGCAGTTTCTATGGTGACAATGAATATCAATTTCTTTCTGGAGGAGGTTCAGCATTCTTCAAAGACCTTTTTTGACATAGGATAAAAGAAAAAGAATTAAACTATGGTATATTTTACAATGAAGACATATAGTATTTTGCTCGTCAATTCTTTTTATCTAATGCTTTTTGAAGTTCAGGAGTTTCAAGTCAGACTGCCTAGATTTTCTTCCAACAAAAGTTTTTGGAGTTCCGTAGTTTAAAGTCAGCATCACCATCTTTTTGTCTTACAAAATGAAATCTATTTCATTTTGTTTCTTCAAGAAAAGATGTTGCAAACTTTTCAGAATTGACAGAGGAAGTTTCCGGAATACCTTACATTTAACTTCCTTTGTCACTCCTCTGATATAGAAGTATTATTGACCAAACAGATGACATAGTTTTTGCAAGAGACAATGTCATTATACTTCATATGTACCTTGAGGGAAACAAATATTACCCACAACAGTACAGTTAGTATACCAGTATTATATCATAAAAAATCAGAGAAATTGTGTTATACCAAGTGGTCCCCAACTTCACATGCAGAATATTTGTACAACTTTACAGCATTTATGATTAATGGCTTTGACCACAACTGACATTAACATCTGATGCCTTAACGAAAATCAGAGAAATTGCATAATACCCAGGGGTCCCCAACTTCACACGCAGATGTGTGAGTACATCAGACCTAATCAGCAGCAGCCACTACATCAGCGCCCCCTGACGGCCAAAGTCACAATGCATTTGCCTGAGACACATTATGACGTCACAGCTGTCATGTGACATAGTGGAGTGTTCTTTGATGGCCCGAAAATAACCGCCCAAAGGTTTTACGACATCAGGGTGTCAGTGGGCAAGGACAGAAGTACTAACAAGCGCTGACTAGTATGATACATGTTGATGGCAGGGTTGGGCACGAGTACATGCAAATGTACTCGAGTGCGAGTACGAGTACTTGCCACATCTACGAGTACGAGTACGAGTACAGCTTTTTCTGAATGTACTTGATGCAAAGGGACGCAGAGAGAAATAGGAAGATAGGAGGTGACTGCATCAGACACATGTTTAGATTAAGGCATCAAAGAAGAGGGGTGTTAGTGTTGTATTTGTATGCATGTGGTTAAGCCACAGTACCAGTTTGTATTGAATCAGTGAGTGATCAGGGCATATTATAATCTGTTTACAGCTGAGGACACATGTTCAGACCCTGTTCTGGTCACTTTCAGTTAACATGATTAAAATTACCTACCATTTGATATGGTTAGCACCATTATTCAGTTGTGAGCAAGAAAAGGATGAAAATCTTCTGAATAAGCTTGAAAGGTTGAATTTGAATAGCATCAGAATTTAAAGTGCATCACATTTACAATGTACCAATGTCCTCTGGATTATCACCAACCCTCTTGAATAAGTTCACTAATAAAGGAACTTTGATGGAAGATATTTCACAACTTCTACAGTCAATACCAGCAGAGTTCGCAACGTGCTCTAGGAGACAAAGTCAAATAGATTTCCTCCGTTTTTGAAAAAAAGTAGGCATCCGGAGTTTAGATTCCAAATCTCAAGAAACTTTAAATTGAAAAAAAAGCTTGGCAGTCTAGCTTTAAACTTGTTTACGTCAAAAAACTCTGGACAGAAGGGATTGTCATCAGGGTAAAATTATATGCCATAAAGGATTTTCTTATATCCTAAGCTAAAGACAGTTCTTTTGATATCTGCTAAAAATCCTCCAAGACGACACTGATATTCATTGTCCCTACAGAATAAGCTGGGTAAAAGCTAAATCTACAGAAATATTGTGAAAAAAAATCTTTTATACGATTCTCTTTCTTTCAAAGGTAGAAAGAGGACAAGGCTCCTGTTTTGGAGAGTAATTTGTTCATTTTTTGCCGCACCATGTTTAATAACTTCCGAAATAATGCTGTATAATATTAACTACTATATAATTTGGCGCAGGACGTTGTGTGCTCTAATGACTCATTTCACTATTTAGTAACTACAAAATATACATGTTTCACACTGTTTTATCTATCAAGCACAACGGGCCAGTTTATCCAAGCCTTGCCAAAGAATGCATGCTTAAGAGGCCTCAAGACAGATTCCTACCCTAGCAGTTTACTTACGTTAAATACCCTAGCAGTTTACTTACGTTAAATACCCTAGCAGTTTACTTACGTTAAATACCCCCAGGGGTGAATGACTCGTGGGTTGTGGATTTACTCAACTCAACCCTTAATTGCTTCTCAAGTGTTTCCCGAAGGGCGTCGTTCATGTTTCATGGTGTTGAAGAGTGTTCTTGCAATGCTTAAGTTGTTTTGGATTGAATCTGAGTAGTTGATTGTCTAAGCTTTTGGATAGCGTACATGGAATGGCCATCATCGGAACCTTTAGTCTTGCTCTTAGTCAATGAAATATATTTGTGATATACGCTGTGTAAGTGTTTACATATTTAAAATGGGGTTCGCTGAGTTCTTCACTAAGATAATATTATTATAAGAGATTGTTTAGTGTTCAATCATGAATGGTAGAAAGGAGAATGACTGTAATTCATCAATTCTGATTACCAAATTCTAAGCAGTTTTGGATGACAAGCATAATCTCAAAATGTTGTTGACTTCCCATTCCAAGTGTCAGGAGGAATTTATACTCTAGAAAGTGTGAGAATTTTCAAAACTAAAAGTCTGAAAAAAGAAAGGAAAGTCTCTGAAAATTAGCCATTGGTGGCAAACATGTAATGCTCAAATCCTGAACCCATTATATAATTTAGAAATAGAGCATAGTATTCTATTTAGATTCAGTAGAAAAGGTGCATCAGATTGACTAAAACTGTCATGTATTTGGTGGGTCTAGAACCCAAGAATCGCGTACTAATGAAATCACCTGTAAAGGAGCTCAATCAACTTGATGAATGTTTTGGGGGAGGAGTTGCAAGTTAAGCATGAAGTGAAGTTACATGAGTTGAGTAGGGCACTTGGTGCTTATCGAGCAATTAGAACACCTGGAATCATTTAAAGCTACATCTCTATAGATTCCTAATTTCCTAGCTCAGCTGTCTTTCGCATACTTTTCAGCTGCTTTTCAGCTGCATTTTTTTCAATCTGTTCGGGTATTATCCTCTAATGTGATCATTCTCCGCAGTTAGGCAGCGTGGCGTCAATGCAAACGGAATTAAATTCTTGGCAACCATTTTGTTTTCTGCTACCAGTAGTGCTTTGAAGAGAGCATCTACTCACAAATTAAAGCCTCTAAAAAGCCTCTGAAATAGTCTCTAAAACTTTTCAAAAACAGCAACAGGTCCCTCATATAGCCTCTGAAAACCATTAACTTCGAGTCATAGAAGCAACAGAGGCTTCCCACAGCTTATTCAATTCTGGTGATTGATGCCCAGTTTCTGGGATGATTTACCATCTTAGTTTTCACAGACTGTCTTGAAACAGACTGGGTTATTATGTTAGAATTATACATATTTTACAAGGCAACTAGCTGAAGAAATACACACAAAAATGTGAATTCACCAGGAACTTCTTCTTGGCTTTGTTACTGGGAGATTACTACTTAGTGCTAAACTTGAGTCGCGGGTATATATATATATATATATATCCTATTGCCTTATAAATAAGTCATCTTTTTGCCTTTAAGTAGTCAGTTATGTTGGGTAATATTAATTAATGACTATAGCAGCTACACTGAGTCACTGAAACAGGTATGAACATTTTGGAGGTTGCAAACTATAGGTATAGTGCGTTATTCTGGGGACTTTTTCCATGAGGAAACCTTCAAAATGTTCCAGCAAAAACACAATACAAGCTATTTTTATGGGATTATGTCACCGTGACCCTCTTCTTCCTGCAAGAGTATACTTCTCATAGCTTTCTATGTATGAATTCTACATTTTGTACCCAAGTTACAGCCAACAAATGAGAAGTGCTTACAGAATTGCACTAACATGTTCGTTGTGAGGTCATATTCCTATCCTTGCCATGTTATTCTCTATGAAACATAAGAAATTTGTGAGGTCACATCCTATACTTTCAATGCCATCAAAGCAAGTCACCTGCTGAGCCATAGCACACATCAGTGAGGTCAAAGTTAATGAAAGATTCACAGTTCATCCCAAAGCAATGGATAGGGCCTGTTGTGAGGTCATTGATGGCCACAAACAGTTGAATGTAAGTACTTGTCATTCTTTGGCTGTTAGCATAAAAGTAGCATATTACTCTGTAATAGAACTCAGTGTATACTCCTGTGATCTTACTGTTTTCCATATTTGTCTCACTCGACCATTGTGACATCAGCACTGGTGCGCAAAATTGATGGGGCCATGACAGTAAGCCATTACATAACGTCAGGCAAATTTCCCATAATGCATTGCTCCTTGTACTCATGGCATCCAATCAGGGACCGCATAATAGAACAGGAGCGCACTTTACCTCTCTCTCATTTCTCAAACATAATAACGGTTGACCTATATACTCGTTGGGAGTACAATAATCAATTTGTGGAGAGTAGGTCATTGTGACCTTGAAGCAAGAAAAATTGGGCGTTCCGAGCCAACTTTAATGAATGTCTTTGTTGGTGTTCATGGTGTCATGGGTAAATTCAGAAGCCTAAAATCAGTAATTTTAGGAATTTTCCAAAACCGGTTGTGCCTTTATTGTTGGAGTGTAAATGCAATAAAATAGGCTGAAATCATGGTAATGATTTGATGTGTGCTTGAGGTATGGGATGGAATACCAGTTTAAACTTGCCTGGCCAGGAATCAAATTCGGGTCCCACCCACTGTCCCAGAGGTTGTCAGCGAAGTGGCTGGCCCTTGCTACAGGCATGCAATACTACCTTTTTCTGGGAAATGGCAATAATACAACAGAGATTGATACTGTAAGCTCAATTGTTCATTCTATTGGGTCAGTTTTTGCACAACATTGCCACAGACGTAAACCAATCAACACATTGTGTCATCCAATAACATCAGGATCTACATGCACTTTTGTCGATCAAAATCTAGTTAACTTGGAGGACATCTATACATTCCGTTACAATTTCCATTAACAGTCAGAGAGATGTAGGTTAATCAGTAGTAACCAACCATGCTGCAATGACCCTTGAAGGCACTATAGATGTCCATCTATAGCCAACTGCATGTAATATCAATGAGTCGAAAGCGTGATCCTCACCGTAATCAGTGCATATCGTATTTGCATTTCACGGTTAAACTTCATATCAGGTCTGTTATCTGTTTTATTGAAAAAATAGCATTTGATGCAGTAAAAAAAGACAGGTACAACCCAGAAAAGATGCTTTTTAGTTCGATCCCAAGTTTGAATGTCGCTCAGAAAATCAGAGAAAAATATATGCTTTTAACATTTTGTACTTCGGAGTTTGTACAAGAATGATAATTCAGAAACATAGCTAGAGGAAGACACTTTAGTTATATTTTAAACTGGAGCTATAATTGA
Organism: Platynereis dumerilii; assembly: GCA_026936325.1. Classification (NCBI taxonomy): domain Eukaryota; kingdom Metazoa; phylum Annelida; class Polychaeta; order Phyllodocida; family Nereididae; genus Platynereis; species Platynereis dumerilii. The sequence goes on along the minus strand of JAPTHN010000014.1, from coordinate 22,899,622 downwards.
ACTCAATGCTTGTCACGAAATCTTCAAAATAAACTATAGTGATCATAGTTTTTTTTGATTGATTGATTTATTTAGAAATTCATACAGGTTACAAAATTAAATCGATACATGAAATGAAGATGTAACAATAGATGAAGATCTAGGATGACGCACAAAAGTCCCAAGACTTATTTCTAGTGCGGTCCTGTTGCAAGATGCTTTGAGGCCTGGCTTCTAAAATATACTTTCCTGAAGCATTTTTCAGGCTATTACATTGGTATCTTCAGGCCTCATCTCTGGAATATCTTAGAATGATCCAAAAAGAGGTCTTAATCACCACACATGTCTGATGGCGTCACCTCCTATCTTCCTATTTCTCTGTATGTCCCTTTGCATCACCACATATCACACTATTCTATGCTTGTTAGTACTTTTGTCCTTGCCCACTGACACCCTGATGTCGTAAAACCTTTGGGCGGTTATTTTCGGGCCATCAAAGAACACTCCACCATGTCACATGACAGCTGTGACGTCATAATGTGTCTCAGGCAAATGCATTGTGACTTTGGCCGTCAGGGGGCGCTGCTGTAGTGGCTGCTGCTGATTAGGTCTGATGTACTCACACATCTGCGTGTGAAGTTAGGGACCTCTGGGTATTATGTAATTTCTCTGATTTTCGTTAAGGCATCAGATGTTAATGTCAGTTGTGGTCAAAGCCATATTAATCAAAAGTACTGTAAAAAAAAATTTCGTAGACGTAGACCTCAAGCAGTAAATTCCTACTGTTATTACATAACCACTGCTAGTATGCCAATCTTAAAGACCTCCAAATTGACCTCCAAGTTTTAATTATCACTGGTTCATTTCAAAACAGTGACCAGTATTTACGAAGGTTCAATTATCACTGCAGTAAAAGGAATTTCAAAACATGGTCTCTTTCATATGACATATAACTTTGGCCCACAAGGCAGAAAAACCTCAAACAATATATATATAAGTCACCCGAAGTGCCAAACAACCAAATGACTGCTGCTAATCAAACAAGCAACATCCAGGTCTTTCGGGGGCATCTGTAATTTAATAATGGTAAGTGCACTTTGGATTTGTTGAGATTAGTTGGGATTGCTTGTGGTTGGTTTTGTGGAAATATGGTGCCTTGTAGGGCCAGTCTATTACAATTTGTTAATGTTGGTTGTCCCACTTTTTACCAATTTTCAAGCAAAATGATAAAGGTAAGGATAGACTTCTTGAATCAGAGGTAATTGGGTTACCATGACCTAGATACATAAATCAACCTTTTGCATTCCAACTTAGAAGTAGGTCAACCACAAATGGGATATAACTCAGAAAGGAATCAAGCGACCTCCCATTCTGTAATGCCACCCCTGATTGGATCCTGTAAAGTACAGGGAGCAGTGCGTTATGGGAAATTTGCCTGACGTTATATAATGGGTTACTCTGGTAGTGACATCAATTTTGCGCCCTGTTGCTCAGGTCACAATGGTCAAGCACAGCGATTATGGTTAAAGCGAAAGATTGCAGATCTACACTGAGGGTTAAGTTTATTCATACTTTGTGAACTTTTTTTTTTTTCATATATATACATGCACAAGCAGTAAAATGTATGAGAGGGTGGAATGAAATCAACAGTAATACTTACAGCTTGGTTGACTTGCGATTTGTGAGTTTGGAATAATTATGCAAATGTATGTCATGATCTGCAGAAATTTCAGAAGTTGAATCGACATAACAGTGGTATCACTATACAGGGTGGGCCTATGTGTATTACGACATTCTCAACCTACAGCGGGTTAAAGCCTCAAATTAAGGGATGGCTGTACATGTATATAAATGGCGATGGAATGAATTCAGTATCATACAGAATGGTAAGCGCGGACTTTCATCACTGAGTGAAATATGTACACGTGTCTGGATATTCACCATTTTTTGTAGTTCTTTTACTTGTTGCCTTGTAAAATATGTAAAATTCTAACACAATAACCTAGTCTGCTTCAAGTCTGTCTGGAAAATTAGGACAATAAATTACCCTCCCTTCAGAGAATTCATCACCAGAATTGAATAAGCTATGCAGTCACTGTTCTTCTATAGCCTCTAAGTTAATGGTTTTTAGAGGCTATAATGGCAGACCTGTTGCTCTTTTTAGAGGCTATTTCAGCAGCTTTTTCAGAGATTATTTCAGAAGCCTTTTTAGAGGCTATTTCCTAGCTTTTTAAAGGCTTCAATTTGTGAGTGGATGATCGGTTTGAAGCTTGAAATCTACCAGCAGACAACAAAATGGCCGCCAAAATTGGATTACACTGGCACCGACTCAGTGATACCTTCACGAGGAGCATAATCTCGTTAGAGGACGCCTAACCCAATTGGAAAAATAAACGCCAAAGTAGACGAAAGGCACAGAATGAAATTTAGCTGTGTTAAGAGTCAGCTGAGTAAGAAGGAAAGAATTCCAGGATGTGTCGTATCTGCCATTTACTTATGTGGTTATAAAGGTTTTAAAGCTAAGGTATGTTCAGATAAGAAATTTTGCTGAAGAACATGAGCACTGAGCAGAACTTCTTAAAGGATGTCAAACTCAATAATTCATAAGTTTTGTAGGAGCGAAAGAGAAATGTCGAAAGCATGTTTGCCAAGCTGTAATGGTAGCTTTTCCGGCGTGTAAGTCAAGTCATTCGAAAGGAGATATGACTGTGTCGGGAGGCAATTATTGCGTTTATCATATTAAAACTACTGACTCTGGACTATTTTACTTAAGTCTAGGGTATGGACTCAAGAGTTGTACGGATATCCAATAGATGTTGAAATGCAGTGTGGAAATTTTCTCGAACATCCCATCGAGCACTCCAAGTTGGGTCAGAGTAAAAGACTTGTAATTATGTCCAGCATGTCCAATTACATTCATGTTGCCCACCTGGACATGAATTCTTTGACTCCGCGTGATCTTCATTTTAGAAATTCACCCGAGTAACGATAAAATGTATTGCGGGTAGATTTCTTGAGTTCTATGAAGATGCTCTATCAATGGGAAATTACTTTTCATAAGTTCTAATATTAATTGTTGCGTTAATCCAGGTTACCTGTTATACAGAGAACCTTTATTAATCATGTCGAGGCCTATTGCAAGATTATGTACAATGTATAACATTACTAAACTAATATTTTACGATATTTAATGATGTGACTATCGGATAACATTTATAATATTTAGGCCATGTTTACACTGTAAACATGAACTACATGTAACAGATCCAAGCTAATTTACACCTATGCTTTCTCATCACCCTGTAAACATTTGGGCATCTTTGTAACTAATATTTGAAATAGGCTAAGTTTCTTATTCCATAAAACTAGCCAAAATGTATGTGCAGTTAGGTTGCGGCTTTAAACCCCACTCCTCAGTTCGGTTTAAATGGAGGAGGATGGGATCCAGCTTTCTATACTACATGGGGCGACTGAAAGACCTGTAGGCACCCCTGAATATTTAGAATATGCACCGGACTCGGATGTCAGTCTCATCATCTCATCATCATACATGTATGGGAGTCAGAGTCATCAACAATTATTGTGTAGCTCCTTCCATAAAAAAATAATAAGGCCGGACATCGTTAATTTTTAGCTTCTTGGATGGACTGACCTGATTTTTTGCCTGCAATTTTACTTTAGTATTGACAAAATAAGAATTGAGATCACATCTTTTTTCTTTCAATTGTCTTGTCAACCGCCCTCAGAAAAAGAGCCTGAAGAAGATTGAGAAGAATAAATTATGTCTGGCCTATATTACAGGAAATCACATGCATTTCCTCAACAGTCAGCTGCTAATGGTAACTAATCGCAATGCTCTTTGGTTGATTAACTGACTAGTTGATGTTGATCACACCTTTGTACAATTATCACACCTTGAGTATGTATAACATGCCACCATATTCCATCAATTAGGATGAGGTTTGATTGAAGGTGCTGATTAATTACCTTAACCACAGGCAAGAGCATGGTGTAGGAATACTATTATAGCATCACACAGCTGTGCCTTTTGCATTCTTCAAGGCGGCTGGTTTATAGACTATAGGCGGCTCTTTTGCCATAAGGGGATTCCGGTTATAAAGAGATATGCGTTTATTGCATATATATTGAACCTTTATAAATGTACATGTAAACAAATGAATGATGCAATTGCAATCTGTCTTTGTGTTACCTTTTTGTCTGTCTCTCTGCAATGAGCACACTTTGGGAGTTCCTAGCAATAATCAACACACCATAAATACCCCAAGGCGAGAAAAAAACCTAAAGACAGGACATTTTTTATTAGTGGAAGCATTAATAGGGATCACTCATCATTTCTATAATAGGTAGTAGTTGGAGGACAAATATACATGGTTTCCAAAAGACATTTGGATTTGGCAGTCATCCCAAAGATATAGGTAACGCAAACAGATAAACATGCCATTACCAGGTAAACGTCGAAAACAACATTTGATGCTTGATAATAGCTTATCATCCACATGAAATGTGGCACGTGTATAAGAATGCAAACAGATAGATCAATAATCAGTGCCTCATATCATGAAAGATTTCAGATATCATGTTAATAGTCCTGATTTTGATATGAGAATTGGGTGAAGGACGGTGAAGTGAGCAGCATAAACTGTACGATGAGTGTATACGCTCCCAGCTGTAAACATGCCAGGGACCCAACAATTGTACCTTTTAAAAGTCATTGAAACAGGAATTTCACAATGCTGTGTGTAGAGGTTTCGTAAGTTCAGGCCAAGTTCATTAATTTTGTAATGATTGATAACCTCCCGAACTCAGCTTCGACTTCTTGCTCAGACAATCATATGAAAAGACGTCAAAGAAAGTGATTAATGGTTATGCCTTGGCTATGTGCCCTGGCTGTGTCCAGCAAGCTAATTAGGACGAAAGAAGGACACAACAATGAGGCAAATGATGATTGAAAGTACTGTCCAACATAGGTTCCAGTGACCAAGCCAGAGCTGGAATCAAACCCAGGACCCAGCGATTGGAAGTGAGAGCACAATCAAGTTTTACCAACTCAGCTCACCGCCCCCTCCCTCAATGCTTATGAAGAAAATTACTATAGTCAAAGAGACCGAAGCACCACAAAGGCCTATAGATACTTCTCATAAGCTGCCCATCTATGTGGCATCAATACATTGCATAAATACGGTTCAGGGATGGGTTCACAAACCTTTGTAGTTCTGATTCTTGGGAGATCTTACTCATCGTAGTAACGGACATAATAAATTCCTTTGAAGCCGGAGGGGTTAGAACAGATGGTGAATAAGCCATCCATCATTTTGGAAAATTGCTTTCTTTGAATTGATAAATGTCTTGTTGGAGAGAGAGGCATTTGTGAGGTTATACCCAGAGCAATGTCTTACTGGGTGCTGCAGGGTGCACCCTTTGAACCTGTGTGTAGTACTGTGTACAATATGTATGTTCCATTACTCTGTAACTGTGTGTTATGTTGTAGAAATTTTCTTTTTTCCCCTTTTTCATATACACTCAGTTGTACTGATGCATTTTTACAATTTGGCTCAGTTGGTAAAAGGTCATTGTATTACAATATATTATAGGTGGTGCAATAAATCAATATGATATATGAGAGGCTTTTCCTTTGAAGGTCCTGAATTCCAATCCAACCGACAATTTGACCCTCACCATAAAAATGTATTTCATTGTCAGGTTTGCATAATTATTATATATCAACCCCATTCCAATATTGCTGAGAATTATTTGTTATTTTATGGGACTTTTGTGAGGTTTGAGCTTGTAAGAGAACTCTTTGACATTCATATAATATGTCAGATTTCACAAATTCAAACCCATCACTCAAATCAACTACTGATCACTACTGATAGAAGACAATTTTTTAGGTGTCCAGGTCTTGAAAACATATCAATATAAGCCCCAATCTCCAGACCTCGGACATGAAGTAGCATCTTATAAGAAATATGTGGTAACTCGGTCACGGGAATGCCAAAACACTCATGGGCACTGCCTCGACTATACCGTGTCTCGATCCACCATTGTCATACCTCTTTCAAGCTACCCTGAAGTTTCTTTGTATATATATACTAAATTTTGGAGCATGTTATTGCTTGAGATTGTAGCTTTAATTTGAGATGCAAGAACATCATGATCAAGATGCAAATGAATGCACATTTACCTGCAGAAATATACATCTGACAACAACTTCCATTACAATGCATATTCATGTGTAATAATGCATGTGAATATGCATAATCCACACATTACCATGCCTAACTACAATAGCTACATGAATAATTGATGCCAGTTACACATAAGTAAGTTTGCACACATGTCAGCCTTGTAGAACTAAGCCTGTATAAACATTTTTCTGGTAGTGCCAATAATCACCGTAACGTCAACTCTGGTTTTACAGTTTACAGGATAATGACGATGAGGCAATGAGGCAAAGGATTATTTAATTGTTGTCCTTTTTTATGGGATGGCCAGAGATAAAATCATACCCAACTTGAGTAACCCAAGACGTTTGGTCATTGTTGATAAATTACAACTGTTTAAATGTTGGAATGTTGTTGTGAGGTCAAATCACTATTCTTGCCATGTTATTCTGCATGACTCATGAGAATTTGTGAGGTCAAAATCCTATGCTTTCAATGCTTTCAGGACAAGTTACTCAATGAGTCGCAAAACTCATCACTGAAGTCACAAGTTACCCAATGACAAGCTAACAGTTCATCTCAGAGTTATGGATACTTGGATAGGGCCTGTTGTAATGTCATTGATGTCCACAAACAGCTAAATGTGAGTACTCGCAATTCTTAAACTGTAACAATCTCGTAGACCTACAAACCAAGCCTTTACCAAAATGGTTTATTTACCATCTACTAACCCTCCTCAAACCAACACAGTGTATTTACCATCTACCCACTCCAAACTGCCCCATGCCCGCCCAATTGTGACCCTACTTGGACATGACTCTGAGAACCAACCAGCTGACCACAGACTCCAGTAGCCCACTAGTCTTGTCCACGGAATAATGGATTAGGTCAGACTTACACACAAAAGTCATTTTTGTTTCTGTTTGGGACATTGCCTTTTTCTTATGCAGTTGTTTTCTGCTATCAGCTGGCTTTGCCTGTGTAACAGTCATCCATCTCAGAACAGTCAATAGGGTCAGGAAAGTTAGACCTGTGTGACACCATCGCTGGCATTGACTGTTAACCCTTCACCGTATAGATTTCAACCGGTGACTCGTGGTAAGAAATAGCTATACATGTAGATGCATTTTCAGATAGATAGATAGATTATAACATATTCTCCTTAAAGGTCCACTATCAAACCAGTTGAGCTAAATGGCTGGCACCCAAGCCAAGAGGAGCAACCTACTACACCCAATTGCAGACCCACTTACCAGATCCCCAAACTTCCCTGAGATTGTGACACACTCCAGTCAACAATCTCACCTCAATGCCACCATGACCGGGATTCGAACTAGCTACCCCTGAGTGGCCTCAGGCTGATGCACCATATCATATATTCCCCTTAAAGATCCGCTATCAAAACCAGTTGAGCTAAAGAGCCGGCCCCTTAGCAAAGTGCTTAGCAGCAACCTATTATACTCAACCCACTTTAATATAAGATAACATTTATATATGGTAAGTGCAGCCGCTCTAAGCCCTGTGGAGTGCTTGATTGATTAGGTGGAAGTCAGAGAGTTCACAATTTTATACATTTACCCGATGTGAGGGATCTTTTGCACAACAAAGACACTGATACAAGGGGCCGCTAATTTAACGTCCCAACAGGACAACATTCAACTGGTATTTTGCTCTTGAAGGTCCACTGAAAATACTAGAGGTTCCCTACCTGGGGTTAGAGCCCATGCAGGTAAAGACCTTCAGTGGAGCAGACCTAAACTATACCACTAAGCCAGCCAGCTGTATACGAGTATATACGGTAAGCATTTTGGATGAAAGATGTAAGATAATTAAAGTTACCCCGAATGATAGGTCAGGTTTCGAAAAAAAGTTTGTCTAATCTTAACATTTTATTGTGTATCGTGGCCATACTGGCCAGTTTGCAAAATTTCTAGGCTCTAGTGATATTTTTTCTTGCTCAAATGACCCCCTGAATGCACTAAATGACCCCTAGATTTATTTCGGGTACGCACGGAAATAAATCAATAATGTTGCTTGCTGTCAACTTTGTGACGTCATCACCATTGTTACTATAACAAAACAACCCAAGTCAGGTCACTGAGTAACAATATCACGAGCTGTTGTGTGAATTAATATCACTCGAGCCCGCAGGGCGAGAGTGATATTAATTCACACAACAGTGAGTGATAGTGTACGAAGTGCCCTGACGCGTGGTTGTTTTGTTTTGTTCACCTGGTTTTACCTCAAATTTTCAATTATAAAGAGGGACTATTTTCTGCCATTACAAAAATGTGACGTCACCATGGAGCAACAATGGTGGTGACGTCACAATCCTATTGTTTTGGCCATTGCTTGGTTTGTGACGTCATCAGGCATCTGAAATGCCGGTGATGTCATAACCATTGTTGAAAAATATCGCCCTTGAAGGGTGGTATTTTTTACAATATCATAGGCCCTGGTATTTTGACTGTAAACAGTGATATTCACAGCAACCAGGTGATAAAATTAGTTAACTTGTAGCAATATAATTTTAACAATGGTCATTGTGACGTCATCAAAAATGGATGTGCTGGAGGAGGGAGAAACCATCAAGAAAAATAATATAAAATAACTAAATAATTTATTTAATCAAAGAAAGACTTCACTAAATTTGTCAGAAAGTTTAATAATCACAAGTTTATATCAGAACGCAAGTAAAACCATCAATATTTAGAGAGGAATTTTATCATTCAGGGACACTTTAAGAATTTGACAATTTCGAATATTGTATAAATGTAAGCCTCAACAGAACAGGGTAGGCCTCTATACCGATTGCTCAGTCTGGTGAAAATGAGAACTGCATGCTGCTGCCACCTGGCACAAAAGTTAGTTTTGTATGCTTCAGGATTGCAGCTCCAAAGAAATAGTTCCAATTTCATGGCACATTCACAAAGTTTCTATTCAACATTGAGGTAAACCAGAGTAAGACTTGCCAATCACATGCTCTAAGGAAGTAGACAAGGCCATCAGCATACTCAGAAACAGCCCTGATTTCTTCCGGACAAAATTTTGTGAGTTCTCCACAATGGGTTTATTTGGACCGCTCGCAGGAGCTCGCGGAATAGCACACTAGTCACTAGGTGGCAACACATGACAGCATATGTTCTGCCTGGGCTGGAAAAAGCAGTGGCAATGAAACAGCGGTCCACTTGTAGACAGCCGATTGCCCACATCAGGAAACTGATCTAGTCAAACAACAGGAATCACCAAATGTCCTACACTTTAACTAGCAACTAACATGCAATGATCAGTATTATGTCAATCTCTCATGACCTAAGAATCACCTGAGTCACAAGAATTAGCCTTAGAAGCTCTGATCCGACCATCGATCAACATATATTTGACATGACTCCCACAGCTCAGCCTGCTCAGGGAAAGTTGAGTCCTTCCTTGACTACTGATCACCAATTTGCATGAGAACAACTTTGGCTCACAGATGTGCCACAACTGACAGGTATCTAATGTTAAGAGATGATGCAAAAACATCAGATCATCAGGTATCGAACAGTGATCCAAACAAGGTCATATGAATGCCTTAGAGCTGTTTGCGGATTAGCGGCCCAAACAGTTTCAAAATTAATTTTCAACTTGGTCGTGTGATGTCACTGGCTTAAAAATGTTTTGTTTGTGTTAGTTATGGTTAATCCGTTGATTCACTGCTTATCATATCTAGCAGCATAGGTGAAATAAACAAACTAATTAAATTACTTTAGGTACATGATCAAATAAAAAGATTAGGAGACCAACAGAAAACCGTCGATGATGTGGCAAAGCCAGTTTGCAAATTGAAAATAAGGAATTAATTTTTCAAGTGGACCGCCAATCTGCAAAGATCTATAATATTTGTCTAATGTTTGGTGGTCAAGATCCTGGTCAATTGTGTCCTCCTGAAGCAACTAAGCTATATACAATTTTCGTCTACAATCGGTTTGATATTATAAAAGAGAATCGGGGCTATGAACTGTAAATGATACAACATCACTAAAGAACAAAGAGGAAAACATAACTATGCACAGCTATAGAAAATGAAGTACATTATAAGATCATAATTATCTCCAGAGATATTGTGATGTGAATGCAACAATGGGTCAACTGTGCACCAGTGTTCAGCAATAGTGTAAAGTTCAGACCATGCTGCAGCGACAAAAGTGGACATTCCATTTCTGTCACACGGCTATCTCCAGGAAGCCACCTGGTGACTGACAATGCAACCAAAAAAGAGCAGAATAAAAAAGAAAGAATGCGAAAAAGTAACAAAAGTGTTTTACGGCGAGCAATCCTGTGTCCACTGATTACCACAATGTTTGCCACGCCATGAAAATTTACAATCAATGGCAAACATCAAGGGCACATGTTTTGACTGTGTATCTCGTGTTAATCAGAGTTTTATGTTTGCGACATCCCTTCATAGGTGGCTTTCTGTTAATATGAGCAGGACACTGTTAAGGGCTAAAACTTTGCTGATTTAAACAGAATGATGCCAGTTGTATACATTCAAATTGTAGCTCTAAAAGAAAATGGCTTCTCTGCTAAAGAACGTATTCTCTGGCTATCTATCAAAATAACTTCGACATAAGTCCCACTGCTCAGTGAAAATACACTCTTTACTTGCTCATAAATATGGAATACATTTTAAGAGAAAAAGTTGAAATGAATCTTAGAGTTCGAATAATGCAAGCTCCGCTGTGAAGGACTGGTTGTCTTCCATAATCACTCTTTGAAAGCCTTTAATTTTTAACGAGAATTTTTTATTTTTTGTTGGATACGCCTCATCTTCAGAAACCCCCTGAATTTCCATATTTCACCCTGCAGTAAGGGTTGACACTGCTACATGAGGTTTTAAAGATGACACGTTCTAGGCTAAGGCGGTCATTGTAGGCAGTTAAGATTGCATTGCACCATCATGTGCTTCAGCAGAAGTTGCCAAAGTTATCATTTTCTAGGGAGATTGTTGAAGTATTCCATATTTATAAGCAACAGCGTAGAACATCCTTGACTACCAATCACCAATTTGCATGAGAAAAACTAAGAGATAATCTTAACGCTTGACATATCATGCAATTACATCTCAAGGTGAATACTAAGACTCAGACTAGACTATTTTATATTTGCTCAGTATATATACTGTATACTGTATACACAATATGGAATAAAAATTAACTAAAAAACCAGAAGTCCAAGTCAAGAATACTGCGACTCCTCAAAGGCAATAATAACAGATGAGAAGCCCCCAAGCTGGCCTGACTGAAGATGCCATTTTTGTGCAATGTCACATCAATGATTATTGTTACACTGAATAGAAACTCTCCAAAACAGAAGTCTTTCGTGTAGTTCACCCGATGACCCACTTGTCTGTAACCTGATTGGCTGATAATCTGCTGGTTCCTGGATAAACAACTAATTGGGCAACAAAATGTAAACCGCATGCAATACATGTTTGAAGTCCCTGCATGTAAGAGATTCCAAAGCTACATTTATGGAAGCGTAAACTTTGATAGATCAGTTCTTTCCATGTGACCTCATCAACAAATATATTTCTATGTTGCAAGTGATCCCTTAAATGCAGTCAAGGCCCAATAGAATGGCATCAGTCTTCATGAATAGTGTACGGTGTATGTTAGGAAACAGCTCGATAATGCAATGTTCCTCATTTTTTCAAAACTGGTGACAAATTCTAACAATTACCTGAATTTTATAGAAGAAACCCCCCCCCCTGTGGACCGTCCTTTTCTCAGATCTGAACAATAATGGATGGACAAAAATGATAGCGTCAAGAAAGTACCAACAAAGATCTGACCAAATATCTAAATCACCTACTCAAGGGAAAACAATATGATATTGATGCAAAAATACAGAGCTATTGTCATGTAAATCTCAAAGGGAATTTCTATTAACCAACAATGTCTACCATTTTCACAAAAGAGTGACAAACTTGGGCCAATGAAAAAGTTGACATTCTGTGGCTGACTATCCCAGTAATTGAGGGCAGCCACCTGGCGAGCTGCATAAAAACCGAAAAGAGACACACATCAGGAAAAAAAACAGAAAGCAAAAAAAGGAAGAGGAAGCCAGTAAAAAGTGTAACAATAGTGTTTTATGCAAGCAATCTGTGTCCGCTGATTACCACCTTGTTTGCAAGGCCATGAAAATTCAGAACCATCAGAGAATACCGTGGGTAAATATTCTGACTGTATACGCTATCAGCGTGCCTCGGCGGCCCAATGTCGGCCCAAAGCCGGTCCGATGCTGCTGACATCGGACTGACGCCGGGCCGACGCCAGACCGCCGAGGCACGCTGACAGGGATATATTTATAAGATTGTTAATCAGAGTTTTATATTTGCTGTTTGTGTCATCGCTTCATAGGTGGCTTTCTTTCACCATCCATCGTTAATGTAACGTTCACTCAGCATACAGCAGATGGTGTGGGGATGGTTGCACAATGCACATGATAACTATATTGCTTAAAATTGGTCCCTAAAAGTTAGTCGAAGAAGGTGTTGCCAGGCTATCTACATGTATCGTACATTTAATATATATTTATCAGTCCTGTTGCGTAGTGAAACTAACACATATTTGATTTGTTATGACTATTAGTCACCAATTTTCCTGAGAAAAATTTTAGCTTTCGTACGTACCACAAGCTATAACAGATAATCTTAAATTCTTGAAAACGCCAGACTAGACACACTATATTAGGTATATAGATTTGGAATTTTAAAATCATTAATCAGTGGCGGATCCAGAGAGGGTTGTCTAGGGAGCTAGACATATTTCGGCATTCGAGGGTACCATATCTATCTATCTATAGGCCTATATCTGATATTGCGCCTACACTCTACAGCTATTCCTTGCCTTGGGTGACCTGTTGGCATTGAAATCTATACCACGAGCGGTTAACAGCCAATGTCAGCGATGGTGTCACACAGGTCTAACTTTCCTGACCCTATTGACTAGTCTGAGATGGATGACTGTTACACAGGCACTGCCGACTGATAGCAGAAACAACTGCATAAGAAAAAGCAATGTCCCGAACAGAAACAAAAATGACTTTTGTGTGTAAGTCTGACCTAATCCATTATTCCGTGGACAAGACTAGTGGGCTACTGGAGTCTGTGGTCAGCTGGTTGGTTCTCAGAGTTGTCACCAAGTAAGGTCAGAATGGACATGCCATGATATGGGCCAGGTTGGAGAGGGAGAGATGGTAAATACACTGTGTTGGTTTCAGGAGGGTTATGTAATATTTGGCTGCTCAGACCAACCAGCCCAACAGATTTTCTGCCTGCAGGCATCTGGCATAAAAACCAAAAGGAGTAGAACATCAGATAAAATAATTGTTGCATATTTACTTCAAAATGCTACTTATTATCTCATTGGTTCAGGTGGGGGGGGGCTGCCACCCCCCCCCCCTGGATCCACCACTGAATTAAAACACAAACAGAAGCAAGCCAAGAGCAATGAGTCTCCCAAACTGGCCCTATATGATTGAAAACACTGTAACATTTTGTCGGGAACTGTCCAATCTTGAGTTCTTAAACAAGTATTTAGTAGGTCACATCATGTGACCCACTTGTTTGTGACGTGATTGGCTGATTCTGGGATAAACAACTAATTGGGCAACAAAATGTGGCCAACATGCAATACATGTTTTTGAAGTCCTTGCATGTAAGAGATTCCGAGCTACATTTATGGAAGCGTAAACTTTGATTGATCAGTTCTTTCCATGTGACCTCATTAACAGATATCTTTCTATGTTGCAAGATATCCCTTATGCAGTCAAGGTCAGTAAGAATGATGTCAGTCTTCATGAATAGTGCATGGTGTATATCAGGGCACATCACTGCAGCACTACAATGCTATGATCCTCATTTTGCAAAATGGCTTACACCACCAGGCACCACCTCCATGTCCAATTTGTTGTCAGAGAGTGACTAATGACCAGTTCTCTTAACAATTATACACTGAACAGAACAAAATACCATATAATCAAAGGGCATTCAAGAAAAAACATCAACAAGTAACTTGATAGAACTGTACGTTGGGGAAAACAAGAATACAATGCAAAGTAGGAATAAAGCGAAAAACGCAATAGTGCAGAGCTACTGTCATGTAAAACTCAAAGAGAATATCTATTAACCAACACAACCCACCATTGTCACAGAACCGTGTCAAACTTTGACCAGTAACAAAAGAGGACATTCTGTGGCCTGTTGTGTGGCTGACTATCTCAGTAATTGGGGCAGCCACTTGGTGAGCTGGGTAAAAACCAAAAAGAGAAACGCAGACAAAAAAAAATAAATAAACAAGAGCTGAAGCAAGAAAAAAGTGTAACAATAGAGCTTTATGTCAAGCAATCTGTGTCCGCTGATTACCCCCTTGTTTACAAGGCCATGCAAATTCAGCATCATCAGAGAACACCATTAGAATGACATTTTCCATGAATGTATGTCAGGGAACAGCACTACAGAACAAGGCTCCTCATTGGTTGGAATCTTTTAAAATGGCTGACACCATCAAGCTGGTGACCAGTTCTGTAACAATTGTCACTGACCACAAGAACCTTCGCTCAGATATTTACCAAATAATCCAAGGACGAAAGACATAGAACTGTATGTTGGGAAAAACAAGAATACAATGTAGAGTAGGAATAAAGGTAAAAACACAATGGCAATGAGCTATTGTCATGTAAAGCTCAAAGGGAATCTCAACCAACAGTGACCACAATTAAGCTTTGACGACCAACCTAAATGACCATTCTTTTGCTGTCACACCGTGACTCACACGGTTGGCTATCTCAGTAATTGCAGACAGCCATCTGGTGAGCAACAACAATACAAAACAAAACGAAGAAATGTGCCAGAAAAAAAGGAGCAAGAAAAAAGAACAACAAAAGTATTTTATGGCAAGCAATCTGGTATACACTGATTACCGCGTTGTATACCAGGCCATGAAAATTCGGCAGAACAGGAGAATATCAAGGACACTTGTCACGACTGCACATCTCGTGTTAATCAGAGTTTTATGTTCATAACGTCTCTCCATAGGTGGTTCTCTGCTAAGTAGGACACAGTCAATAAATAACTGTAAAGTAAAATGTTTTTACAACAACTTAGAAACGGCCATGTTGGAACTCTAATGTATCGATAGTGACAGCCGTCTTGGGTAAATAGCCTGAGTCAGCTTAAGACCATTATATTTGACATGACTCCCTCATCTCAGTGAGTACCTTTCCTTGACTAATGATCATCAATTTGCATGAGAAAAAATTCGACTCACACATAGGACAAGCAACAGGATATCTTATGCAAACTATCTAGTTTCAAAGTCTCAAGCACATGTTTTAGCAACATAATAATGCCAAGTTATATGTGACTTAATTGTTTGGTTTGAAAAGCAACTAATTTGATGGACATGCAATTCATGTCAGTTGGAAGACTTCTTCATGCTCATGGATTCCAAACCTACCTTTATAGGTAATCTTCAAAGAGAAAACATTTTGAAACTCTGAGTCTCTGACTGATCAGTTCTTTCCATGTGATGTACCATAGATCTGCAAGACTGTTCCAGTAAGCGTAAATAAACTAAAGATGTTCACATTGTCACACTCATATCCATAATGACAATAATAACACCAGTCAGACTGTCTCCAGTAACGTCATAAAGAGTATGACCAAGAATGGCATAACAATACAACACTCCTCATTGAGTTCCTTTTGCACAATGGCTGACCCTGGCTGTGTGTTTTTCTGCTTTCTGGGGGTGATCAGTTCTATAACAATGAGTGGTGTCTGATCTCAGCTTTTGTCACTCAGAAATGAGAAACAATGAAATGACAAAAACAAGGACAAAAAACTTGAAACAACTGTTTTGGTAAGCCTTATTGCAGAAGAATCAATGGGAAATACAGATAGTATGGTGTTATTGTGATGCAAATCTCAAACGGAATATCTATCATCCAGTAACGTCCACCATTGTCAAACTTTGACCAGTAACAAAAGTGGACATTCCGTTTCCGTCATACGGTTGGCTATCTCGGCAATTGCAGGCAGCCACCTGGTGAGCTTCGACAAAACAAAACAAAAAAGAGTGCATAGAAAAAATAACAAAGTAAAAAGAGTGGCTAGAACAAGAAAAAAAGTGTAACAAAAGTGTTTTATGGCAAGCAATCTGGTATCCACTGATTACCACGTTGTTTGCCAGGCCATGAAAATTTAGCAGAACAGGAGAAAATCAAGGACACATGTCGCGACTGTGCATCTCTTGTAAATCAGAGTTTTATGCATGTTCACAACACCCCGCCATAGATGGCATCTGCTAAGTAGGACACTGGAAAATTAACTGTAAAATTGTATGCATTTACAGCAACTTGTAACTGCCTGTCTAGGAGTTTTAATTTATCGATAGTGACAGCCATCGTGGATAAATAGCCTGAGTCAGCTTTAGAACATGCATTTGACATGACCCCCCCCCCCGCCATCTCAGTGAGAGTCTTTCCTCATCTTCTGATCATCACTTTGCATGAGAACAACTTCAGCTCACACAAGTGGGACAAGCAACAGGATATCTTATGCAAAGTTTAGATTAATAGGAACTCTCTCATTTTGAAGTCTTAAACACACATATTTAAGTAGGTCGCCTCATGACCTAGTTATCTGTGACTTGATTGGCTGGTTTGGAAAAGCAACTGATGTGATGAGCAATTGAGCATGCAATGCATGTCAGTAGAAAGTTTTCTTTCAGTCAATGGATTCCTAACCTACTTTTATCGACCATCTTTAAAGAGCAAGCATTTTGAAACAGAGACAGATCAGTTCTTGCCATGTGACGTATCATAAGACTGCATAGCCTACTGCATGACTATCCGAGCAAACATGAAGATGTTCAACTTCTAGCACTCATAGCAATAATGACAATAATAACACCAGTCTCCTGTTTTGTCATAAAGAGTATGACAGGGAATGGCACTACCATATATGTGCTCCTTATTAGTAATTACTTTTGTGGAAAGGCTGACCCCGGCTGTTTGTTGCTTTTGTCAGCTTTCTGGGGTTGACCAGTCCCGCAACAATGACCAGTGTTTGATCTCGGGTACTTCCACTCAGAAATGCACAATACTGAAAGGAGAAAAACAACAACAAAAAACTTGATACAACTGTTTTGGAAAACATTAGTGAAGAAGAACCAATGGGAAAACAAATAGTATTAATAGTGTTACTGCGATGCCAATTTCAAAGGGAATATTCACTATCCAGCATCGCCCACCATTGTCAAACTTTGACAAGTAACAAAAGTGGACATTCCGTGGTCTGTCACACGGCTGGCTATTGAGTAATTACAAAACAAAACGAAAAGAAGGAATGTGCAGAAAAAATAACAAAGTAACAAAAGTGGCAAGAACAAGAAAAAAATAGTAACAAAAGCGTTTTATGGCAAGCAATCTGGTATCCACTGATTACCACGTTGTTTGCCAGGCCATGAAAATTCAGCAGAACAGGAGAATATCAAGGACACATGTCGCGACTGCGCATCTCTTGTAAATCAGAGTTTTATGTTCACGACATTCACCGCATCCCTCCATAGGTGGCTCTCTGCTAAGTGGGTCACTGGAAAATTAACTGTAAATTCTGATGAATTGTACTTTGCCGTTGCAGTACATAGGTTGCCAAAGTTATTTGGGCATTTCTGGCACTTCACTGGCCCAAGAAGTTGTGCAACATACGTCTTGGCCCCAAATAATATATTACTGCCACGCGGTAAAAGTGTCCTGTAGCTTTAAAAGTGGGTTCCTCCTGTGTAATTTAGGTGCACTGCAAGGATGCTTTTTTTTTGGTCTCTCATTAAATTTCTGCAAATTGCTAACATACTAGATTTCCCAGATTTGGTGTGTTCCTTTATAATGGTTAAGAGGACTTGTTTATGCAACCACTGGCTCTCAGGTCGTGGGTTCAAATCCTAGTCCTGGAACTCTGTTTATTCCAAGCACATTGGATCATACATGGTTGTATACAGCTGGGGCAACTGAAAAACCCTGTACATCTGTGAATTGATAGGGTTAGTGTCAGACTCCCAGTTTTCTTGTCACTCATCATCACATGGCGATCACAAGTACAGGAGTACAAGTCATCCTTCTTCAGTCTCTGCTCTGAGCTGTATTATAGTGGAAGGTTCACCACAAATTTCCAAGAAGCATCAAGTGTGGAGCAAGCACCAAAAATTTCAAGCACCGCTGCAACTAAATGATGAAATATGTTACTCCGTAAATCTCAACGATTTCCTGGACAAATTACCCCACATTTTTTGCAGTGCCTGAGTTAGTGTTTACACTTGCAGATTGCTGTATCTCTAAGTCATGAGAGTAAGACTAAGTTATTGCTTTCCATGCATAGAAATACATAGAACGGACATGAGGCTGTTTGATGCCACCTCAAGATGAGGTCACCAAATCCGCCATATTGGAACTGCCCTGAGACATGACGTCACAATAGACTAATTATGATGTGACGTCATGCCATTGTTATAAGTGACATCACAGTTACTGGTGACGTCACAGTCCATTGTGCCAGTATTCAGGGCAGTTCCAAGATGGTGGATTTGGTTGCTTCATCTGCCAGAGCCTCATGTCCCTTCTATGTATTTCTATGTTTCCATGAACATCCAGTGGCTAATTAGAACCCAGGAAATTGCCTCCTCATAGATTATGGCCTAAGGCTCTTCCTCTTGGCTCCTTTGCACTTGGGGAACTGTTACAAGGAACCAGAACGTATTAATTAGTGGGAAAGGAATGAGGGTAAGACTAAGTTATTGCTTTCCATGAACAGGGTGCCCACCGAACATCGCACAAAATATTATACGTTAAAATATAGGAAAATATAGGAGGTTTTCGCCTACTATAATGAGACAATATAGGAAATATTCGACAGCGAAGCCATCGGCAAATCACGGGATCGCTTCCACCATAAGTCAAAAACTTCATGTCACGGGCAAAAACACGTAAAAAAATTCAAATATATCTGGGGAGAAAAAACGCTTAAACTTTGCATCGCAGACAAAAACGCGCATATACGCGTGAAATATCTTGAAAAATATAGGAATTTATAGGAATTTTTCCAAAATATAGGAAATTATAGGAGGCCTTAAAAAATATAGGAATTATAGGAAATATAGGAGGAGTGGGCACCCTGCATGAACATCCAGTGGCTAATTAGAACCCAGGAAATTGCCTCCTCATAGATTATGGCCTAAGGCTCTTCCTCTTGGCTCCTTTGCACTTGGGGAACTGTTACAAGGAACCAGAACGTATTAATTAGTGGGAAAGGAATGAGGAGGCCTCTAAATCAAGTTTTTGCCACCCACAAGCTGGACCAAATTGATGGGAAGGCAGATACATCTACAATATATCTCAGTTTGCTAATCTGATGCATGATTTTTAATGAAATGATTTGTAGAAGCACAGTTTAATTGTTCATTTCCCAAAAATTTCAAGATGTAACCAAATGACTATTGAGACTAATATGAATGTTCAGACACAAATCGGTGTCTCACTTCACCATTTTTTAAATACATCTTGCATCGAACTATTTTGATAGACGATCACCGGGAATCACAAACAAGTATTCAAACCAGATGAAGTTTAATTGAGCCTTAGATATCATCAAGTTGGTGATCCCTGAGTATAGCTATGGATGTATCTATCCATCTATTTTTCCTTCTTTCTAATTTAAAACATATTTTATATTGTGCATCAATGTATAAAATCCTACAAAATCAGTAAATGGTATAATTTTTAAAGATCTTTCCCAGGTAAATCATGTCTGTCCATCTGGATTTGACTTTAGGAAGACAGAACAGGAAATATTGTGAATTCCTTTGATCTCTGCAAAAGTAATTGTGACGTCATCATTCACAGAATGTGAAATCGAACTTCAAGTCTCCAGCAAAAGAAGACTTAGAAAAAGAAAGAAATGTTGTTAGAAATCAAAACTATCAAAGGTTACATAAATTATAACCAGAAAAAAATGAAACTTTTTGGTCTCTTTCTTTGGAAAATGTTTGGATTTCCCATCAACCTATCAGAAGGTCCATCAGTCAGTACCTTCAACACATGGATCAAATCTACGAAAGATAACATATCATTCCAAATGGATAATCCATATGGACAAAAATAAATAGATGGACTATAGTCAGGAAGAATGCTTAATGTGCAGTGGCGGATCGGGGGGGGTGGGACCTAGGGGGCCCTGCCGTCCCCTAAACCAGTAAGAGAGATAATGGTATATTTTTTGGAGACAATTTGTGTCTACACAGGCCCGTGAACGCCAAATTTCATCCACTACCCCAAGGCTGCTGTGTCCGGATCCACCATTTGCGCTGATATGTTCAACCGTCATTCACCATGTCCTCCTTCTGCAATATATATAGCCATTGAGTGCATCAATATGGGATGTAAAGCTCAAATCATCCATCAATTCATCTGCCTATACATGTGTAAGTCGCAGATGAAGTGATTGCAAGCTCTGCAAATGACTGCAACTAACTGTATCCCTTCACCAAAGTCAAAAATCAAGACAATACATTGAATACCACATATCAAGAGAATCAATCATAAGAATTAAATTTCAATAGATCTCAAGAATCGGAGTTTCAACTCTTGAAATCCCCTATCCATGGCTCAATACTTTACACCTGGCTATTCACCCCATGAGGCTATAGCAGGGTAACAAACATCACAACTAGGGGTAATCTATCACTCCCATCACCCCTCCAGCCCTGCACCCTCCCCACCCCCTCAGGTATTGAGAGGTTCTTATTTTCTCCCAAGGGTGAGGAAGTGTGAGAAAATCGACAGAAATTTCTGTTACGCTCAAGACGTAGCCCATGACGCTCCAAGAAACGTCGGTACATCTGTCATGACGTTAATAGATGGGTGCAGGCTGCAGGCTGTAGGCAGAGAGGTACGGAGAAGTGCAGGGTTTTAGGGGGATAGGTAAGAAAGTGCTCAGCAAAAGAGAAATATAGGCCTACATATATAAATATGGTAAGTGCAGTCCTCTAAGCCCAGTTCTGGGCGCTCACAAGGATTGATTGATGAGATTGTAGAGAGAGTCCTCAATATGTTACACATTTCATTTACCCAATGAGAGGATCTTTTACTTGCCCAGCACAGACAGGGATACAAGGAGCCACCAATTTAATGTCTCATCCGAACGACATCCAGCTGGAATTTTGCTCATGAAGGTCCACTGAAAATTTGGGCCTGAACCCATGTAGAAACACCTTCAGCGGAGCACGCCCAGCATCCAACCACTGAGCCACCTAGTAGTAGTATGATGTAGATAGATAGATAGATAGATAGATAGATAGATAGATAGATAGATAGATAGATAGACAGATAGATAGATAGATAGATAGATAGATAGATAGATAGATAGATAGATAGATAGATAGATAGATAAGGATAGAACTACACAATTTTATCGGGTCATGATACAAACCAATAGGCCTAAAGCCTACTATAGGCCATAATAATCTGAAGCACACTTGAAAAGCTCTATACCTTCTTAAAGCCATCAAAATTACAAATTTCTATCAAATGTGACTCCTTCTAAACCAGATTAAAGCAAGTGACTTGTTTGTTCTCTCATATTAAAGATATCTCCTCAAAATCCAAGAGCCTTGTGGTGTAATTACTTAGTTATTCCAAATATATGATGGCTGCCTCTCACTCTTTGTGATTATTGATACAAGGAGCCTTCATAAAGCCATTCTACTTCAGAGGATTTTAAGCATTTACTTCAGAATTAATATGTATCTGGTTTTATGTGATGAAGAAAAGAGAAAATGGTTATTTTTAACTAAATCTTCTGAAGCTTCGTGTATTTTTTTGTAGGTCCTTGTAGTTAAATATTCTTTTTGATTTTGAGATGACTTATAAATCAAAATCATCTCTACACAGAAATCGACAGTGAAACATACAATGGATTATCTGTTTTTCATTCTTTGATGGAAAACTGAATAATTTAACCTGCTCTTACCAATAAATCTTGTGTCTATACAGAGATAGAAGTTTGTAATTTTGAAAAACAATACTTATTTTACAAAGCTGCTCTTTTTATAAATAACATTCAGACATGATCACGAAAACGCTGTAAAGCGATAGACGTCAGTGTGTACTATAAAATATTGAACGCAGTTTCTTTACTAATCACCTGGGGCTGCACATCCAAGAGTTCCTATGTGATAAATTCACATAATATGAAGATTCTCAAAGCTATGCTATTGTTTCACCAGACTTTCATTTCAACATGTCTCATTTTTGCTCATAAATCCAAGTCTACTGATACACTAACTCAGTCAATAACATAATTCTTGGCTTTCAGGTGAAATCTTGAGAAGACCAGATTTTTCCAAGCTTTTTGCAATATATGATTGCTTGTGAAAGCTATCAAAGCTAAAGAGAAAACTAATGGGAAAATGGTGTAATAATCACCAAATAACGAATTGATATTATACCAGAGACTTCCAAGTCATTGTGATTCAAGGCAAATTTAAAAGCTCTTCAATGTTGGATTGATTTCAAGTTTAAGATGACTCACATGAAAAGAAAGTTAATATCTTACCAAGGCGCACGTTAACCAATTCAACTGAGTCACCAACTAACGATTATAATTGTTTGAAGAGTATAGCCTACTTGAGAAGATCTATGCATTCTTCCATAACTTCTTAAAGCCATTAGAATTACAAATTTCAATCAAATATGACTCCTTCTAAACCAGATTAAAGCAAACGACTTGTTTGTTGTCTCATATTAAAGATATCTCCTCAAAATCCAAGAGCCTTGTGGTGTAATTACTTAGTTATTCCAAATATATGATGGCTGCCTCTCACTCTTTGTGATTATTGATATAAGGAGCCTCCATTAAGCCATTCTACTCCAAAGGATTTGAAGCATTTACTTCAGAATTAATATGTATCTGGTTTTATGTGAAGAAAACAAAAAAGGATATGGTTATTTTTAACTAAATCTGCTGAAGCTCTGTATATTATATATATATATATCGGTTATATATTCTTTGTCATTTAAATTGTCTTTCTTATGTTCCTTGAAACGGAGAGCTATTTAACCTTCTCTTACCATTTTTTTTTCTATACATCAGTATACAAGATTGTGATTTTGAATTGCTGCTCTATGAAAAAGAAACTCCTCTCTATATAAATAAAATGCCACTCTTTACTGGCCTGTCGACGTTCACATACACATAATTATATCAAGAAAACGGTATAAAGCAATAACCATTGGTATACATGATGAAAGATATTAAATGCACTTTCTTTTCTAATCATGTGAAACTGAACCTGAGCATCAAATTTACATTCAAAGACTTTTTAAATAAAGCTATGCCATTGTCTCACCAGACTTTCATTTCAACATGTCTCTTTTTTGCTCATAAATCCAAGTCTTCTGATACAGTAACTAAATCATTTTGCTTGCCATACAGGTGAAATCGGGAGAAGATCAGATTTTTACAAGGCTTTTTGCTTGGCTGCAATGCTATCAAAGAGTTATAGAAAACTAATGGAAAAATTGTGTAATAATCCCCTATGGTTACAATTTGATATTACTATCAAAGATTTCCAAGTCTTTATGCCTAATGTAACTGTTTGGTTTATTAAATCCATTACACAATCATGCCTACTAAAGAATAATTAGGTTTATCACACCACCCCATATCTAACACTGGGCTTTCTGTGTAGTTTATCACACCACTCTCAAAAGTATGTCGTTTGTGATTCAAGGCAAATTTAAAGCTGCAATGCTGGAATGATTTCAAGTTTAAGATGACTCACATGAAAAGAAAGTTTATATCTTACCAAGGCACAAGTTAACCGATTCAACTGAGTCACCAACTAACGATTATAATTGTTTGAAGAGTATAGCCTACTTGAGAAGATATACATAGATACCTTCTTCTATACCTTCCTAAAGCCACCAGAATTAAAAATTTCTGTCAAATGTGACTCCCTCTAAACCAGATTAAAGCAAACGACTTGTTTGTTCTCTCATATTAAAGATATCTCCTCAAAATCCAAGAGCCTTGTGGAGTAATTACTTTGTTATTTCCAAATATATCATGGCTGCCTCTCACTCTTTGTGATTATTGATATAAGGAGCCTTCATAAAGCCATTCTACTTCAGAGCATTTTAACCATTTACTTCAGAATTAATATGTATCTGGTTTTATGTGAAGAAAACAAAAAAGGATATGGTTATTTTTAACTAAATCTACTGAAGCTTTCAATCATGACTTTTTCATGCTTTATATTTTGGTTCTTTTGAAAAAAGCAGACATAACTCATCAACTGAAATTATCATCATAAGCCAAAACCATGTCATATAATATGTATAAAGTAATTCCCTAATTGAGTGCTGAGATGAGATTGAAAGCACTCTCTTCTCTTATTAATCTGGGCAACGTATCTGTAATCTATATTCGAATTATTGGAATATTCTAAAAGAAAGTTCCATTGTTATACCAGACTTCCATTTCAAACATGTCTCTTTTTCGCACATAAATCCAAGTCAACTGATACACTGACTATAACACGTTTTTTGGCTAACAGGTGAAATTTGGAGAAGACCAAGGCTTTTTGCATGGCTTCTATACGATTCCTTGTGAAGGCTAAGTGCCATAGAAAACTAATGGAAAAATGGTGTAATAATCACCAAATAACGAATTGATATTACTATCAAAGACTTGCAAGTCTGCAAGTGTAATGTAACTCTGTAGTTTATCACATTCATTACAGATTTAGGACTAATAGCTGGTTTATCACACTTCTCCATATGAAACACTGGGCTTTCTGTGTGGTTTATCACATCCCTCATGCAAAAATGTGTCAAGCGGGATTGAAGGTACTTTTAAGAGCTTTGCAACCCGGGAATGATTTCAGCAAAGTCCAAGATGACTCTTAAAATGAAAGTTGTAAGCCTTTAAAAAGGACCTCATTATTACAAAGCGTTTTAATTATAATATTATAAACCAACTGTATTGACTAAAGCCTGTATTCTACATTTTTCGTTTTAAGAATTTCCTTTTTATTATAAAGGAGCATCCAGTTGTGTGTGAGACATATTGAAGAACAAAGATCACTAGACAATTTTAAAAGGAATCAATTAAGAAAACCTTTTTTACAGTAGTAAATTATTAGGGATGGATCAAGACGCAGGACTTCATCATTCTGGGGATGACACTCCAACAGGGATGAACTTGCATGGTTATTATATTCACTGTGCACTAACGAGGGGGGTACCCTCGCCATCAGGGTAGCCATTACAACTACTGATTCGTGATTTTAAAGTGAAATTGCAAAAAATGTAGGGGGATTGAGGTCTTCAAATTTTGAAGATTGTCTAAGTAGCATGTGGGATGAATCACTGCCAAGTACCAGATTCAAACAAGCCAGGTTAAGTAAGATATTTATGAAATAAGAAATCACTCGAGGTGAGGGTACCACAAAAACAGAAAAATGGCAGGGCGAGGGTACCAGCATTTTGGCGAGGGTACCAACACTTTTTTGGCGAGGGTACTAGCATTTTGGCGAGGGTACCAACCCGGAAGTGGCGAGGGTACTGCAAGATTTGGGCGAGGGTCACTTCCGGTTGGCGAGGGTAACCACCAACGAGAGATGGCGAGGGTAATGCAAGATGTTGTCTGAACAATATGAGAAAAGTGTCTTGCAATGAGAAGCAATGAATCAGCCTATTCAATTTTCTCTTTGTTGAAATAGATCTTTAACAGCATGTACTTACACATGATTGCTCTTCTGAAATTGTTACCAATCAGGAACTCCAATCAAGAAAACAATTGCAATGCCCTATCAATACAGGAAAATCTTCAAATTAATTGACTACCTCTCAGGTAAGGAAACAATTGCCCGATACCAGGTATATTCTGTAGTGCCCCCCTGTGGAAGTCTGCATATATAAAACAAGTTGGTTCTAAAGATCAATATATACTAAATAGTCAGGCCTTCATAAAAGCTTTGGAAAAGTAAGTAGTTAACCATTGCTAAAACCATAAATAAATTATCAACCATAAAATCACAAATAATCACGAATTTGGTATCACAATTTATGTTTCTGTATACAGTATGTTTGCCTAGATTGTAGAGGAGTTGCTCACAACAGAGAGGACATGAGGAGAGTTATGAATAAATACTATAGTTTTTAAATCCAAGAAAGTTGCTCAAAATGCCCTTATCCCAAGCGATACCATCCACAGTGAAACTTTTTAAAAGTAGTAATAATGGCTTCTTTCTGTATTGGGGTGTATTTTTGCAGGTTTGTTTTATGCGGTGACAATAGCATGCTTGTTATAAGCTTTTAATATGAGATTCACCATGTTTTTATGGTTATGGATCATCAGTCAGTGTGGTGCAAAAAGCACCATTTTGATAGTCTCCCTGATCAATGCATCATTACAGGAGCAAAGTGCCCTACTAACATGTAATGAGCTCAATAAAGGTTATTCAATCAATCAGTTATGTAGCTTAAAGCCCAATACTACTCTCAAGATATAAACAACTCTGGATTTTTTTTTTAAGCCATATACTTCGGTTTTCACATTGGCAAAACTTAATGTCATGGAAGAAGAAATTAAGAAGACATTTCGAAAATTGCCAGATAAGGCAGATATAATCATTTCAAGATTTTCACTTTCATAAAGGTGGACATGTGGTCTCAGAGAGTATGATATTTGGCTTTGATTTTTGCCCATTACCTAATCAATAAAAAATAACGGCTGGTGAACATTATAATGATAATACAGACTTCACAAGCTGTCCATTTTTATAAAAATAAGGTGAATGTATGTTCTCATGTATTTGAGATAGTGAAAATTGAATAATATCAGCTCATCTGTGTCGGCCTACAAAATTGTGATGCCAAAACACAGATGAGCTGATGCTTGGTAGGCTACCATTGTAAAGTAACTTGCGAAAATATGACTGATAAACTGTATGAAAATAAAACAGTCAGATTAAGTTGTCATCTATCTATCTAACAATTTATCTATTAATCTATCTATCTATCTATCTATCTATCTATCTTTCTATCTATCTATCTATCTATCTATCTATCTATCTGTCTGACTGTCTAGCTGTCTAGCTGTCTGTCTAGCTGTCCAGCTGTCTGTCTATCTATCTATCTATCTATCTATCTATCTATCTATCTATCTATCTATCTATCTATCTATCTATCTATAGGCATATTTAGCGAGGGCTCAGGGAGGCCCTAGCATCAGAGCAAATAGCAAATCAGGGCAAATCCTGACCAATTCCAGGGCAGATCAACTGCCCGGATCATATCCAAAGGCCTCCTGGCACTCCGACTTTTCCTACTTTTTTAGAAATCATCCTACTTTTCCTACTATTTTTGGCCAGTCCTACTTTTGTAAAATCCATAAATGGTAAATTTCAGTGAACTGACAAATCTTGTCTCTTCATAGGACAAGGTTCATTTGACTGAAAAAATCCTGAAGGCTCATTATATGTTCTTTGGTCAAGGTTTGGGACTTATCTTGAGGCGAAAATTGTGTACTTTTCAATGAAGGAGTCAGAAATGACGACAATATCTTGTCCCTTTGTTTTTGCAAAATATGACTGAAAACAGGCTCCTACTTCCCACAATTAATGATCCTACTTCTTTTGGGCTAAACTCTTACTTTTTTCCTATCTATCTTTCAGGGGCATAGATTTTTTTAGGGAGGGATGATTTCGGCAAACGCAAACTTCTTTCTTATCTGTCTTCTCTATCTTATCTAATCTATCTAGCAACATCACTATTGCTGTTTATATCACACTGAAACAATGGCTGAACAGCAAGAAAGAAATATTTGTAGACCAGTCATTTTAGGTGGTACCCTCGCCATGACAATAATTGCAAATAGTGTTACCCTCGAGGGGCTTTCTTGGTTACCCTCGCCCTCGCAATTGATTTCAAATGAAAAATTTGATAGTTCTGTGACCAATCACTTGTGAAACGCAAGTCCTAAGGTGAGTATAACATCCAGACTACATGCTTGACCAATACAGGCTTTTTATTTTATCTAATAAGCTCAGGATGACAGAAAATAACTTTGAATCGAGAGTTTCAATGGCTGCCCTGATGGTGAGGGTACCCCCCTCGTTAGTGCACAGTGATATTGACTGGTCAGATCTGTTCTTTAACACCAGTAAAAGGATTACTCGGAAACAGTTGTATCTCAGTCCCCCATAATTATATAGTAGAACTGTGACAAACAATGAACCGAGATAGACCCAAACTCAACACCACTTTTAGTTTGACTGAACTTTATCTAAACTACAAAAGTAGGCCTGCTTTTGACATTACTTGTGATCAATGTTTCACAGAGACATGTGAAACTGTTTTAATTCAAAAGTGATATATCAATTTCTGTACAAAAAAGTTAATTACTTTGCATGTCACAATTCAAGTCAAAAATCTGATAGATGAGACTGCAATAATTTGAAAAGTTGTAATTCATAGCTCAGCTTAAGTCAACACACACAGCTTGACTTTGAATTAAACTATTTGTGGAAACGTTTTGGTATTTTTAGCAGTCAAAATACGAACTGAAATTAATTTATATAAAAAAATATCATAAAGCATATAAATCACCTTCTGGTAAATTGAATGGTTGTCATTGAAGCTAATTTTATTAAAATCAAACTGTGCTACAGTGTATATTTTTACATCTTAGTACACTTTGGAAATGATAAAAAATTGAAATTGTAAAGAAAATTAAAATTGAAAGTATGGCAAGTGATTGAACTTACATGTAATACGTTTATTTGTACTCCATACCACAGTTGTGGTGAAGAGTTAATAAAAACTTGAAACTTGAACCTTGAAACCCCTCCTGAATGTGACTTTATAACACTACAACGTCATTTGATGTGTGCCATATAGACAGAGATAGTGAGAAAGAGATAGAGATGGTAAGTGCAGCCCTCTAAGCCCAGTTCTGGGTGCTCCCAGAGGTTGATTGATGAGATGGGAGAGACTCAGACTCAGACTCAGACTCAGACTCAGACTGTATTTATTCGGCAGATAACATGACAGTAAATTAATTATAATTAAGCAATATCAAATTTATATAATTATCTATGAGAGAGAGTGGGAGTCCTCAACATGTTACACATTTACTCCATTTGAGGGATCTTTTACTTGCCCATCACAGTCGCTGGCTTATTAAATGTCTCGCGCAATGCCCCAAACGATATCCACCTGGGATTTTGCTCATGAAGGTCCATTGAAAATTTCGGGGTTCCCAACCAGGGTTCGAATCCATGTTGGTGAAGACCTTCATCAGAGCAGGTACCTAATTTATTTCTTAATAAGTTATTTCAGATTTTTAATTTTAAGCAATACGTTGGTTGTCCTTTTAGAGAGCACACTTAAAGGTATATCGACTGTGAAACGAACTTCTTTAAAATTCTAACTTAATAAAAAAAAGAAGAATATATATATCCTGCTGGCATTTTAACTATTAGAATTGACATTTTATTATTATTATTTTTTGTAGCAGTCTAGCAAACTAAATTACAACTGTGTAAAATATGTAACGGTCTTTGCACAATATGTCAATAGTTAGTATTTATTTACTAACAAGACTGTTATGTACAGGTCTGTAGTCATCGAGTAATTTGTAACTCAGTATGTTTAAATTGTTTAAGCTTTTTAATCAATGGCAATTTGGAAAAGAGAAGTTTTTAGTCATTGGCCTAAGGCAGGAGTTGTATGTCATATATATATCAATAATTTTTAGTAATCTAACTTTTAAACTACTATCAAACCAATCTTGGGGACATTGCATATAGGCCTATGTATCAGGAACTATTTGCGTAAAATTAGTAAAAATTAAAAAAGGAGGCCTATCATTTTGCAATATTAAGAATAAGATGACTTGTGCAAGTTTCTGTTATGCCTTGCACAGACCGTATATATTACGACCTTAGATCTGAGATATCTACGTTTGGAAAATCTTTATAGGGCCTAAATCAGATTTTACTCAACCCCTAAAAGTGATAAATTATATTTCTGCTGAAAAATCCATAAAATGAAACACTGGCCGCAAAAATTGATGTCGTAAAAAAAGTCTTGAGATGCCAAGTCAAGGGGTGCCAGAACTTTTTTCAAACTCTTACAAACATTATTCAATCAATTTATTATAGAATTATCAAATAAATCCACTTACCTTTTAAAGTAATGTCTGCTATGAATCACTTGTAATATATCAATCCATAAGTCCATATAGTGAGTAGAATTTGTTGTTGTTGTAAACTCAACAGTAAATCACTTTTTGCTCTGGAGAGAGTTGAAACAGAGGTATCCAAGCTCGCAGCTACAATGGTACTGAAGCCAACCACACCTAGGAACTGCAGTTGGCAGGCAATGGGAAGCTTGCAGTATTGCTGGCAATGGTTTTTGGCCACTAGAGGCAGCACTGGGTGGTGACGGTGCCAAGCTGGGGCTGGCTGTGACTGCAGGAGCTCTCAGGGTGTAGGCAGAATGCACCATCGACAGAAAGCAGAGAGCCGCTGGCTCTTGGTGAGGGAGGAGGGGCTACGCACAGCTCTGTGTATCTATACTACAGTAGCTTGCATTGGGAATATGTGGTTGTGTGGGGCAAGGGAGTGAGATTTCAAAATTGTTTGAATGGAGATTAATCAGCCTTAATTGATCAAATATTGGAGAGCAATTATCTATAAGGAGGCAAGATGCTTATGTATACATTTTATACATTTATGTGATTGTGCAGCCCTTTGAGAGAGTCTCTTGCCATTTCCTAGATGATTTACAGGGTTTGATAAGAGCCAAAACGGTGTAGTTGTGAACAGGGCTTTGGGAGTCAGATATAAAGTGAACCGACTTCGACTCCCGACTCTTGTGAATTTCTGAATAGCGACTCCGACTCCAACTGCGACTCCTTAGGTCTCCTGAATTAGAACTCGCGACTCCGACTCCACTCATCAGCATTATTGGACACAAATATTACATGGTTAACAGGGGAAAAAGAGTAATTCTACAAAGTTTGCATAGGATTTGGTACATGTATGAATACTTCTTTAGGAAGTTTTGTGTAAAATTTGGGACACATTTTACATGTTTGTAACGTGTTTTTGTCAATTCTATTAATTATTTTGAGTCACCCGTTCTATTTTTTGACTCCAAATCCGACTCTGACTCAACCTGAAAGTCAAAGTTTGACTCCGACTCTGCCCAAAAACCTCTGACTCGATGACTCAGACTCCAGACTCCAACTCCAAAGCGCTGGGGCCGGTTGTGAATGTAGTATGGTTTGGTAGCGTTAGTTTAAAACTGGTAGACACTACATTGTACAAAAACAATTAGTATTCACTTACTTACCTTTGGATTGTATAGCTATCAAAGGCAAGTTATGTCTGCTGTAAGGTGTGGTTGTGTTGGAGGGATAGGGGTGTACATTAATTGGGTATATGGTGCTCTGTGGCATAACTGCTCACTGCACCACCAGAATTGGACAAAACTTACAGGATATTGCCTTCAAGGAACACAAATTGTTATATGGGCAGGATTTCAAAATGTGTTTAGTTGTTTTGGAGATATCATAAAAAAACCAACTTTGCATAATAATTTGGAACCTACTGTATAGCCTTTTTTCTGTGGGTTCTTTACATACACCATCAAGAATCTTTTGCGTTAAGAGTGTAAACATCTGGAGACATCAAACAGATAGTATATCTGGAGTCACAGGGGTGATGACTGTGTGCTGTAGACTTAATCCAGCCAATTCAGGACACATCTCACCAAACCAACAATTAAACTTGCATGTCTTCTTGGCTGTTTAATTGATTATTACCAACGGTCAATAATTTTCTTCTTTCCCCAATCCTGCAGCTTATTCTAGCTACCTGGTGAAGACCTTGGACCATACCTTTGATCATCCCAAACATCCATCTACCTTTTTACACCCCTTTCCAGCAGATTACATCAATCACTCCCCTGGCTTTGTTACGAATGCCAGACAGGAACAGATACCCTCTGGTAGGGCGTCGACCTCTAACCCCCAGAACCCTTTACCCCTCTTATCACCCTATAACCTCCCCCCCCCCAATTCCTTCTTTTTACTTCCCTGCATCTCCCCTTCCAATAGAACGTCTGCACAAATGCTGAGCAGACGATCTTTGAGTGACGTAACAACTGGGCGGGAAATGTTCTCATCAGAATGTTTTGTTTGTGGGGGAGGGAGAAGGATTTCAGGGGATTTCGAGAAGGCTCCAAGGAGAGATAGACAAGAAATGCGCAAGGGTTGGGGGGGAGGGTGTATTTGGTGTTAATTTTGGTAATCTGTCTATTCATGTGTGGAAAAAGATGTAATGAAGACTGAAGAAGTTGAAAAAAAAAAACAATGACCTGCTTGAAGAAACACTCAAAGACCTATAGAACAATTTCAAGAAACAAGACGGTGAGGAAGAAACGAAGGAGAGAAAAGAGATGAGGCGAAGCCCTACACATTGATGGCAAGAGTCAAATTGTATACAATCCAATGAAAGAAAGTTAGAAAGACTCATTTCGTTTGGAAGGGAATAGAAGAAGAAATGAAGGAAACAACGAAGGAAGAAAATAAGCAAAGAAAAAGAGAAAAAAGCAAAGAATGGAATATCAAAGGAAGCAGGGAAGAATTTAGGGTTCCATTCCATCATTTTGGCGAATTTCGTCAAGAGCAGCTTGCTTCATTCATAAAGTGTAAAAGTCGTCACAAGTCTATGATGTCCATTGATAAAAGAATTACATATAACACCTCCTACACTTAATGGCATGCTTGTAAGCAAGAATTCTTTCATTTTTGTGGGAATTCTTTACTTCAAAAAGACAAAGAATTTTCTTCATAAAGCTTTATAAATATAGTTTTACATTATTCTCATATGAGATCAATGGTATATCTGCCTACACTGGTTATATCTGCCTACACTGAGATAGGAAAGTAAAAAGCCTACTTCAAACGAGCTATTTTTAGAATCAAAGCCTCACAGGAACATAATGTGATAAACACTTAGTGTGCTATAAATATGTTCATGATATCTGCATTGACTAGTGTTCACTAATATTGCAAACACTGCAGACCAATAATAGGGTGACTGTTGATCAGGAAAATTGCAATTATGATAAAATGAGAAAAAAAATCAACTGACAAGTCGCTTTTATGCTAAGGGCAAGGACTTTGTGAAGATGCTATCTGGAATCTCTTGAAACTGTTGAGATGTTGCTGAGAACCTGAACATTGTGAAACGTCTGTATGGATCTATTTTGAGTAAATTGTTCTTTTCTTCTGTTTCCTATTCACTTCCTTCCTTCCTTCATTTCCTTTCTTTAAGTTTCAGAGAATAGTTTTAAAAAGCCTGGACCAGGCAGTGGGCCTTGCATGAAATGTTGACACTCTTTTTGTGATTTCATTTAAAATTGGTCACATCCTTGTTAACATTTTGGATCACTGGTCAATAAACCTCCATAATATATATACCTACCTGTATTACTATGCCTTCCCACATCACTATCAGTTAAAGTAGCAAAGCATTGGTGCACGGAGGATAATTATGACACAAATGAGATAGTAAGAGAGTATCATTATTTTTTTGTTTGAGGCATTGGGCAATCATATCCTGGAAAAGATTATTAGTGTGTCAACTTGTACTCATTAAAATGTAAGGAGCTCATTCCCCTCGATCCTCGATACTTGAGAAGAAGTTTTACTAATTGGCTGAATGCGCAGTTTACTTTAATTGGTGACCTTGATTTCTCTAGACTCTAATCACGTGATGCATGTCGATCACATGACCACCAAGAGCTATAATTAGCATCAACCAATGACGACCGTGGCTCCGTCTTGTGGAAATGTCCTAATTAAGTACTGCCCTCTGGCAAAATGTTTCCAAATTGGTCCTTACAGTGTGTAGTATTGTGTGCTGTGACTCCTGTTCAAATCACGTACTTGCAATTTGTGTGATTACTTCAGGAGGTTATGCAGTCCACATATAAATAGCAACATGATCAGGAGACAATTTGTACAGATCTGTCACATTGTTGCTAATTTTTTTCTTTTGTCTTTTCTTCTCTTTTTCAGATTTTCTGATATTTTGGACAAATTTGGTTGGTTGTCAAGCCATTTTGCTTGCGACACACCAAGGGGGATGATCCTGCGTGTTTCGCTACAACAATACACTGCAGCTCCATTCCAAGTTTAGATCTGTTGGGCTTGCCGGTAATGACAAACTGGTGAGCCAGGGGAGAAGTTCAAGTAAAATGTTTGACGATCAAGCAATAATAGTGCATCAATCATATTTATGAGCAATATATATATGTGCCTCGTACTTGTTGTATTAAATATACACATCGTTCATTATCACCATCCCAGAGCACATTTAAGTCAAAAGGCCTCTATGGGTGAGTTTGCAACACACAATTTATAATAGGCAAGGCATTAGGCGGAGGTCTATTACCAATGGATGTTTTAATCTCCTTTAGTTTCTCTTCTACATTTTTTGAAAATCAATTAAAACAGCTGACAAAGCTGCATGACATGTAAATTGCCTACTTACAATTTGATATTTATGAATAAATAAGAACAGAGCAATCAACAACCTCCTTGAAACTTATGGAGCTCAAATTAATGCTCAAAATAGAAAGGCTTAGAACTAAGTTACAAGGACACAGGAGACATGGTGTTACTTGTCAAAGCTAAATCTTCTGACTTATATCTTGGCTATATATGTATATATAGTCTCAAATTTAGAATGTATAAAAAATGTTTGAAGATCTTTGTCACATGATAGGCTTATGTTTCAAATTGACATGTTTTACTCAGAAACTCAAATGTTAATTTGATCCTAAACACATGTACTCACAGGAGCCAACCTGATGCCTATGGCTTTTTGGTGAAAAAGAAAATTTGTTTGCCACTTGACATGGAAAAAAGATTGTTTGCAGCGCATGCAGTTTAAAAAAAAAATTGTTTCAACCTGCTAGGCTACCCTAATATTAAATTGCGAAAAACAGTTTGTCGTCACTTGGCGCAAAAAAAGGATTTTCCTTGGGGTATAATCCATAGCCCCCCCCCCAAACTATGATCTGGTCGTCCTTTTAGCTGATGATAGACATCAAAAGTAATCTAAGTTCAAAAAAGGTACAATGAAATATTCATGGATGAAAATGCACAGCCGGCATGTTGAAAGAAGGCAATAGCTTGTTCCGGCTATTCTTCAAAAAGACATGCACTTTATTCAGATGACAAAAATATTCTTCGTGCTCAAAGCAATGTAACCTAATGGTATCCCAGAATTGAGTATTATTGAAATTAATCATTTTGTAACTTTAAAAATACAATCACTTGTACTCATTAAAAAGTAGGGAGGTAAAGAGCTCATCCACCGCAATACTTGTCGAGGAACTTCTCCTAATTTGCTGAATGCGCAGTTCACTTTAATTGGTGACCTTGATTTCTCTAGACTCTAATCACATGAAGCCTGTCGATCACATGACCACCAAGAACTATAATTAGCATCGACCAATGACAACCGTGACTACCTCTTGTGGAAATGACACATATTTTTGCTAACTAGCTCCACCAGATGGAGTCCTAATTAAGTACTGCCCTCTGGCTACAATAATGCTAAATTATTCCTTAATGAGCTGCTTAAAGTTACACTGTCAGTCAAAGTTATGTGGCGGAAATAGACCTATAAGCGGATGATCCTTACACCCACAGTAATCAGAAGTGGAGCCCAGGTGGGTGTTATTGGGTATCAGATACTCTGACTGTCTGACAGGTTTTTGCCAGAATAACTACTAAGTAGGGGGAACCGGAGCACATTGGGACGCAGGGCACTATGGGACGGTGGGGTTTTCTCGGTTCCTGGCAAGGTATATGATGTGGTAGTGCCATCATATCTTTTAATTTCACATCCTGACGTTTCTATCGTTTTGATGACAAATTACAGCCACACGCAGAAGTATGGTGAGGAAAAGTTTGTTTTCCTACTACTAAAGTAAATATGAAGGGGTTCAATTGAAGCCATTCTGTGGACAAACCATTAATAATGAGGCTTTCTTAGTGCTTGTATGAATTTGATATATATTGTAATGAACAGTAGGCCCTATGAATTGCTATCGTGATAACCACACTCACTGGTGCCTGAGAAATTAGCATTTAGGTGTAAAAGTCATATCGGGGCTCATTGGGACAGTAAATTTGGGGCACATTGGGACGCGCTTAATATGGCAGAATTTAAGTGTCCAAGTCAAGTGAATGACCTGGGACAGCACAAAACAGGTATTCAGACCACATTGAATAGAGGTATAGTGGATTACCAAGCTCTGCGAACAAATTTGTGGCAAAGCACTGTGTGTTACTTACATAGATGTCCGCACCCAGGACAGTTTATGTTAAATGTTTAAAACTGTTTTTAAAAAGTTATTAATTATTGGCACTACAAGGTGTTAATCCACTGTACATTGTCTTACACACTACATATATATGTAATATCTATTGCACATGGAGTGTTAAAATGATTTTTTAATTAATGTCCCAATGTGCCCCTGCTGATGTCCCAATGTGCCTCGCTTGGGCACATTGGGACAGACATTTTTACAACTCACATTTTGCTCTCTGGCTGCAAAAGGGTAGGTGCAGTCTAGCTTATTAAGCCTTGCATTTAAGCTCAATAGTATTGGTGATATTCATGCAAACTTCTGAGTTCTTCAGTGCTTTCAGCATTGAGCAAAATTAGTAGACGTTAAAAGCGTCCCAATGTGCCCCAGTTCCCCCTACCAACCATGCTTTGCCAACATCCCTCATGAAATATGCCAAAATGTTAACTATATGCCAAAGCACAGGTCTATACTACTGAACTTTTCCAAAAATGCATGTGCTATGTCAGGGTCTTTGTCATACTTTATCACCTTTCCCAATGTTGATTTTGTTCAACCCATTTTCAAAATGTTCTTGTATCCCTTTCTTGGTCCTTTATCTTATTATACCTTACTCTCTTTTAAAAGTCTTCTGAAAATGGTGAATGAATTATAGCTTGAGTATACAAGCTTAATTCTTTTTGTGAGACCAAGAAGTCTGAAATATTCTTTTGATTTTTGATGCAAAGTCTGTACTCAGCATCAAAATCAAAAAGAATGTGCATACAACAATACATTTTAAATGATGATCCACATTGGCCTATGCTATACGTGAATGGCTTTCCAAAGATGATCACCTACTCATTTATCAATTACTAAAGAAAAACAAAATAGAAAAGACTCTGCATGAATATTTCATTCTTGGGCTTCTTTAAACTGTAAACCTGCAGGTATTAGGAAAACATAGGGCTCATAATGTGCATCCTTGTTTTCTTCAATAATATTCGTCCATTTGCTTTTAAAGGGACATAAAACAGAATAGGTAACACCATGCTCAAAAGGAGCAGGCCAAAAATTCAGAAAATAAGGCAACAATGAAATATACTTCAGTAGAAACAATATGGTTCTTCAGAAGTGGCAGAACGTCTCATAACGTAGGGGCGACTGGTGCCAAGGGCACCTGTTTTGCAATGTACGCTGATTTCAGCTAGGGGGGGGGGGCATTTTATATATTTTTGGGCCCAAAAGTGGGAGTCTGCCACTTCAGTAGTTCATAGTAGGGGGGGGGGTGATAATTCCAAAATGTTTCTGTGTGGCATTTTTTGTGTGACCTGGACCTAGTTAAGCAACACGGTAGCCCCCGTTTGTCAATATAAGCCGAAAACCCATATGGACGGAGCCTTTGAAGGTTGACGCAAAGAAATAGTGACGAAAATTACCCAAAAAAATCATATCTCGAGAACTATTGGTCTTAGAGACTTGTGAATAGGCTCAAATTAACCGGAATCCTCACTTTTATATCAGTGTTTCATAGTAACTATAGGCCTAAGTGCAATACTTTTTTTGTTATTGGACAAAAACTGTTTTTTTTGCTCTTTTCCGTCAGTATACAAGCGTAAACTCGCGATGCAGACTGTGTGTGTAGTGTTAGAGCCTAAATAATTGCAAAAATTGCTCAATCTATGTTTACATTTAATATATATATGCATTTGACAGTTCTATTCGATATTATTAATTACTGAATCATACTATACAAAGTTGTTGTATATCGTGCATAGATTATGCCTAAATTGATTTTATCAGCGAGATACTTGATTTACTTATGGCAATAACATTAATATTTAGTTTCATATAACTGCATGGTACTCTTTGTGGAGCTATCTTAAAAGTCTTGAGGTTCACTGACAAGATCTTTGACAAGCTTATAAAACAAGTGACATTCACAACACCACAATAATTGTAATTCACACGTGAGACAGCAGTAATGCCAGTAATGGCATGAAATTAACTTAAAAGAGTATAAATAATGACTCTATTAATACTAAAAGTCCAATACTGGAAAACAATGTCCCTGATGGACAAGTGACTCTCAAATTGATTGTTAATCACATTAATTTGTTTCCTATGCTCATCTTGCAGTAATGATATATTAATTATTATAAGAAGAAAATAGAGGATTTTTCAAGAAGAGAAACAAGAAGATGAGACAGGATCTAATCATTTTTAAAAGTAGTATGACTGAACAAAACAATTTACAATGTATTGACTGTGCCTGACATCTTAATGCACAACATTTTTATCAGGAATATTGGTCCATACCCTCAAAGTTTGGGTTTGCATATAGCTCTGAAAATAGAGTAAGCTGTTTCTCTGAGGAGAGAAAGATTAAGCTGAAACATCTACCTCTGCCAAGTGACCTAGTGCCAATCCCAGGGACTTCTTAAAAAATACAGTTCTTTCTCCAACACCCCCTTGCTTAATTCTGTGGTGAATGCCCCCAGTGACATTGAATTCTCCAGCATCTTGTGACTGAGCACTTTGTTTTTAGCACTCTTTATCTCGTTGAACCAACTGACTTTTGACCAATGAACAGTTAACCAAAGAAAAGCAAAAGTTACACAGACAACATGTGACAAAAGATGACCAGGAAGTACTACTTGAGGAGAACAGTCAATGAATTTCTTGTTCAGAAACAATTTCAGGTATGAAACTGGGATGTTGAGAATCTTTCTTCTCTAACAAGTTAGCCATGCAAGTCAAGATTTTAGATTTATCCAAGCTCTCAATACTCTAACCGTAGGCTTTCTCCTACTGAAAGAGAATATATCAATTGGGTTGAAGGAAACTATGTCTGAAGATATATAGAAAAAGGACCTTGATGCTGAAAGGTCTGTGCTCTCCATCAATGATTAACTGGACAGAGAGTCAGTAGGTCTAACCAGCAAGAACACAGCCAGGGAAGCACACATTTAATGCTAAATCAGTTATTACGTTGAACAAGGAAGACGCACAATTTGGTCTCTGAGTGGTCTGATGCCCAAGCTGAGTTGGAAAAGAATGCATTGCTGAAAAATAAAGATGTTAACAATCTCTGTAAAATAGCAAAACCTAAAAATTAAAAAAAAGTTTAATTTGTCAGGTTAGGTTGTTTATTTTGTCAAAACAAGCCTGTTTGAAAAATGGCTACACTTTAAAGTGATGTTGCTGCACAGTAAAGAGAAAAATGTTACACATATGTATTGGATTATAGACAGATTGTAAAATTTGAGATACAACGTGCCAGAAATACAAAATTTCTCAATTCCTAAAATTTGTGACATGTTTCTTCTGAAGCTGGTTAAAACATATAAGCCTTTTTTGTGAACGGGAACTACATATTTCTGCTTGCCAATATTAGGTTGAAAATTCAAGATCACCTATGTATATCAGAATATCTGATCCATCACCACCATAAGAAGCCACACAAATGTCTTACTTAATACTTAAGACTTACACATTCACAGTTTCAACTTGATAAGTCTGCTTCAGTTTGCAAAACCTGCCAGTGTCCTCTCGATAAGAAAAGAAACAAACCAAAAAGTAAAATTACAAATATAGTGAAATGTGCTGTCCCTAGGAGACTCCTTACATTTCTTACATGAAAATTGGTAAACAAAATTAGGCCTACATTTCTTCACCAAACACACACTTACTTTTAAATGTGAGGAAATGACTGAAGACAAATAAATCCCAAGTCATTATAGTGCTGACGAGGATAAAACCAGAACACACGCATCAAGACAAAGATAGATACTGTTACATAGAAAGACTGATTTGGCTAAAACTGCAACATCAATCTTCAATGTTTAGGATGATACTGTAATTTTTGGATGATAGAGCAAGTGGAACAGAAATTTTTTAAAGCTAACATTCTTCAAATTAGGCCTATAACGTTCCCAAATAATCGAAAATATAAGGTTTTGCACAAAATCAAGGTTTTTAGCTATATCTTAAAAAATAAGGCAGATAGGCATATATTTACTATGAAAGACGAATATAAACTTGGGAATTGCGGATAATTTGAGCCTATTTTGAAGTCTGTATGTGCATTGGTTCTCGAGATATGGCATTTTCGGGTAATTTTGCGGTTGGCGCAAAAGCCGTTATCTTCAAAGCCTCCGTCCATATGGGTTTTTAAAACCAAATAATGCAAATGAGGTACCTTTGGGTTTCTTTTAACCTATATTTTCATATTCCATCCACACAGGTATGATTTTCTGAAATTTTTAAAATAACACCCCCCCCTATAATCATAGAACAAAGAAACGACTAAAGCAGCAGCATGCTTCTTAGAAGGACATAGAACAGAAAAGGCAACAATATGCTTCTTAGAAGGACAGGGAATAGAATAAGGCATGCTTCTTAGAAGGACAAAGAAAAGAATAAGGTAACAATATGCTTCTTAGAAGGAATAGGAACAGAATAAGGCCAGTGCAGTAGTTCATATAGCAAAGAAACGACTGAACAAACTGTATGCTTCTTGGAAGGACAAAGAACAGAAAAAGGCAACAGCATGCTTCCTAGAAGGACAGAGAAAAGAATAAGGCAACAGTATGCTTCCTAGAAGGACAGAGAACAGAATAAGGCAACAGCATGCTTCCTAGAAGGACAGAGAACAGAATAAGGCAATCGTATGCTTCTCAGAAGGACATGCAGGGAATGGAATAAGGCAACAATATGTTTCTTAGAAGGACACAGAACAGAAAAAAGCAACAGTATGCTTCTTAGAAGGACAGAGAACAGAAAAGGCAACAGTATGCTTCTTAGAAGGACAGAGAACAGAATAAGGCAATCGTATGCTTCTCAGAAGGACATGCAGGGAACGGAATAAGGCAACAACATACTTCTTAGAAGGACAGAGAACAGAATAAGGCAACAGTGTGCTTCTTAGAAGGACAGAGAACAGAATAAGGCAACAGCATGCTTCCTAGAAGGACAGAGAACAGAATAAGGCAACAGTATGCTTCTTAGAAGGACAGAGAACAGAATAAGGCAACAGTATGCTTCTTAGAAGGACAGAGAACAGAATAAGACAACAGTATGCTTCCTAGAAGGACAGAGAACAGAATAAGGCAACAGCATGCTTCCTAGAAGGACAGAGAACAGAATAAGGCAACAGCATGCTTCCTAGAAGGACAGAGAACAGAATAAGGCAACAGTATGCTTCTTAGAAGGACACAGAACAGAAAAAAGCAACAGTATGCTTCTTAGAAGGACAGAGAACAGAAAAGGCAACAGTATGCTTCTTAGAAGGACATAGAACAGAATAAGGCAACAGTATGCTTCCTAGAAGGACAGAGAACAGAAAAGGCAACAGTATGCTTCTTAGAAGGACATAGAACAGAATAAGGCAACAGTATGCTTCTTAGAAGGACACAGAACAGAAAAGGCAACAATATGCTCCTCAGAAGGACATAGAACAAAAGAGGCAACAGCATGCTTCCTAGAAGGACAGAGAACAGAATAAGGCAACAGTATGCTTCTTAGAAGGACAGAGAACAGAATAAGGCAACAGTGTGCTTCTTAGAAGGACAGAGAACAGAATAAGGCAACAGCATGCTTCCTAGAAGGACAGAGAACTGTAGTATCCTGATCCTGAATTATAACTAGATTATCAGATCAACTGGATAGTGTCGCCACCTTGTGTATTATCGGGAGGTCTTGGAAAGATGGATGCCATGTGTGTACAGCGGAATAAATGCTGTGGAACTTAACCTGAATGTCTCTGGAATTACTTACAATATTACATCTGGCGACGAGGATGATGATCTATAAACGTCTTGTGCATGTGCTGAGTGCACTTTGTGGATGTGTTGAAGTACGATGTGAGAGTACTTTGAACTTTTCTGGCATGCCATGCTGACCCAATCTGAGACCATGCTGCTGACTGACAGTGCCAATCGTCGTGGACTGTCGTTGTGAATTGTGGATTAAATTGTGGACAAATTGTGGATTACACTACTGATTTTAGTGGATATTTATGTGCTGGATCTTGTGGAACGGTTTGTGACATTTTGTGTACGTTTTTGTGACTTTTGGATCTGGAATGTGTGACGTTTTTGGTGTCTGGAAAAGCCCGCGAAAAAGCACATGGTCGGCGGTGAGTGGTGCGCGACCACGTGGATTAACTGTGCCGGGAAAAATTGTGTGATGATTTTGGAAATTGTGAAATTTCAAGATGGCAATGGCAGATTTTGATCCTTTGTTAGGAATCAATGCCCCAAACAATTTTGTGAGTAACAAAAATCCTGATGTGACAGCTGTGACATGGAAAGCATGGAAAAGGTCTCTGAATTTATACCTTCGAGCGAAAAACATTACCAGTGACACACGTAAACAAGCAGCATTGCTACCTTATGCTGGAGTTAAAGTGCAGGAGGTGTTTTATGCAGCTGTCGGTGATGATGATGATAAAACGTTTGAGGAGACCATTGAAATTTTGGACGAATATTTCTTACCACTGGTAAATTCTGCATTTGAGAGACATCAATTTAGAGAAGAAATTCAATTGGCTCATGAAACTGTCGATCAATTTGTGTGTCGTTTGAGGCATAAGGCCTCGTTATGTGAATTTACTGATACGGACACAAGAATCTGTGACCAAGTTGTGGATAAATGTAAATCCAGTGAACTGAGACGCAAACTATTAGAAAAGCAGTGTGAGAAAACTTTGACATTAGCCGAGGTTCTAAAAATTGCTCGTTCCTGTGAGGCTGTTGATCGCCAATCCAAAACCTTCGAGTCCGACTTACGGAATGTGCCGTCTGCCAAAGGAAAAGAAAATTTGAAATACCCTAAGTCATGTCATGTGTCGTCCCAGAATTACAGTCGTAATTACAGCAGTAACAGCTCTTGTTATGCCTGTGGAAGGCAGGGACATCTCTCGACCTGGGATTGTTGCCCGGCCAAGAACAAAACCTGTGCAGCCTGTGGCCAAGTGGGACATTTTAAGGCCAAGTGTCAGATTGAATATCAGAAGAGGAAACAAAACTCCAGAGGACGAGGGAAGCCAAACCGAGGAACGTGGAATCGTGGCAGTTCGTCAAGTTACGGAAATTCAGCAAGT
Source organism: Platynereis dumerilii (assembly GCA_026936325.1). NCBI lineage: Eukaryota > Metazoa > Annelida > Polychaeta > Phyllodocida > Nereididae > Platynereis > Platynereis dumerilii. Next base: position 22,855,873 of record JAPTHN010000014.1, on the reverse strand, counting down.
CGTGGAAATTCGAGTCGTGGGAATTCGAATCATGGAAAGTCGAATCGTGGAAGTTCGTCAAGTCGCAGTTCGTCAAACTGGAATGGTGCAAGACCCAAGACTCGAAAAGTGAACCAAGTTGTTGATTACAATGACAATCAGTCGCTGTCTGATGATGATTATGATGATTATGTATTCTCTGTGAATAGTGGTGACAGTATGTCTTCGACCCAAATTGTAGTTGGTGGTGTGAATCTGACAAATGTGTTAATTGATTCTGGGTCAAATCGAAATGTTGTTAGTCAAAAGACATGGGAATATTTGAAACTGAATCGTGTCAAATGTAAAACCAAAAGAGTGAACCGCAAATTGTATCCCTATGGGAGTGAGCCACTTAATGTGATTGGTGTGTTTACTGCAGATGTGGAATGCAAGGAAACTGGCAAGGTTTGCCGTACAGAATTTTCTGTCATTGACAAGAATGCTAGGTCAATCCTGAGCAAAGAGACTTCTGAATTACTAGACTTGTTGAGAGTAGGACCGAGAGAAGCTGAAGTGTGTAATCTTGAGGAATTTCCTCAGTTGTGTGATGGAATTGGACTATTGAAGGGTTATTGTTTGAAGTTACATATTGATGAGAATGTTCATCCTGTGGCCCAACCTTTGAGGCGTGTACCCTTTGGATTGAGAGAGAAAGTCGACAAGAAGCTAGATGAGTTATTGGAAGCTGAAATCATTGAGCAGGTGCCAGAAGGCCCAACTGGCTGGGTGTCTCCCTTAGTAGTTATTCCGAAAGGTGATGATGTTCGCATTTGTGTTGATATGAGGAGGGCGAACACTGCAATTATTCGGGAGCGTCACCCCATTCCAACTGTTGACGACTTACTTGTTGATTTGAACCAAGCGACCCATTTCAGCCACTTCAGCAAAGCCTTCAGTGAATCAGTCAGACCCACCTCCAAGGCTGACCAATGAACAGGCCTTAACACATGTTATGCAAATGAGGCCGATTTCGGCGATTCACGGGCTTCAGTAAGTCGTACAGACTTACATATTACTGGAATAGATAGATCTCTCTGAGAGCTTTAAAATGATAGGTCATTGGCCACTGAGGACTGAATAGTTCTCTCGCAAATCGCTGGTAAAGTTTTGAACTGGGCGGAAATACTGCTCGCTGATTGGCTATGACGCTCATGACGTAAATTTATGATAATACTCGAAAATTGAATAATTCGTCTAGGGTAGATTCTCTGGGTGATTTCAGCAAGATTGACTTAAAAATGGGATTTCACCAAATTCAGTTGTCAGAGGAGAGCCGACACATCACAACATTTGTTACCGACCGAGGACTGTTTAGATACAAGAGACTAATGTTTGGGGTCAGTTCAGCACCAGAACAATACCAGAAGATCATTAGAAATTTGTTGACCGAATGTGGGGAAGGTGTCAACAACATAGCGGATGACATTATTGTGTATGGACGGAGCTTGGAGGAGCATGACGCAAGATTGAAGAAAGTTCTTGAGAAACTTTGTAAAGTGGGACTGACTGTGAACCCGAAGAAATGTGAATTCAGATTGAACAGGTTAACGTTCTTTGGTCATCAGTTGACAAGTGCAGGTGTTTCGCCTAGTGATGAGAAAGTGAAAGCAATTAAACATGCGTCACCCCCTACCACTGTGAGTGAAGTGAAGTCGCTTCTTGGATTATTGCAATATTGTTCGAGATTTATCCCGGACTATTCTTCGCTGGCAGAACCTTTGCAAAGACTATGCAGAAAGAGTGTGAAATTTGTGTGGGGTCAGGCTCAACAAGATGCTTTTGAGAAACTTAAAATTTGCATGATCAAAGCCGAGACTCTTGCTTACTTCAGGACAGAAGCGAAGACCAGAGTTATCTGTGATGCATCTCCTTTTGCTTGCGTTAGGAGCAGTGTTAACACAATTTCAAGGCAATTGTTGGCGAGTCATTTCCTACACTTCTCGTAGTTTGACCGATGTTGAAAGACGATATAGCCAAACTGAGAAAGAGGCTTTAGCCTTAGTGTGGGCGTGCGAATGATTTAGCCTTTATTTGTATGGTCTACCATTTGAGTTGGAAACCGATCACAGACCACTTGAATTCATCTTCAGTCCAAAGTCAAAACCTACTGCTCGTGTGGAAAGATGGGTTTTGCGAATGCAAGCATTTGATGTGAAAGTTGTGTATCGACCAGGCAAGTTGAACATTGCTGACTGTTTATCTCGCTTAAACAATGAAACTTGGAAAGATTCAAGAGACAAAGTTGACAATTATGACTATGTGTGTGCTATTGTGCAAGCTGCTGTTCCAAGTGCCATTAAATTGGTTGATTTTGAGAATTCATGTGAACATGACGAAGAGATGATCTCATTGAGGAAGTGTATTTTGAGTGATGTGTGGGATGTGAATTGTGCGCAATATAAACACTTGAAGGATGAGCTCTCTGTGTGTGGCAATGTTGTGTTGCGTGGGACAAGGTTGATTGTTCCGAAAGGCCTTCGCGAACATGTCCTACGTTTAGCTCATGAAGGACACCAAGGAATTAGCAAGACTAAGAGCAGACTGAGAACGAAAGTGTGGTGGCCGAAAATGGATCGTGATGCAGAACAACTGTGCAAGAAGTGTCGAAGTTGTCTTTTAGTGTCGCAGAACACTCCCCCAGAACCGATGGCAAGGTCAAAGCCAAATGCGCCGTGGCAAGATCTCGCTGCAGAACTCTTAGGTCCTTTGCCTTCAGGACATTCGGTACTTGTGACTGTAGACTATTTTAGTCGTAACTATGAAGTGGCAATTTTGAAATCCACAACATCTGAGCAATTGATTAATGTGATGGCACCGATGTTTGCACGGTTTGGAGTGCCATGTACTTTGAAAACTGACAATGGAAGCTCGTTCATATCTCAGGAATTTGAAAACTTTTTGTCTGAACTTGGAATTCGCCATGTGACTTCGCCTCCTTTGTGGCCTCAGGCAAATGGAGAAGTTGAACGCCAAAATAGGTCGTTGTTGAAAATTTTGAAAATTGCTCATGCTGAAGAAAAGAATTGGAGGAATGAACTTTTGAAGTATTTGATCGCTTATCGTTCAACACCACATGTGTCAACCGGTGCAAGCCCGTATCGGCTTATGTTTGGTCGCGAGATGAAAACCAAACTCCCAGAAATAACCTCCGACATGGATGTTAAGGACAGTGAGTACCTGGATGAAGACTGGAGACGGAAGTTGGACAGTAAGGACTACGCAGATCGCCATCGCAGAGCTAAGGCTGATGACGTTGCTGTGGGTGACCAAGTGTTAGTCCGGTCCCCAAAAGTCGACAAGCTAAGTCCAAACTACAGTGCGACTCCTTACACCGTTGTTAGTAGGGAAGGAGGGGAAATAGAGATCGAAAGCCCTGATGGGAAAATCTATCGTAGACACACCACTGCGGTTAAAGTGTTGCCCCCTTCAGACGAAATGAATCCCCCCACAAACGAAGAAGAACGAACGCCCCCTACGAATGAACAGGAAGAACAAAAAACCCCCTGAAAATGTGCCCCCTGACAAACCCTTGACAAGTGATGACGATCAGTCTGAATCTTACCATGATTCTCATGTCAATGTCAGATCTACTCTTATGAGTTCGAGACCCGTTCGCCAAAAGAAAACACCTGTTGGACTGAATGATTATGAACTGACTTGATTTAAATATTGATGGAAATTGATACTTGGAAATGATATTTGGAAGTGATATTTGGACATTGAATTTTGAAATTGATAATGGACTTACGATTGGGAAATTGATTTATTGATTTATTGGTGCACTTTGTTGCAAAATACTCAGGACCGTTTCAGCAAAGCGAAACGGATTTGTGTGCAAGGACGGAAGACGACACGAGGTGGCGCCGCAAGCGCCACTCTCCTGCACCCTGGTGGACAGTCATTCCGCTTGTGACGTTTGATGAAGAGTGAAGCTGCCAGCAATTTCTGACAAGATTTTCAGCTTTTACTGCTTGTATGCAGGCTTACCCGTCAAAGTGAAGCTCACACCAGTCCCAGAAGATCTCAGGCCTTATTCGGGACCACACTTACCATCATGACAGCTGATTACAACTCCTCATTAGGGGATTGCAGCCTGCTCAATGCAAGACCACATGGAATTCTGCTGACTCATGAATCCAGGCTGATGCACAGTGCACGAGCTCACCAGAAGATGGTAGCCATGGCAACCAATATTAGTTTGAACTTTGTGATCACACTTCTCATACTCACAACGTGGAATCACTCATTATTGAGCCTGTTGAAAATGAAGTTGGTATCCATGCCAACCAATCATAGATTTGCACTCAGTGACCTCAAGCTTCCCCTACCTGTCATCAATGGGCCAAGACGCTGACAGCACAATCCATCATATTTTGATTCTGCAGGGATGTATTCTTTTTAATTTTCATTCACTTTTTATTCCAACTTCACATGCTTAATCTAAGTTAATGTATTCTGTTCCTTGGAACTATATAGGCCTATATAATACCTTTTCACATTTTAGCGCACAATCAACATTAATTATTCTGATCATCACTTTTCACCACTTTCTTACTTTATCACTAGTAATATTACATGGTCACCAATGTGACACCATGCACATTTTAGTGCTCACCATAATTATTTTCATACACAAACACCTCATTTTTATTTCACCCCTACCACCTTACATACATAATCAATACATACACATTCAAAAAGTTTTTACTGACCATTACATTAATAGCCCTACGTTATAATTCACCTTCACCACACTTTGGTGATCAACTCCAATAAATAGATCATACATGATCACAACATTTTTCCATATATTTATCTTACATTTATCTTACATAATCACATTTTAAACCAAAAAATAACTAATTAAATAAATATATATTAGGTATTATATACTGATTCTTACTTCCTGCCTCATGGGCATCGCCTTTCTTCTGCCACACCCTCGTGGCCTTCTAATTTAACAAATAAACAATAATTTATCTTCTTGCCGCACACATTTGTGGCTTAATCCTTCTCCTCCACATTTTTCTCTTTCTTAAATTTCTTGCCACCACACCTTCGTGGCATTCTAATTTGACAAATCAAACTAAAACAATTAATGTTCCCCCTTACCTTCTCTTTAATTTTTCTGCCACCACACCTTCGTGGTATTATAATTTAAAAAAAAAAAAAAAATTAACCAACAATTAATTTTTTCTGCCACTACGCCATCGTGCAATTCTTTTTTCGGGCCTTTCACTTCTGCCACCACACCTTTGTGGCATTCTAATTTAACATATAAAACTAAAACAATAATTTATTCTCTTGCCACCACACCTTCGTGGCATTCTTTTTCTGCCACCACACCTTCGTGGCATTCAGTTGTTCGGCCACCACACCTTCGTGGCATTCTAATTTAACATATAATAATAATTTATTCTCTAGCCACCACACCTTCGTGGCATTCTAATTTAACATATATAAAAATAAAAATAAAAAATATAATTTATTCTCTTGCCACCACATCTTCGTGGCATTCTATTTTTGGCACCACACCTTCGTGGCTGTCAGTTCTTCTGCCACCACACCTTCGTGGCATTCTAATTTAACATATATATAAAAAAATATTTTAAAAAATAAATAAATAAATAATTCATTCTCTAGCCACCACACCTTCGTGGCATTCTTTCTCTGCCACCACACCTTCGTGGCAGTCAGTTGTTCGGCCACCACACCTTCGTGGCATTCTAATTTAACATATATAAAAATAAAACAATAATTTATTCTCTTCCCACCACACCTTCGTGGCTTTCTATTTCTGCCACCACACCTTCGTGGCAGTCAGTTCTTCTGCAACCACACCTTCGTGGCATTCTAATTAAACATTAAAAAAAAATAATGATAAAAATAAAACAATAATTTATTCTCTTGCCACCACACTTTCGTGGCTTTCTTTTTATGCCACCACACCTTCGTGGCATTCAGTTGTTCGGCCACCACACCTTCGTGGCATTCTAACTTATCATATATAAAAATAAAACAATAATTTATTCTCTTGCCACCACACCTTCGTGGCATTCTATTTCTGCCACCACACCTTCGTGGCATTCAGTTGTTCGGCCACCACACCTTCGTGGCATTCTAATTTAACATATATAAAAATAAAACAATAATTTATTCTCTTGCCACCACACCTTCGTGGCATTCTATTTCTGCCACCACACCTTTGTGGCAGTCAGCCCTTCTGCCACCACACCTTCGTGGCATTCTAATTAAACATATATAAAAATAAAACAATAATTTATTCTCTTGCCACCACACCTTCGTGGCATTCTTTTTCTGCCACCACACCTTCGTGGCAGTCAGTTGTTCTGCCACCACTCCTTCGTGGCATTCTTATTTTACATATATATAAAAATAAAACAATAATTTATTTTCTTGCCACCACACCTTCGTGGCATTATCTTGTTCCACCATCACCAAGTTTGTGGTCTTCTAATTAACAGTCAAAGATAGAACTAATTATTTCCAACCACACCATTGTGGTATTATCTTTCTGCCACCACCTTGTGGTCTTCAAATTAACAATTTTAAGATAAAATTAACAAATAACAGATAAAACAGTTTATTTTTCTGCCACCTCATCTTCGTGGCATTATTCTTCTTTCTGCCACACTTCCCTCCCTTAAATTTCTTGCCACAGCACCTTCATCCCATTAAATTGGTGCCACTAGACCTTTATGGTTCTCTTTCTTATTCCACCACACCTTCGTAAAATCGTATATATATAGATTAAATTTAAAAAAAAAAAAAGTTAAGAAAAAAAAACAAACAAAAAAACGTATTCATGTACCATTCGTGCCATTGACATTTCTCCTCCACTACTCCCTTAAATTTCTTGCTACAATACCTTCGTAGCTGTTCTCCCATCATATTCAGATTGTCTCAATAATTTTTCCTCTTACTGTTGCCACACATTTGTGGATTTTTGGACTAAATCTTTCTGTTAATTCGTCCTCACCTTCATGTTTAAACCTGTCCTCCTGCTTAATATAACTCTATCGGTAGTGCCAAGACTACCTTCCCGAAACCAATTTCTTAAATTCCTTCCCATGCCTCAACTCCCGGTAGGCTATAACTAATTAAAAATCACAATTTTTATACTCAATTGTCTTTCCAGATACCACGACACAAGACCATGGTTAAATGACTGAGAAAGCCTTCAGCGAGAATCTTGAATCGGGGTCCTGTTCAGCTATCACACCCCAGATTAGTGTTGCGAGACGACCATCTGTGTTTTGTCAAGTGCTTTGCCCTGCCGGTAAGGGCCATCATCCCAAGTACAAGACTGGTGTGCCAGCAGGGACAAGGATAGGACCAGTGTGGGGAACAGAACCCCAAAGGTGTTGGACAAATGGGCCTAGAAGTGATGTCATGGCGAGCCCAGCTGATGGCGGAAAGTCACAGTGGGGGAGGGCCGGTGGATATTTGCTGTTCTATAGCCCAACGAATACTCTAATCAACTCCAAACCAGTTTAAGAGCTCATAATGTTTCCTCCAGGGCCACACCAGTTACTGCCTCACGACACTCGACGGGGCGACGGAATGTCGCACTTCCAGCCTACTATCAAATGGGACGAGACCCTCATCGCATCCAGTGAGCCAACATTCCCATCACTCAAAATTTGACAAGCCGTATTGACTACACCGAAGGCTTGGGGGCATATACCATGAGTCAATTCAAAATACCAGACAGGATCTCCAACATCATCTCCTTTCTTCACAATCATATAAATGGGTGACTATCCCTCCACAATCCGTGGCTGTAAGTCAGTGACCTTACTTGCTCATAAAGTTAGAAGACATCAGGATCCACGACACTCAAAAATTTCGGATTGGGATTAACCGGAAATCTTGGTTTTCACTCTCTTGGACCATGGCTGCAGGATGGCATGAGAATAAACGATCTGCGAACAGCTTCCAGTCCAAACCATGCCTTACCTTACCTGGGAGTAACAAACTCAATTCCTACTTTTAAGCCAATTTGGCCTAGTCTACCTTGGTTGACGGCGGAAAGTCGCAACCGAGGTCCGGCCACCTTAACATCGTTCTACTGACCAGGGTCTTTTCCCCAGAGCAGTGTCACTACTCTGTCCTTCTCCTCCCTCTCCGTCTTCTTGGCGCAACCAAGCCGGTCTCGACCTTACTTGGTTGTTTGGGTGCTCTCTTCGTTCTCGCCAAGAATACTTACGATTGGGAAATTGATTTATTGATTTATTGGTGCACTTTGTTGCAAAATACTCATTGACTTGTTGTTGCACTGCGATGCAATATTGTTGATTGTAATTGTCATGTATTAGTAGACTTAACTTGAATTTAGAATTTATATGGTGGTGATTAAGGTGATTATAATTTGGTTAGATTGCTATTTAGTCTTATTTGAGAAGTTACACATAGATGAGTATGCTCAGTAATATTTACAAAGTTATTACTATTGTGTAAATTTGTATTTCACATATAACTAGTTTTCTAGTGTTCCAATGAGTTATTATTGTGTAAATTAGTTATAACATAAATTGCCAAGTTAAAGTTTAATATGAACTTGAAGTGTGTGATCTAGTTAAACTTAGAGTTCAGATTGTTCAGTGTGTTAAAACATTCCCAGTATGTTTTAAGTGAAGATAGGAGGGATGTAGTATCCTGATCCTGAATTATAACTAGATTATCAGATCAACTGGATAGTGTCGCCACCTTGTGTATTATCGGGAGGTCTTGGAAAGATGGATGCCATGTGTGTACAGCGGAATAAATGCTGTGGAACTTAACCTGAATGTCTCTGGAATTACTTACAATATTACAAGACCAGAATAAGGCGACAGTATGCTTCTTAGAAGGACATAGAACAGAAAAAGCAGCAGTGTGCTTCTTAGAAGGACAGAGAACAGAATAAGGCAACAGCATGCTTCCTAGAAGGACAGAGAACAGGATAAGGCAACAATATGCTTCTTAGAAGGACAGAGAACAGAATAAGGCAACAGTGTGCTTCTTAGAAGGACAGAGAACAGAATAAGGTAACAGTATGCTTCTCGGAAGGACAGGGAACGGAATAAGGCAACAACATGCTTCTTTGTTTAAATAAGATACTTGTAAGGGCATTGTACTTGCTGTTAGTTATAACACGTATTGTTTTTTTCTGAAGTTTAACCTACAATATGCTTCTTAGAAGGACATAGAACAGAAAAGGAAACAATATTTTCTTAGAAGGACATTAAACAGAAAAGCAACTGTATGCTTCTAAGAAGGACAGAGAACAAAGAAAAGGCAACAGTATGCTTCTTAGAATGACATAAAAAAGAAAGGCAACAATATGCTTTTTAGAAGGACATAGAACAGAAAAGGCAACAATAGTGCTTCACAGAAGGACATAGAACAGAAAAGGCAACAATATGCTTCTTAGAAGGACATAGAACAGAAAGGCAACAATAGGCTTCTTAGAAGGATATAGAACAGAAAAGATAACAAAATGCTTCTTAGAAGGACATAGAACAGAAAAGGCAACAATATCTTCTTAGAAGGACATAGAACAAGAATAAGGCAACAATAATATATGCTTCTTAGAGGGACATTGAATAGAATATGGTAACAATACGTTTCCAAAAGGACTAAAAAAGGACATTGTAATAGTACAGTAAGACAACAATTGCTTGTTAAAAGGACCTAGAACAGAATGCTTAGAAGGGCATAGAACAGGAGTTGCAACAATTACTTCTCAGCAGGACAAAGAGCTAAGATACTTCTATAGAACATTGAATATAATTAGAGGGTCACAAAACAATTCAGTGGGGGGGGGGCAGTGGTCGAAATAAGGGGGGTCAGGGGGGGTTTGACCCCCCAAATGCTCATGGGACCCCCTCAAATACATTTTTCAAAAGGACCCAGAGGGGGTCCTCAAAAGACCCCCCAAAATACTGAAAGTGTCCTGAGAAGTGAGCATGAAGCAGCAAGTAAAGCCTAATCAGCAAACAAAAACCTCTTGTAATTTATATACATTACCAATAGGGTTTTCACAACTCATTTTCTGAGATAAAACATACCTTTAAAAAGTCCAGAGTTCATTTTTAGAGCATCTGGAAAAATTTGGCTTCAGGGCACCTCTGGCGGACCGTTGGCGGCCCGCGGACTGCCAGCTACAAGGACTTCAACCCTTTGGGTCTTCCAACTGAGAGACCCCCCCAAATAACATGGCCTATTTCGACCACTGCGGGGGGGTCTATCGGGCTATCACGTTGCGGAACGCATGATTCGCGACATAACGCAACTACGCGCTGATAAAATTAACATGTAAAAATATATAAATTTTGTTGGTCTCCCCACCCGCGTCCGTCCCT